>OY735205.1:14342174-14377174 GCA_963457665.1 Thysanoteuthis rhombus
TATATATATATATATATATATATATATATATATATGTATAGTCACATATAAGTATAAAGTATATGAATTAAGTTTATGCATATAAGTAAATATTGTCATTTATAACAACATATATACGCGTGCGTGTATATGTTTATGAAGTTTTATCGACATGAGCGTAAACCGATGGAGATAACATTTATTTTCTAAAACCGAAATTTATTTTCAACATAATTTCCATTCTTGTCAATGCACTTAACCTAACGCTTCTCCATTAATTAAATAGATCAAACATTATCCACCGAATTTCAGATATGAATTTTGCCAAATAATTCCATCAGGCTACTATCGACACTTTCATATATATATATATATATATATATATATATATATATGTGTGTGTGTGTGTGTGTGTGTGTATTCCTCTGTGTGTGTGTGTTCATTCGTACATATCTACATATCTATCTATAGGCGTATACACACACACACACACACATATATATATATATATATATATATATATATATACACACATATATATATACGTTCATTCGTACATATCTATCTATAGGTGTGTATATACGTACATAGATATAAACGTATTATCTGAACTTTTCTCTTCTTTATTTCAAAATACTTTGCAATACTTATTTTTGCACTATTTGTTATTTACGATCCTTTTAAAAATGACATATATATATATATATATATATATATATATATATATATATATATATATAATTTTGTATTATGCATTCATTCACAAATATTTCTTTTGGAATTTTTCTCTAACTGGCATCTCTCAACTATCTAAGGCTATTACTGCCTGGTCGATAGTTACGTGAAAGTGTTTTCCTATTGATTATACGTCCATATTACTTTTTTACCCATCGCTACATCGTGGATCCAAACAAAACTTTCAGATGATTTTTTTTGTATTTTTCGGGACATTTTTACCCGTGTATGTTCTGACCGATGCGTTTTTTTAGCCTTCTTCAAATGGCTAGGGCATGCTGTCTACAGTAATCGATGTGCAAATATTCTTATTCCCTTAAATTTTTCATGTTGAACTCTTGGACTAGTACGTTCCAGTTGAATCAAAGGGAAATGGAGCAAAAACGAAGGCAAGCAAATTATAAAGACTTTATAAAAGAATTGACCCAAAGCCACAAGTGCAGAACATTCAGTGAGTATCGAACTATCTTCTGTCGCAATGATCCGTAAGAGTGACTTGTTAACCATTGCTGAACGGTTGAGGTATGTGCTGGTCGTGAGGTAGTCTTAATTGTAATAAAAATGAAGACAATCGTTGGAAAGATAAATGGATTAATCAAAGAAAATACTTCGTCTTAAAACTTCAGAAAACAACAAAGATGAAGACAATAGTTTGAATGATATACGAAATAATGGAAATACTTCTCAGAAATTTAGAAAACAACAAAGGTGTGGTCAAGAGTTCGAATAATATATGGAATTAGGAAAACACTTCATAATATATGAAATAATGGAAATACGTAATCTCAGAACTTATGAAAGCCACAAAGATGTAGACAATAGTACGAATATGAAATAATGAAAGAAAATAATTCCTTCCAAAACTTCGGGAAATAAACTGGGAAGCATTTTCAGTTATTAGTTTATTTATTCTGAATTCTTTCCGGTTTCTTGATATTTTTTAAAACTTTTTCTATCAAGGATGTTTGGGTTTTGTTTCAACGCTTTTGTTCGTATTTGTCTCTTTTCGAAGATACGTTCACAGTGGATTTTGTCTGTGTTTTTTTTCTTGTTGCTGTTGTAAAATCAAAGCGCCTCTTACTCTTTAAATTCTGAAAAGAACTTTTTCTTATGTCTTGTATTCCACCTGTTCGGTTTCTATGATTGCAATTGTGTAGCGTCTTCTTGGGGAAATTGCAGCAATGTTAAAAAAAAAACAAAAAAACAAAAACAAGAACAAAAAGCGACAAAAATGAGGGAGTATCTATCCATGCGCAAGCACACAGATCTACATATACACGTATGTATGCATACATAGATAAAGATAAGAAAGAATTTTGTAATACCAACACTGAGACAATAAGTTCGAAAAAAAAAACATAGATAGATGAATAGATAGACAGATAGATAAATTGATTGGTTGATAGATAAAAATTTACGTCTATCTCTTTGTCCTTGTCTGCGATGATCTTCACGTAACATACCCACTCATGGAATGACGTACATGCAGATAAGTAAGTACAATTCTAGCTATTCTTTCAGTTGATTTTCATAAAAGTAACGAAATAATAATTATACCTGTAATTGATTGATATATACATGTAATTAATGAATAATAACGTATTTAATGAGGAACTATAACAATGAACCGTATAGAATAATCAAGGGCGAATCCACGATTTTAAGCAGGTAGGCGATCGAATGGAAAAATAGTTTTTGGAAAATACATTCTTGTAAAAGAAAACCATGTTATAAGCCGAGTAAAAAAATTCATGCTCAAACTTTGCAAACTAAAAGTAAGCACATCATTGTTAGATCCTTTCTTCCTATTGAAATGGAAGATAAACTAATCAGAATTGATAATTAAAATAATTCGTGTAAAAAATTGTGACGAATGAAATCTTCGTTGAATTTTTTCGAACGGATACGACTTTTTGTCTAAATCTTCTTTGTTGTATCTTGGATTGGCTTCATGGCAAGTGACGGAATCGCTTACAGCGCTAGTTGTCGGACTTTCAAACGAATGCTAGTTTTTTAGGAATACAGATCAACACCTTTTGAAAGATTGGCGAGGCGCGATCTTCTTAATACTTATCAAACAATAAATTTGTGTCTTCGTATAGTAGTTAACATGTAAAAGTTTTTATACATACATACTTGCATACATACATTAATACGTATATGTATGCTTATACAAGATGCATGTATACATAGATATATGAGTAAATATATTTTGATTTCTATTCATATATATTGATTATAATAGTCAGATATTTACAAATATCTCTCTCCTTCTCTCTCTATACCTATGTATGTATCTTTCTATCTATCTATATATCCATATATCTATATCTGTCAATCTATCTATCTATCTATCTGTCTATCAATATAATATACATCAAAGAATTATAGCGTATGTGTCCTTCTTATGAAAATCAATTCCTCATTGAATATTGTCGTCCTATTGCTGAATATTGTTTTCCTATTGTTGAATATTGTTTTATTTTCTTTGAATTCAAATTCGATATAAAAAGTACGTTTAAAATTCTTATGTTACCTCTCTTTTATAATAACGACTGTTTGATTCAAAACAAAGAGATTTTGAATCCTCTCGCTTCAAGGAAGAACGTACTAACGCATACAGAGCTGGCAACGATGTATCGGCTACACGGACAATTGCCCAGGGCGCCGAGTACTATGTTGCACTTATCACCTGCCTGAGAGAGTAGGACTTTACAAATACAAGTGAAAGAATGGGAAAATGAATGAATCAAACTGAATAAAGACGTCGAAAACAAAAATATGAAGTCAGATATTTCAGAAATATCTGACAGATAAGTACATTCTGTTGTTAAGCAAATAGAAACAATTGGCAGAGAGAAAGTTGGAACTATTTTCTTTTACCTCATTAATGTAATGAACTTTATGTTCCTAGATATCTACTTTTCTCATAAGGAATACGAGGGTCGGTCCAGCTCAAATAAAACGTTAAAAAGTATGGGATCATTCATTTTTTCCCTTAAGCTCTTTAGTCCCATATCTTGCATTACCTCGTTTATTCTATCCTACCTAATTCGTAATTTATGACCCAAAATTGCCGATTTTAAAAACCAAACCAGTTGAAATTCATTACAAATTATTCTGCCTGCATTGCTGAGAAAGTATATCGAAATCCGAAGTTGTTCTTATTTAACGTTGTTCTTATCTATGTAACGTATTACTGAAATTCATGATCACGCCAATAAGGATTATTCAACATGATTGTTTTGGGTCCTCTCAGTTGGTCAGATTGTTGTGTAGTTACTCAGTCTTCGAGACTAAATCGAAAAAAAAAAAAGATCTCGTAATGCAGATTCTCACGGCTGTTCGACAACACTCAATGGTATTTTTGCTTTGTTCTCTCTGGACAATCTTCATTTGGTTTTGTAAATTCATTGTAGTCACTTGATTATTTTAGTTGTTAAACCTTCTCTTATTATATACTTTTGCAAATTAGTATGGATCGACTAGTTAGTTTTGCAGCGTTTTTCCAGCCAGGAATGAGTTTTTCAATGTCATTCCAGATTTCGGGACTTTTAATTCTATCAGCGTCTTGTCTCGTCTACCCAAGGAAATGACAGTATATTTAGTCTCTCCATTGCTTACGTTTTATTAAAAAGATCTTTTAACAAATAATTCAACGTCCTTTTAATGAATAACGCTTTTGTTTCTTCTGGAAATTTGCATATTTTCGAGAATACTTCAAGGCTATAGTGTTGTACGACGGACAGAAATACAGGCCCAATTCAACATTATTGTTACACCGAAAACCTTTTTGAAATTCAATTTTTCTCAAAATTCACGCATTTCCCCAAGAAACAAAAATCTTATTGATTGAAAGTACATAAAGATACACAAGGAAAATGTTGTCTAATATAGTAGCCATTTGGTATTTTCCCAATCTTAATCATTCAATGACGAATTAGTTGAGTTTAGATCACATTATAAACATTCAAATTAACAACTTTGTAGTTCTGCAATCTATGATGTGTTTTTCAGCTCGTCAGCTTTCTATAGTGGGCGATCTAAAATCTAAATTTTCTGGTGAATGGTAACATTGAAGCCTAATCTTGCTTCTCTGTGTCTGACTAAGCCGGTGTTAGTGAACATCCACCAATTTTAGATGACTATAATATCTCATAATTTTGTCAATTGCAAAATTCTGTGGAATCGAGTCTTGTTTTTCGCTAATAATTCCCTGAATAAACGTCAAGGCGCAATACATTTCCTTTCTGTCTGTTACTCAAACGTGTTATTTTTTACAAATGGATTTTTTAAAATAATGTTTTGTAGATAGATAGATAGATAGATAGATAGATAGATAAATAAATAAATAAATGGATGGATATTCAGCTTTAGTAACACGGATGGTGGTAGTTCTAAAACAGTTGAACAATAATATATCTTGGGACAAATACTTTGTTTTGCACCCCAAAGACATAAGAACTAATAATATCTTTGCAAAGATTACCTTGTTGGTAAAGAACTTACTTTTATTTTGAATCTGCAGATTGGTTTCTGCTGTTGTTATTGTTTGAAATATATGAACACCTATTTTTTCTTTATGATATTTTTCTAAACACCATATTTTAATAACGGAGTTTCATTGGCTCACGAGGAAAATAAGACACGGAAAAGTTTCTTTGTGATTTTTGTTAAGTTGGAAAAGGCGATACTAGATCAATGAGTAAGCATGGGGATTGCTGTCTCATAGCAATTATATATATATATATATATATATATATATATATATATATATATATATATATATATATATATATATAAGAGATGCAATATAATATAATATAATATGATAATGATATACGATGTATGATGGGTTTATTCCATAAAATGCTCGATACATTCAGCATTGAACATTAAGTTGATTTAGGGCAGAGCTTAATATTTGATTGAAATAAGCATTCGCTACACAATCACATTTATGTTTCTGTCCTGTTCGGGCTCTTTCAGGTGAATGATCCAGAAAATACATAAAACATTCAGATCTGCAAAACATGCCTAAATGTATGCCTTGTGTGCATTGCAATGATATTTTTTGTTGCTGTTTTCAACTCTCAAAACCAAGCCACACAGTACTGTACACATGCACACACACACACGTATGTATAACTAGAATTAAAAAGACGAGCTCAATGTAGTTTTAATGATATAATTATAATATTTTTGTCGTTAAGTAATGCGTAACAAATACATTCAGACATAATTATATGCCATTCCCTCCACGAGTTTTACAAATATATAATTTCTTTTGAAAATTAAAAACGCAGCAACATTTCAGTCATGAGCGGTCTTTTATCTATTGTTCGCAAAAGACGTACGTTTTTACTCAAAACGTTATATATATATATATATATATATATATATATATATATATATATACATATGAAAATTTGTTTCTGTTCTGGAAATCATAGTTAAACCCAGTTAGTTCTTAAACCTGATCAAAAACTAATCAAAACCGCTATCAAACATCAAAGAAGAAAAGTTTTGGTAATGAAAATAACGACACTAATGGTAATATTAATTGAGAATGAACATTATACCCAGTAATAAAATTAAAAGGAAAATTACTCTCTCTCCTTCTCTTTCAAACATGCACAAAGCACGCACGCACACATGCACACACAAGTTTATATACATACATAATAATACACGCAAACGCGTTCTATATATCTTTATCTCTCTATATATCTATATGTATATAATTTTCTCATCCTCCATTTATATGTATATAACTTCATCCCCCTCTCTCTCAAAATATGTATATATATATATATATATATATATATATATATATATATATATATATATATATATATATATATATATATATATAAGATGGACTTTGAAGAAGTTGAAATTGTGGTCGTCGTTTCGAAAAGACATCGGTACCTCCTAAGAAAAGAATATATGAACACAAGATAGCCCTAAAATTGGATGAAAATTCAAACGCCCTGGTCAATCATAGAAGTACACACAACTATATATATATATATATATATATATATATATATATATATATAGTTAGCGGAAAAATTATCTGAGACATTGTGAAAACTTAATTTTTATACATATTCGAAATTGGCCGAATTAGAACCAAAAGTTAATACAATGAATAGAAAATCAGAAAAGATATTGGAGATTGGAAAGTTGTACAAAAATCAAAATCCTTTCGTCCAAATTCTATTCATTTACAAAGGTTTATAAGTTTGTGAAAAT
The DNA here is from genome assembly GCA_963457665.1 of Thysanoteuthis rhombus. Classification (NCBI taxonomy): domain Eukaryota; kingdom Metazoa; phylum Mollusca; class Cephalopoda; order Oegopsida; family Thysanoteuthidae; genus Thysanoteuthis; species Thysanoteuthis major. Next base: position 14,349,147 of record OY735205.1, read on the forward strand.
GGACATTTTTACAATACATCGTATACTTTTTGAGTTCTCCGTATATACTAATATAAAGGGTGTAGTGAAGCCGTTTAACGATCTTTTTTCAAATTAAACTGGATATAAAATAGTTAAAATGTTTATTTATATAAGAACATATTTGCAAAATCTAAAATTAAAACGATCTATTAATATTTTCTCTTCAATGATATTTCGAAAATGATCTGAATAAAATGAGATTTGAGATTACGTTTTGTGCACTTTTCTAAATTATGATTAAAACGCAAATCCTTCAAAGCTGAAGATAGCTAGACCATTCCAGAGAAATAAGCGAATTATGTAACACGGAGGTGAGAGTTGTGCCTATCATTGTCGAAGTGTTGGAACGTTCCCAGGGAGCATTGCAAAAAGTGGAAAGAACGAGAAATCCAAGGAAGAATCTAGACCAGGCTTTCTTAATCTATTTCAGTCTCGTTCTCCCTCAAGTTTTTATGGCAGAATTTCTTTCACCAGTGAGTAAATTCCTTTGTGCTTTTGACCATTTTCATCGTATCCTCCCTTGACTTTTACATAATTCATTTTGAACCATAAGCAAAAAAGCATGATTTAATGGATTTCTCAAGCGTTTAATTTGTTTCTTGAACATCCGAAAAATATCTGGAGAAAACTGGGAGTGACGGAAAATATCAACTCAGAAGAATTAATAGAATTTCTCTCGTTCACGAGAAATTTCCAAAATAGCAGTCTACTAACTTACAATTAGACTTTTCAAAAAATGATAATTTCTAATTGGATATGTATACAACAAGAAATATCTTTTGATAGAAGTATAGAAAGATATGAATATCTGAGTGAACCAAATCATTCACGCTCCATTCTTCATCCACCTTCATTCACCTCTCTAAGATTTGCTCACCCAAAACAACTTCATTCACCCTTATGTGAATCATTCAGTAGTTTGAGAGGCTCAGATCTAAACGATAGCATTACCGAAAAAAAAAGAAGCTAGAATACTGACGAGAAACTAGAGATCTGAGGAGATTTTCTGTCATTCGATCCTCAGCGATCACCAGTAGATACCGCTTGTATGAATTGACAATTTGCGCCCCTTGAGTTTTCACACCATTTGTAACCGAAGATTCTCACAAGAGATCAAGTGACAGCAAATATCCTGAATTAGCTGACAATGTCACCATTAGTGTTATTGATTTCGGTAAAGATGTCTGAATGGTTTTAATTCTTCCTCAGATTCCTAATTCTTACAGTCACTGTTATCTTTATGATTTTTCCTTATTAACTACTACTACTACTACTACTACTACTACTACTACTACTAATGATAATAATAATAATATTAATAATAATAATAATAATAATGATAATAGTAATAATTATAAGAATAACAAATCATTATCATTATCATTATTATTGGGGACTGTACATACCCACTTTATCATCATTGTTACATTGTAAATAAAAAAAGACCCGCATGAAACCTTGATTTTTTCTCCTAAAAACCATCAAATTTCCGAAAGGTTCTAGGGTCTAATTGATCGGAAGCACGACAACATTACAGAAATTACAAATTTTCTTTTCACTTTTTTTTTCTTTCGAATATTCCAACCAAGTAAATCTTAACCTTGGAAAATCATCGGAATTTCATGATATAAGCTGACTATCTATTTGAAACAAGAAAAAAAAAGACTTACTTGTGATTGATAAAGAAAAGCAAGTAGCTAGATCGGTACCGGCAAACCCCAGATATAATCTGAAAGGAAGAGTATGGATGCACGAACTGACTTTCCCAGTACTTCCGGGATGTATAGACGTCTCATTGTTAACAGAAGGGAAAAAAACGATTTGTCCCACATCTACCGGACATTATCAGAATAACAGGCCCGGAAGTATTTCTTTATATATATATATATTACGTGAGTGCCCAACAAAATTTATCGACCATAATCTTAAAATACGAAAGCCTAGAAAGAAAAAAAAAGATTCTTACATTTTCCTTTTCCTGCGGAAATGACCAATGTTGGATCTTTTTTGTCTATACAAAAGCGAAAGCTCTAATCCAATAGATACTCTGAACTTCGCCCTTAACATATCGATTCCCTCTGATCATTAAAATTTTTGCCTGATGGGGACAAACGAAAAAAACTCCAAAATGTTATGTCCTGCATTTCAAACATTTTTTTGGCTGCATTCGCCTCTTCTTTGGACAAAGTTGCAAGAATATGACAACTTGACTGACCTGGAACCCTACCAAACAGATCTACAGGACTGACCGTTCGGGTGAAAGGTTGAAATGTTTCCATTCTCCAAGATCTAATTGTTTTTAAAATTTTACTCCGAACTAACGCCACAAACAGAGTTTCTGGACGCCATGCTAGAGAAAATGCAACATAATCTTTTATTTTATTTTTAGGCTTCCGTAATTTAAATTTATGGATGTTAGCGTTTAGGGAGAAATAACAAAAAGTCCCTCGCGGTTTCTCCATCAATTCGAATAGTTCGGGGGAAATGATGCCGCTCACGTATATAAATTTACTCGAATCTGTGCTACCCTTCCGAAAATACGGAAGAATCATTTCCACGGTTAACCGTTAATTTGAAATGCCGAGTTTGGTACGGCGCAATCATGAAAAATGGATGGAATCCACTGCACTCTCAAAAATTGAAGAAGTCATTAAAAGTCATTAAACCTAACTTCTTTTTTAATGTTTTTTTAAAACTGATTCTAAAACATTTGAGTGAATTTGATTATTTGGAAAATTTACCAAATTAGGAACTGAATTTGTGCCCCAATCTCAACCGAATCTATGGAACCGTGAAAAATGACATTAATCTAAGACTATATTCGATGTAATCTTATTTAATTTTTCACATCTCCATGGGGTTTTTGGTATTACAGGAGAATCTGCTTCAAACTCAGATAATATTATCAATTGGTTATTGTTTTCAAAATCAATTGATTCTTAATACTTTCTTTAAAATTATCAAAATAAGCACCTTCCTCTATACATCTTTCGCTCCAAGTTATCAGACGTTTATTGTTAACCAAAAGACCGTGTGATCACAATAAGCAGCTCCCTCTGTAAATCGAATTTGTATCCAAGTTGATTTTGAGACAAATAGAATTTGTATTTTACATGTATTAGTTTAAAAAGACAAATCACACTAGATATCACATATTCAGGGTACCTTGCTAAGTCTTTCGTGGTAAAACATCGGGACTGTGTGGGGTTCTTGCTTGGCCGTGCCCATCTCTTCTCTAAGTAATATGCACCAGGTTGTACTGAGTGGCCCGTTACCTATAGCAGCCCTTCATATTATATATTAGTGAGTGAATAAAGTATCTGATACATGGCAAAAAAGTTCATTTTAACGTCCTCAAACAACTTCAAAATTGAAAAGAATTTCGACCAAAGATTCCTGATTTTTTTTTCCAATGTTCAACCTTTTCCAATATTTTTTTGTATTGATATTAATTTTTAGTTATCAATTGTACTATTATTTATACCATGATTGTCACCAACACTTACCAACAATATAACCAGAAGTTTGTGATTATTTGGTCACTTCGCAGACATTTGAGTGAAACAAATATTAGATCCAAAAGTGATTTCTACAAGAATAGCTACTTCTATGATAGTTTTTTAAAACAGATCTGTTTAGTCATTCAATAAAAACCTTCACGTAACCAACGTCTTTCAATCGCACACTGTGTTGGGGGAGATCAACTGAAACTTTGAAAAAAGTGGTCATTGAATTAGTAATTTCTCTCACTTTTTGTTGGATCATTAAAAAGTCTGAATTTTCGAACAAGCATGAAGACAGCCGGGCGCAAACAAAGGACTAATTAAGCGCAAATTTACATTGCAAATTGAACCCTCAACTAAATACCTATCTAAGGGGAAATTTTTTTTTTGTAGATATAAGGAGGAATGAATTTTCAAAATTTCAACCCTATTTCTCAATTAAGGAAGCTTGTATGCGCGATACATACATACATTCATACATACATAGCCAACCAGCCAGCCAACCAGCAGGACCAACTTAGAAACTTATGGAACACATATGAAATCGGGTGACTGTTTTGATTGACGGTTTATAATAAGTCATCTGTTAGCATTTGCGAGAGAATTATTTACTTTTTCAAGCACCTTTTTTAGATTTAAATAACTAATTAGCGACCACACATTATCTATCTATCTATCTATCTATCTATCTATCTATCAATTAGAAACTGTCACCACGACTGTCAACATAATTTCCGTCAGTTTTTAACTTGGTGTAGTAGGGTGTCTATATATGTATGTATGTATGTATGTATGTATGTATGTATGTACCACACGAACAGGGCAAAACAACGGAGCCAGGAGATTGAAAATTTCAACATTTACTCCTTATTATGTCTAGAGAAACATTTTTGTTTTGTCTTTTGAAACTCCCCTCCATAGATTTTCATGGATGAGGTTCAATTTACAAGGTTCAAATTGTTTTCTCGACAATTTGAACGTTTTAGTGATTCAACATAACGTGGGAGAAGTGACTTATTCAATTGATTTTTTAAATTTATTTTTAATTGATCACCCCCAGCACGGCTTGCTACCAAAAGACATTGGTCAAATGACGGTCTCTTTTGTATGACTAACCAGATCTGTACGTTTCTTTCTATGTATGTATGTATGTATGTATGTATGTATGTATGTATGTATGTATCTATCTATCTATCTATCTATCTATCTATCTATCTGATGTTTTACTTCTCTTTCACTGACATTCTTTCCCTACATATTAATCTATTCAATTCACTTCATTCTGCTAACCTTTACACATCTAGCATTCTTACAAGAAAGAAAGTCTTTTTTTTCATCTCTTTCCACTGATAGGTAGTACATGGATACAAGTATGTTACAAAAGAAATCCTTATTATTTCCTCTTACAAGAAATAAATGCAAACTAAAGCCAGACTAAATCATCGTAAAGTACTGAAAAGTAGGCTCTTTACTCATAAAAACCAAGATCCCCGCCTATGTTAACAAATTACCTATCTCAACACGCATGTTTGAATGTGTAAGCTAGTATGTATCAATATACATGCGCATACCCAAATATATATATATATATATATATATATATATATATATATATATATATATATATATATATATATATATATATATATATATATATATATATATATAAGCAGAATCACGAAGACATTCTTACATATACATCAGAGTAACTAATCTAGATATTACCGTCTAGAGCTAAATGTTCGCATATAGATGATGGATATAAACCAAGATATTTTTCTAGATTTAAATCCATCACTCAATTAGCGATTTCAGATATCTAGACGCTACAAAAATGTAGGAAATCGGCAACATTGATCTACATATGTATTTATTCGAAGATGAAGATAACTCCAGGAACAATGCTCGTAGGGAAACAATATTCGGATAATAGAAGATATCTTAAATCTGTAAAAAAAAAATACATATCCTAACCAGACGAGAGATGTGAAGAAATTGCAGAACATGTAAATTGGAAGAACAGGAATTAAGCGGAAAAATCGAAATAGTCCAGACGACATTACTAAAGCCAGCTAGAATACTGAGGAAGGTGCTGGAGTATTGAGGAGACTTGCTATCAATTCTCTTTAACGTTGGTGAGGAAAACTACAAAGCCAATATTCTTAAAAAGTATTCCTATTGAAAGCTTGGGAAAGTTACGTTTTAGATCTGGTATGTGTCACCTGGTGGCTATGCTTAGGAGTTAGCGCTATGGCAAAGTTGATGAAAGCACTCTGAAGGCAGGCTAATATTTTATCTTAAAAGGTGACAAGAAAACATTTTTTTTGCAAGACGGTAAAAATCAAAGACCAGTTTTCCTTTTCACAAAGTTACCGACATCCTCAATGATATACATTCAAAGTTGATGGTCATTAACTTGAACGAGCCAAGTTAAAGAAGATGAATTTCTTTAAAGAAAATAAAAATCCAAATCATCCGATGCTTTCTCATAATGAATCTCTCTGTGGTACTGGATTTAAAAGTTAAGTTTTGGGGCAGTGTTTCCCAACCTTTTGTTAGTCCGGCACCCCTTTGATGACAAGTCGAATCGGTCAGCAACCCTCCTTAAATCTTTCGTTGTGGTATTTAAGGGCAGGTGAAGTTTAATTTGAAATTGTTTCTTATGAATCTTATAAAAGATCTGCCAGGGACGTTTGGCAAAAATGCGACATGCATCGATGAAAAAAAATTCAGAAATATGAAATCTATTAATTTCATTATAATAATCATTTATTGATAATTTTATTTAAAAAAAATTATAACAGATTTTCCTGAGACAATTTTTAGCACTCTGTGAAATGAATTTTATCCCCCCAGATAGGGGAACACTACTTTCGAGGATTAGGTTTTGTACAGTTCTTTCTGTTGTTTTGTTTTGGTGCTTGTAAAATCCGTAAGACGTCGTAAGTCACATAGCAGATAGCAGATGGTTAAAATGTTAAGCTCGTACTGATGGGGCTGTTGATTATATTGGAGGAAGTTAACGAACAAGAATTCTTCTGTGGCTTCCAGAAGTGCAAACCGAATAGCCAGGAAGCCAGAAAAAACAAGAACCCAAGGGTGTTATTTAAAACAAAGATTTGCTTCTCAGTAAGACTGCTTTTGTACTTACCTACCTGCCTGCCTGTCTGTCAGTATATATATATATATATATATATATATATATATATATATATATATATATATATATATATATATATATATATATATATGTGTGTGTGTATGTGTGTCTCTCTGTCTCTGTCTCTGTCTCTGTCTCTCTGTTTCTGTCTCTCTCTCTCTCTCTCTCTCTCTCTATATATATATATATATACATATATATATATGTATGTATATATATATGTGTGTGTGTGTGTATGTGCACATGTGCATACAGGCATGTAACAGACATTCATGAACCAAAGACTTAAGTTGTATTCACTGCACCTCAAATAGAATAAACAATTAAAAAAGATGGGGCATTTGCAGAAAAACGAACCTGCAACCGATAGGGATGAGAATTTTTTGGTCTTTGCATTACCGGCGGTTGCTTAGTACAAGGATGAGAAAAACGCTACGTTGAAGTAGTTATCCTATCTGTTGCAAGTTCGTTCCTATGCAGCAGCCTCATTTTTAAAAATTGCTTATTCTTTTTGCATGTTTAGGCTGAATGGTGTATTAACTGTGTAACGGTGGGAGATCATTTCAAATAAGAGTTCCTATATGATTCAACGCAATTTATAATTATAGAATCACACACACACACACACACACACACATATGTATATATATATATATATATATATATATATATATATATATATATATATATATATATATATATATATATATTTCGATACTTCAACAACCGAAGATTGGGAAACACGGAAATTTCCTAAAAGTTTATATTACTTTATATTACTGGATATAGATTTTTCACTAAGCTTATTCTGACACAGACGCGAACACTCATATATATATATGTTTAAGTGTCGAAAATGTAAGAAGTATATATATATATATATATATATATATATATATATATATATATATATATATATATATATATATATATATGTATGTATGTATGTATGTATGTATGTATACTTCTTACATTTTCGAAACTCTAACACCTACATATGCATAGGAAACAAAAATGTGAGGGCTGGAAATTCTCTTTTATTAAATATTTGTATTTATCTAATAATTCCATTGAGTTCCGATTGGAAACCTGGTGGTTTGAGAGACGATCATGGATGCATATCACCCAGAATTCAGCGCCATAGAACGAAGTATTTGTAAGACGAATACCATATGAGTGTGAATACTTTTTAATCAGAACGATCACTCCCATTGGTTAATTTTTGTTTCTTAGATGCCCCCCCTACATACAAAACACAAAAAAACGTAGAAACATGCGGTAGGTAGGTCGGTAGTTCGCTGTTTGATGAAGCTCCGTCATCTGAGCTTTGATTCATGATGCAAACACCGTTTAATGTGAAATACATCTCTTTTCGAAAATTTGTTTTCTCTTCTATTTCACTAATCTATACAGATTCGTCCGTTAATTTTCTTCAATAAAAAAGAAACGAGTGGGTCTACCTCGTGTCTGAAATAGTTACGTATTTCCAACCGGTGCCAAAGATTGATGTTTGATCCTAGATGAATGCCTACTTTTCAAGACCAGCAGACCCCACCATAAATTTGGGTGTACCATAACCCCGTCTACCCACCCCCAATTCGATCTTGTGCCATAATACGTCAAGTTAAGTTAATATCAAGAATCGGTCTAACAATACCAATGTTTCTGTTGCTAAGACGGCCTTATCTGACACTGATTATTTGCAACAGTCTCTTTTCTTTATTTATTTAAGAAAGAGAAGTTTAAAGAATAAATACAGCGATGGTCACAGTTATTGGCCTCTTAGGTTCTTTTTGTATACTCTGCAAAATAACTTTAGAAATAAATAGAAATCTACTACATTTGTATGATCAGAATATTTCAATAAAAGTTATTCAACAAAAAGATTATTTTTCAAGTTACATAGAGTAATTTAAAGGATGAAATAGAAAAAAAAATGACCTTGGCAGTTACATTGGTATCTTTCCTTAATATTCTGTTGCAACAATGTCTGCCTCCGAATGTTTCTTGAAGCTCTCAGAAAGTTTCTTGCACCTGTCAGCTGATAGTGTCTCCAACCTCTCCCCTGAAATTTGTTCAAGCTCTTGAATGTTTGCAGGATTCCAATACGGTATGCGTTGAAACCATGACACCAGATTTCGGCTCTCTTCAAAGAGTTCAAAAGGGTTTGAAATTGGCCTGAGATTAGGACTCATTTCTGGCCTTTTTTAAACAGTCCATTTTTCCTTTTCAAACATTCTTGTGTGCTTCTGAGTGTACGTCTGCGGTTTTTATCATGCATGAGCACCCATGACCTTTGAGCCAAACTTAGCTCTAAAATCTCTCAGCAATACATTGATTTCATAATTTCTCTTGTGCCAGAGACAGCAGTGGCGGTTCTTGACTTTAGGTAGTGGGGTTGCTGCTTCAGAGAATTTTTTAGAATTGTTTTAATATTGTGTAATACACAAAGAAATGAAACCAGTGTGTATATATGTACATATACACAATACAAATCAGGAATACAATGTAATGCAATATCCGACGTGTGATGGGTTTATTTCATAAAGAGCTCGATACATCTGCAAACGAAAAATATGAAAATAGTACATCACTGTCGACATATTATTGGACATTAACTGATAGCAAACTCAAACTCACAGTAAAATGGGAAATATCAAAACAAGCACATACGGACCAAAATATTAAATCCCCACGTGACCCAACCCTAAATGAGAAATTTAAAAACCTCACCTTTGCCAATAGAACAAACAAAAAACAAAGAAAAAACAGAATTTTTTAAGAGAAAAAATGAAGTAGCGTTAAAAAGCCAGCATCGTTCAAGATTTCTAATAACAAACAACTTAGTACCCCACATATGGATATACTAAAAATCAACCACCATAAATATCTGAATCACTTCGTTATTACTATGAACATTATCATAATTTCATACCTTCAACAATTTTAAAGAACAATCCAATCACTATAATTATCTTAGACATATACAAACGGACCAAACCAAGAATGATTAGATCAAAAACTGAGTTGATATAAAAGAGAACCCTGGCACTGGGAAACGAATTTAAGTGAGAATCGAATACTCACAGAGAGAAAACACACCATAAAGAACTGATTTTTTGACAACATACTAATAACGAAAATGCATTCACCATATCCTCCTAATTTATTATTCATAATTTGACAACAAGCACAGAATTCCCACTAAATAAAACAAAAAATATAATAAGCGATGAGCAAGCACTAGACAAAAAAAGAAGATATATAAATAGAAGAAAAGGAAGACCCTATAGCCTAGACCCCCCAAAACGAATCTGAAATAAACCGAATTAATCGCTGTAAGACGCCCGAACAGGGAAGAAACATGGACTTGCTTGTGTAGCGAATCCTTACTTCGTTATATGTAAATATACGCACACATTTATATACAAACACACACATCACAAATACGCAGACTCAAAAATACATAAATGTATACATGTATATGTATACACACGCATATATATATATATATATATATATATATATAAATATATATATATATATATGGAGAGAGAGATGCATATATATATATAGATATAGATACATACATATATATATATATATATATATACGCATGTATATACACATATATATTATATACACATATGTCACAAATATGTATCACAGATATATGCACTCATAAATACATACATGTATACGTGTATATGTATACACACGCATATATATATATATATACATATATATATATATATATATATATATATATATATATATATATATATATATATATAAACACATATATATGTATGCACATATATACATATATATATATATATATATGAATACATTTATACGTATATACATATATATGATTAGTTTCTAAAACTTTGAAATTTCATGTTTTCCATTTTTTCTCTCGTTTTATATTTTTCAAAGCCGTCTTTTGTCCATCTTACATCACCTACAAATAACAAACACTGAAAACAAAATGATACATATTCACTTCACGACCACACAGCCAACTTTTCTATTGGTACCATTCGGAATTAAAGCTACCAATATACCTCTTATTGTCACTTATTCCTGGCTGGAATATTTCAATATCAGGTGAGGGACAATCCCTTGTCTTAATAGCAACTTTCTTGTGAAGAGACAACTGTGAAAATTCAAGTTCATTCACTGTCACAAAACTTATTCCCTTGGGAAGCATGGAGGCCATGATTATTAATTTAAATTCTTATACGCAATAAAGTTTTCGAAAGATTTCCGATAACTTAATATTAAATGAGAATATTTCAATTATGTCATTCAAAACGAAAAAAATAAAAAATTCCATCCAAAATCCATGGAAAAATTAGAAAAATAATGAAAGCTTAAGAAATACTTACTTTAAAATGTTGTATTAAGTTATTGCTCAGTCAGGAATAAATTAAATGCAGTATAAAAAAAATGTTACCAAAAAGACGTATGAAAGAAAAATTGGGTGGTTCGCAAAGACGATTTATACCTAATAAGCAGCTGATCCGAGAAGGTAGATAAATGAAATTAGCACTTCCTGAGGGAATGGGGTCCCAAAGTTCACCCCAAACTTCAGATTTTGCGGCGCCACAGTAACTGAAAGTAAGTGGCCCCCTGCATTTATTCGAAACCGAACTAAGAATGATGAGATCATGACCTTATTGGCTTTAAGAAGCGCACCACAGACTGGAATTAGTGAATTTGGGGCCAAATTTTGTCTACCTAATCAAAACTTTTGGAGATGATGAATAAATACAATAATTATTCACTGATAAATTAAGTGTTGCTTTATGACTAAGATTTAGTTGGAAAAAAATTGTTTTGAAAAGATTTATTTTCTGCTGTTTTGAAAGAAACGTCGTTTGGAAACGTTTTTTAAAAGCAATTATTTCATAATTCATTTTCCTTAGATGAAACAGTCAAATCCACATTATACTTTTTATTCATTTTTTAAAAAATTCTGCTATTTAACATCATCTTAATTTTTCAGTTGATTTTTCCATCACAACTCAGGTAGTCAAAAGTTATTTTTGATTGAGAAAAAAACAAAAAACAACTGAAAAATGAGGATGAAGTTGAATAATAGTATCAAAAAAATAATAATAATGATTATTCATAAAACATTGTAATACTAATGTACACTCCAATCAAAAATAATGATTTATTAAAAAATATTTCTATAACAAAAAAGGCACGAGGGTGGAACGTGGAACAATGTCGTGTTAAACGTCAGACCCCACACGTGTATGTGTGGGCAAGAACAAAATACTCAGTCCCAGAATAACACCCCCCCCAAAAAAAAAACAAAACAAAAAAACCCAGTATCACAAAAGCATCAGGGAGACCTACAGCATTCCCTTTTTAGTTTTATTGGGAGGTGCTCCCCAAGGGGAAAACGACCCCACCGGAGACTGGGCATACTTTACTTTTTTGAAGCCACAGCACTGATCCTGGGTCATGTAAGCAAATAAAAATACTTTGTATTAGTAGTGATGACGAGAGACATATTATTTATCTATACTATTATTTGGCTTGTTTGTATGTACGACCGTTATGCATCACGACCAAATCGTTCATTCCTCCTTTGGTGTCTCTTCAGACCGATAAAACTTCTTGGTTAATTTATTTTAAAATATTCTTGTGTTTTATTACTTCTTTCCCTTATTGGTGTTTCACAGATTGCAAAGTAGGTAAAAAAGGCGAGGAGTCAATTGCTGTCCACAGAAATTGAATTGGAGTATCGTACTGCAATGAAATTTAAGAAGGTCTCAAAACATAGTGAATATTTAAGCTCAAAGATGAATATCTTACAACAACAATGGTGACATTTTCATTGAATACATCTTTCGAGCTACTGGACCTAAACTGGGTTCCAGACCTTCTGAATCACGCCATATTTTCAAGGATAAATTGCCAAAATTCTATTGCACAGCAGAGCTATGCTAGTGCAAAAAAAAAAGTCCTTTTTTTTACATAATTGACGACATTGTAAATAGGAAGCTTCCCAAGTACGAGGTAACACGCTAACAGAGCATACGTGTCATAAGATTGCTGAGAAACTCTTGCGACGGACCCCTCCGTGGTCGAGGAACAGTTATCAAAACCAGTCCTGTTCGCATTCACACACAAACTTTTGTGTGGAGACGACCCCCGCAATTAACTGCTGTGATGTTGCATATTTTGTTTCTATGCTATCAAAGTGACTATTGTTTTCTTTCTTATTTGTTTTACAAGTTTTTCAATTAAAATTAGTTGTTGAGCCAGAATAGTTCCATTTGCTTTTGTATGTTATTATAGCTAATATGAATACATTCCATAGGTCAGTGGTTCCAAAACTTTCCCGGGTCACAGCGCCCTCAGTGCATGAAGATTTTTTCCTAGGTGCACCAATTCAGAAAATACTGAACAATTGCATTTCCGTCCATCTGGATATGGTTTATGTTATATCATCACTTTCTGAATGTTTATTGATGTTTCATAAAAACTTTTCCATTCGTACAAAGACAATGACTACAACTCAAAAAATACTGAATTTGAATAAACCTCTAATTTGTTTTATTAATTCAGTAATAATAAATGTTGCGAATTCGCCCCCACCCGCCCAGGAGCTGTGGATTATTCACTTTATTTACTTTAGGAATCACTGCCATAGGTAATACATTACTTCAACAAAATCAGATATTTTAATTTCAGAATTATACATGCAAGAGTAATGATCATATCTTGGTTGTCAAAACCGTAGGATTTCCAAGGGTCCAGCTAGTATTTTTCAAAATTCTTAAAATTTAAAAAAAAAAAAAAAAAATGATCATGATCATGATCATCATTATTATTATTATTATTATTAGTAGTAGTAGTAGTAGTAGTAGTAGTCGTCGTCGTCGTCGTCGTCGTCGTCGTCGTCAGTTGTACCTAGTGGCTTCTGCTGGAGATCAAGTGACTGCGAATCTCCTCAATACGTTTGAAATCTCAGTTCCCAAACCGAAGAATATCTCCTTTGGTTTTGGGTTTCTAGAATTCATCATGAGTGCTTTGCAATCAATGTTGAATGATATGATATACGTTATCATTTTCCAGTTCAGGAAATGGGATTTTACACGTATTGAAAAAAAAATCAGCATACTTTCGGTCCAGCTAGGGATTTCTTTTGCTTGTCATCCCGTGCATGACGACACAAAAACGCATCAACGAAAAACGCCGAATTTACCGGGACTTCAAACCAGAGAAACGTTTAACGTCCACGGTCTTGGATAGTGGGTAGGGATAAGACTGAAAGCGTTCAATCTCACACGTTGTGGATGCTGTTGAATTTATAAGACCCAGAGACGTATTCGCTTGCATGGGAACAGATGGGTTGATAAAAAATCGAAAAATATTCTTTTTTCTGTCGTTTCAATCAAACATTCCGCTGCATGATACACATTGTTAATTTACTTATGGCTTATAAATCTAACTTTCGTTTTTTAATTTTCTTTTTAACTTCTATGGTTTTGAAACTGTGTTCCATGGACCCCTGGGGTTCAACAAATAATACTTGCAGGTCTGCAGGGGCGTTCCCTTTGAATCTGACTTTGCAAATCGTCTGGGATCGAGAGAAAACACATCTTTCATCGCACCGCTATCGAAAAACAAGATTATTGTATACAGACATGTACCATATATTATGATTCAAATAAATGTAATCCGTTAGAATAAATATAATTTTTTTTTATTTACTTGCAGATAAGAAAACGTATTATGAATTTTCAGGTGTATGTAATAATAAAATAGTATTAGCAGAAAAACAAATTTGGAGGAATTATATATATATATATATATATATATATATATATATTGTATAAAGATGTTTTGCAACATTAGTGCCTCCCAGATTCAATGCAGTAATCGAAAATATCTTGTAAATATAAACTTTTCAACACAAGTTAACACATATTTAGTAAGTCTTAGGCTTCCAATAAATGAATGAATCATTTTTAGAATTGAAAAAAAAAACCCCAACTTTTTTCTGTTACTTGGGGATAGGGTTTCCAGACTTTTACAAAATACTATACTACCACTACAATAGAAGACCAGAAGCCAACGTGCCAAATTCTATTTTTCAAGGAAGGCGCAACAAGAAATTTCTATCCCTGTCCCCTGTCTCTTTAACCAGTACTGCATTGTCTATTTATACATGTATTTATTTTTACCAGTTATATAACTTTTTATCACAGCCAGTGCCGAGATTAAGAACACAAATACCAACAGTTCTAATGTGAAGTCTTTGCCCGAATCAGCAATTCCTTTAGTCTCACCTTTAAATCAATGTCTAGTGTTCTATCTATTATGAACACGACCCTCCCTATCATATTTTACAGATTCTATTCCCGTCTGAACTTTCAGAATTTTTCTATTTTCCGGTTCCTTTCGCCTTCACCTTGTGGTCTGCTGCAGCGACCACTTCTAGATGACCTTTTTGCTTGAATGGGATGACGAGTATGGATCTCTTAATCTAGAAGTATTTTCCTCATTTTAGTGTCTCTTTTGTACTAATACCATCGTTTATATGTACTTGAAAAAAAAATTTTTTTGGCAGCGGTTGATTGCGTCATTAGATTTCAGTTTAAGTGGAATGGAATTAAACTAATAAGAAAATTGGTTGTTAATTTTGGGATGTCTGATAGAATAAAAGTTATTTTTTAAAATATTGATATTCTCGGATGTGACCGTCTTTCCATGCGTTTGTTCGTTACTCTAGCTGAGTGGAATTTTTTCTAATACTTGTGGAGGTCTGAATTTGTAATATATGGCTATGTCCTTTAGTTTTACTATAGATAGATGGATTGCACATTTTCTGATCAGGACATTTTGTGCAATGAACGTAAATAGCCTGTATATGTATAGTTATTCCGGATTCTGGTCGAACCGAAATGACTTGAGTTCGAATATGTAAGCAAATGATATTATTAACAGTTTGGCTTTCACATCAAAAGTATCTTGTGGCTGCTGTTTGGGTCAAATGTCTTTTTAAAAAGCCAGAACCTCCTTCAGCTGTGTATGTTTGAATGGTCTCATCCTATCTTAAGATATCCGAAAGCTGTGGGTGTTTGGGTGGTCTCATCCTATCTTCAGATATCTATATCTAATTCCTCCAAATTCGCCAGTAAGATATTTCTGACAATTTTAACTACGTCGATGATTCTAGATACCGATGCTCCTTTGGTTCTTCAGCAAGGTCTTTGTATTTTTCCAAATTTCACATTCTTTTAATTTCACCTTGTGGTCTGCTTGAACAGTGTCATCCATGATTTAACAAACTTTGTTTATTTGTTTTTTTTTGCTAATTTAATTATTACATAAAGCTGAAAATTTATAAAACGTTCTCTTATTTGTAAGTTGATAGATTAATTAATTAATATTAATCATCATTGATATTATTTGTATCGTAGCACAAGAGGTATTTGGTGTAAAAGGATTGAATGACAGCACTTTTCTTCAAATTTCCATCACTCTCTCTAATATACTAAACAACTTCGACGATCTCAATTCATACTCAGATTTCCATTTCTTCAACCCTTGTTGCAAAATTCATTTGAGCCGTTCCTAGTGTCCCTATGATTATTGGCATTCATGTTTTACACATTCCTTAGTTCTCTGGCGAAGGCCTGATATTTATCCAGCCTTTTTTACACTTAGTTTAAACATGTGATCGACTGAAAGAGCGACATTCAGAGTTTCATGTCTTTGTTTACGATGGCTCAGTCTGGTTACTTGGTCTGGACGGGGAAACCCGTCTATTACTACAAGTTTTAGTACAGCAGACTCTCTATTGTTATGACAGGAGGTATTATTGGTAATAATATTCTTGATGTTGCAAAGGCCTAAAAAAATCATTGAATTATGTTTTGTTACGCCACTGCATGCATCCTAACAATCAATCTTATAAAGAACGGCGCTGATTTTCAAAGCAAACAAATCTTCTCTGTGTATAGATGCGTGTGTGTATGTCTTTTTGTAAGTCTATATGTATACGTGAGCGTGCGCGGGTATGTGCTCTTGTTGTGTCAGTGGATAGATTGGGTTCACAGGTGCATTCAGAAATTTAACATCATCGGAATGTGCGAAAGAATCTTGGAATCTGTCCTCTCTATCGTGTTTAGTTGTTGACAATTTATCTTCGTACATACATCCTCTCTCTCCGATATCTGTCAAATGATTGCAATCGCTAATTTTTACAGTACTTTTTCTCTCTGATTCGCAGTTATCTTCCAGTATCTTCTATGGTAGATATCGTATCCTAGCGTTACATTTCACATCTTACAATTCTTCTTTTAATACATGTATTCACGCACACACACACACGCACACACACACACACACACACACACACACACACACACACGTACACGCTCCGTAATTAATTAGGTTGAAATACACGGAATATCAAACAAATAACAAGAATGGCAAATTCAGTTATTTTTAATGTGATGCTCGCAGAGTACACAAGCTCACTCAACAGCGTCTCACGACTGACTGAGCAACTCAATGGGAAAGCGTCTGATTATGCATGTGCAGTATAGTCCTCTCTGATTGGTTCCCAAGTTACACCAAAGCTGCACAAACGGTTTACGCAGTATTTAGAATGGGTGGATACTTCCTGTAAATATCTAGTATGTATTAATATGTACGGAAAGACAAGTGGGTACATTTCTGATTGGCTCTTATCATAAACATATCTATCATAATGGACGTACTTTACCTGATATGAATAGACATTGTGGTAGAGATCCCGATGTTTGTTTTACATGCCTTCGAATATAAGCATATTTCTAAAAAAAAATGATGCCAAGTACCATTTGCCATGATAGGCGACAGTGATAATACATTTTTTAAAGAAAAATAACAAATGAAATTTCAGAATATGCTAAGTGTAATGAGCCAAGAAATGGTCCACTTTTTTTTTTATTCAGTGACAAACTTTTTTAACGCTTTGAAAGCTGCTTGTTTCCTTGAATCCACCGTTGAGACGCGAAACCGGCTCATATAGTTTCGTAAAGTTATCTATAGTTACATCAGCTAAATATAGGAAGTAAAGCACCGTAATTGAAACGAAGGTCTTTGTATTTTGTAGTTGTGGTACAGAAAGCACTGAAAGTGTTAACAGAATTTTTCTAAGATGCTCGCGCACAGGATCGAGTACGAAGAAAAGCATGGGTATATTGGTTAATTTCTTTGCTTTTTAATCATAAAAGAAAGCTAATCAGCATACACTGATCCCCCCTCCACTTTAGTTTTATTTCTTAATTCCCAGTTCCTGTACAATTTGTTGGGGATTTGCACACGGCGAAGTCGAAAGGTTCACATTCCAAAACTTAAGTAACGGGCTTAAAAATAACCGAAACACGACCCGTAGTTCTGCGAAGACCCACCCTAATCATTTGCCAAACGGGGATTTACGACTGGAAAACGAGAGAGCACGCGAGATAAAACCCCAAAATTGCTTTGATCTCTATTTAGACGAAAGCTTGCAGTCGGTAATTATGTTATTTATATCCTTTACTTCCTTTGTGGAGAAACGCCATTAGTTTATTGACCCAGTTAATTGTTTTAAATCATCAAAAAACGAAATAATGGCATAGGTCGTCTAGTAATAGATGTTAGCTCGACAGACGAAACATTCATTCTTAATACTGTTTTCTTGAAGGCTCATTTCGTTGAATAATGTTAATGTTTACTAGCATAGTATGTAGATGAAAATGACAATTGGACGGTGAAGAGAGAGGCAAAAGAGATAGGTGTTACATCACACATTTTCATTTGAGATGTAACGCCTATCTCTAGAGTTTTTCTCTTCACCTTCCAATCGTCATTTTCATCTATATTCTGTCGGATCACTTCACATACACAAAACTAGCATAGTATCTGTAAGAATCATAGGATTATTTGCGTTCAGATGACTTTTACATATATTACTACAAATGCATTTATTGCAAACCAGAATATTCCCCCCCCCCAAAAAAAAAACGTACCAAGAGCGAAATATTCTACCACTCTTCATTTTTTCAGTTTTTTCCATCATTTTAAATCAATAAGGTTCTGTTTAAAAAAAAACAAAAAACGAATTTCTTCTTTAATATGAGAAAGACATCAGTTTTGTTCATGAAAAATTAGAGATACCTATATTTGTTTCCCGTCATACTTCTTAGACATAATCATCGTCCGTAGTAGTGGTAGTAGTGATTTAGACTGCTCTCCGCTTTCCCCTTTGTTGGCTTTAGCGTAACAGAAACCAAACAACGAACAGACAAACATTAGACCGGTGACACATATTTTATGAATATTCATATTTATGAACTGCATCTAAATGATCTTCAGAAAGTGATGCGACATTTTGGAGATAAAATGAAAACTCGTTCAAAAGTAAAATAAATTAAATCTATTTATCAAGAACTTAGTCATTGTTATTAGCAACGACAGAACCCTACTACACTGAGACTAATTGAAGAACCATAGTCTTCAAAGATACCGAAAGATTCTATCCTTTTTTTTTTCATGTGTATATGTTTTTTTTCCTTTTTGTTCCAGTGCTCCTGACCTTACCGATTTGTCTCCAGACTCGAGAAATAGTATCAGAACTCCACTACACCCCTTCTAAAAATGTTTTTATTTCAATTTTTGGAGAAAAATCTCTTTTGACCTTTTTGTAGATTTTTTTTTTTCGTCCTGTTCAGACATTTGAGAGAGAAAAACGTCAGTGATGACATAAATAGAATTTATTCTGACCATATCTATTCTTCGATGGGCTTCATTTTACATGACTTCAGGTTTTGACGCGATGGTTGTTCAATTATTTATTGACTGTGATGGCGAATTCCTTCATTCTTTGTTTTGATTTCTTCCTCACGTTTATAAAAAAAAATCACAAAGATCTAATTGAGAGGAAGTTATATGATGTCAAGCCGGTTGAATGGACGTTATAAAATATACCAACCTAAAGATTTTCATCTTCTTTAGAGTTTACACCACTGAGTGCAGGCTTGCATCGTCATTCTAAATAAGTATTGACCAGATCAGGGCATTTTTACATCTTTACAGAATTCTCCACTCTTCACTCATTATGGACATTAAAAATCATCTGTGGTTGACCTGTCTTATTCTAAACATACACAAATGAAACCTACAATATTTTACTATCTCCTCGCCTATGGAATGTAGCTTTGTTTTAGATTTTGAAGAAGGTTTTTTGTTTATAGTCAAGTGGGAACCAAATAGAATCCCTAAAAAATCCGTTGTCGAGGTTTTTGCATTATTGGCATTCTTGGGACCGCTAGTCAACATTTCTGGATAATCAACATCAAAAATAAGCTGTGGCAGTTTTTTAATTTGAAGTTTTCGAAGATGGCTGCCAAACATGTTGACCAGAATTTTCATCTCTGAATTTTCCCAAACTAATATATCCATTTAATAGAGCGTTGAAAACTGAGTAGAAAACATGCAACAACCATCTGTCTATCTTCAATCGTTCGTGAGATACGGCACTTTGAAGTTTCAGAAAACCAGGGGGCAACACTGTAGACAGCTTCTTATGATTTTATCCCCTGTTGTTACAAGAGGGCGGATACTGTCGCAACAGAATACAACATTGGAAAAGAGTTGGCATTCAAAACCCTTCAAACAATCGACCCAGAGAGCTTATTAATTATTGGCGATCCCGAAGCGGATATCAATGAAGTCTGCAGCTCTGCAACTGCCTCCTTAGATGCCAGCTTTGGCAAGACGCATGCAGACGGTAATCAATGACTAGGAGCCGCATACAAATGTGGTAAAAGAATACAGGTGCTGGGGCATCTATCAAGCTGTGCAACTTGCCACCTACATCTGAAGCAGCCTCTGAAAAATATAAAGAGCTAATTAAGAAGTTGAACTTTGGTTAACAACCATGTCCGGCACACCACCACAACTAAGTCCAATAGACCATGGATGGGAGCAAGATGGCTCTGTTTTAAGTCCTGGCACCATTACACCGGGGACAAACCTGGCCCCAGATGAGATCCTAGAAAGAGTGAGTTGTAGATGTGAGTAGTCTGGCATTCTAAAGACAAAAAAAAAAAAATCATCAAACTTATTAAATCAGTTCTCAAGTTTTTACTTACTTAGGAATAATTTTCAATTTAAAAACTATCTGAGAGCACTTGAAAATAATTTTTGTCACAACAGGGGATAAATTATAGGAAGGTTGCTACGACGTTACCCCCTGGTTTTCTGAAACTTCAAACTGCCATATCTCTCGAGCGGTTGAAGATAGATAAATGGTTCTTGCATGTTTTCTACTCAGTTTTCAACGCTCCATCGAATGGACATGTTGATCCGGAAAATTGAGAGATTAACATTTTGATGACCGTGATTAACAGCCATCTTCGAGAAATGCTTATAAAAAAAATATCCCACAGCCTATTTTTGATGTTATCATACAGAAATGTTGTGTACAGGTTCTATGAATGCCAAAAACCTCTTGACTTATTTTCTTACGGGGTCGAACCAGATTTTGCATTTTTCCTTCGAGCTATCAAGAGATAACAGAATTACTTTCATGGTGGGGATTTTCCCACTGCTAATTATGATGGTTTTATTCTTGAAAAATAAATTTAAATTTGTTGCATTTGAATAGGTTTTAATTCCATTTTCAAAAAATGTGACATTAATATATAAAAGTAAGATGACGGAAATTCCTGTTTTTGAAGTTCTATGACTAACCATTACACAATTTCCGTTTTATCATGATTGATGGCAAATCCATTCTATCGGTGAATCAGGGCTTTTATCTTGCAATTGATAATTGGCAATAAATTATCTTGTAATGGGTGAAAGATTCTATCGTATAATGGACAACAAATACAACTTCGCCAATTCATGAGTCAATTTAAAAATAACCTGGCGTATTTTACGGCGTATAATACGCACTCTTTTCACCATGAATTCTGTGTTCGGGGGGCAAACGCTTTATTAGTTGTTTGCTAACGTTACTACGCTATGCAAATCATGTAAACAACCAGTCACTGTGGCGGTTAATATAGAATTGAATTAATGAGAGGATTAGAATATCCTAATCCTGTTGAGGACTATGAAGATCAGGGAAAGTGTAGGGGGTTTATTTTTATTTCTTTGCCTGCAAACATTGAGGTGCATCTTATATGACTGTGCGCCTTATATGTCGTAACATACGGTAATATACGCACCAATACCAGCAAGACAGGGCTGCTAGCCAATATTACGAGCATCTGTTCATAGTTGGCACAAGTTGGGGTAAAGTTATAGCCATAAACACATGAATAAAAGAGAAATATATTTCAAAGAGACACTGGGGCCTTTTCATTAGTCCCCATCAAAAGCTAAGTTTAAAGTGTGAAAGACTGAGAAATAATATCACATTGCATTTTCTTTATCCCGCTGACATCGAAACTCAGTTTGTTGTGTTAGTTTGGAGATCAAATCTTGACAGCAATTAGATTTTGCAGCATCAAAACATCTAAACTTTTCTCCCGAACTATCAGACTTGTATATCTTTGTTAATTTGGTTCAAAATGAGTTAATACTCCAGATTTTTTCATCTTTGTCAAAAGAAGCGGCTAATGCCCCCAAAAGATCAAAAGAAGAGAGTATTAGCTATATTGAACGGTGATTTTGAAACTGGGGTCAATAGGCCCCTAGCGGTCTCTCACATATTGGTTGGGGATCTGCAGATGTAAATTTAAATTCAGACATTTTTATTTTACTATGATCTATACCAAATATTAGAATTGGAATAGATGTAATGCATTTTGAATTTAAAATAATGAATAAGTTCCTTCGTGAAAAGGGTCGTCAAGTTTTCGAAGTTTTAAAACCACTGACATAGAGGATAGCATTTTAGGCTTTTTTTGTTTGTCTACACCAGAGCAAAACTTTCTTAACTAGTTGGAATTGATAAATTATTCCGTTATCTTCAAATCAGGTTTAGGAATCGGGGTTCGCGTAAGGGTTTTTGCATATGGGTTTGGGTTATCATTGGAGATAAGGTTTTCGTTTTCCTTGTGTGGAATGACGGAAAAGGTCCAGCATGTTGTATTTAATTTGGCGAGAAAAAGACTTCACGACTTAATCATTTTTTAGGCTACAAAACTTCAAAATTAAGGACGTTAGGTTTTGGTGGGAACTGACGAAAAATACCCTCAACGCTTTCTTAATTAGCGCTCGATTTTTGACCAGACGGTTAAAAAAGCTGTGCTCCTCTTGTTTTATAATGGGGCAACTTAGCCAAATAATTGTGTATTTTGTAAAAAAAAAAGTATATAATTTCGTACACTTGTAGCCAAAGGCCTTCCTGCAAAATGTGGATATCATCAATATGTCACCCATGGCAGCAATTTCAAGTCGTTTTTTTTAAATAATTTTTTTTATCAGCAACGGATAAATGATACTGAGGACATAATTAGATGAGTTTATTTGCCATAAATAGCTTTTGGGAAATGGACATTTTGATTATACATCCAAAGACACGATTCCAAAATCATAATAAGTGATAACAATTCTAACCAAGAATCTATCACGAGAAAGTCTATTCAGCATTTTTCTTCACGTTAAGAGTGCTGTGCAGTCTGAGGCAGCTTTTTGCACTTCCACAGTATAACACAACCTTTTTCTTTAGATTTGCTGAAGACATAGCTGGACTGGCCTGCATCTAGTAACCATGTCATGACGGGTTCATAGTACCTTGCAGTTGTCTTAGACCGGTCTTATCTACAGAGTGAAGGTCAGAATCTGATCCCACACACGCAGGTCATCTTGAATTGTAAAATAGTAAGAATCTTCTGGGCTATTCTAGAGTTCCAAATCCGAATTCTGCCTCATAAGAATGTATGAATTGACACTGAGATCATCCATATCAAACCAAATTTACGCAATTACAATTTTCTTACCAGTAATGGCTGCCATTTTGAATTTTGAATGTCATTTAGGTGGCAGTTTGCAAGAAAAGCAATATTTCTAGTTGAAAATGTTACGCCTGTCGTTTTGTGATTGTTATCATTATGACGATCATTATCACCTCCACTATTATCCCCACTGTTATCCCCACCACCGCCATCATCACCATCGTCATCACCACCACTATCATCATCATCACCGGTATCACCAGCACCAGCATCATCTCTATCGATACCCTTATCATCAATATGAAGTAACATCTGTTTCTAATTCTTTAACGTGGAGTAATTGAATGTGGAAACAAATAGTTTATGTATACTTTATCTAATGTATATATCTATATATACATATCTATATAATTTGTATACGCATCGATTCATACACTTTCCCTTATATATATATATATATATATATATATATGTATATATATATATATATATATATATATATATATATATATATATATATATATATATATTATTATCATTATTATTATTATTATTATTATTATTAATGCTAATAACAATAACATTTCTTCATCATTAAAGAATAATGTTAGGATGCATCTGTGGGGCCATGAGTAGCATTTCAAGCTCATCTTGCAGACTATTACACTAACACTGGATGAGAAGTGAAACCGAAATTAGATCTTCCGTAAATGGTTAAAGTAAATTTATCTATTTATCCTTTTATCAGCTATAAGAAAGTAAACTGAGTATATGATCTAAAGAAGAAAAATGTCTGCCTTGGTTGACGTATTGAAATTCTTTTGGGAATGCCTTTTCCTATAAGTGTACTAAACCGAATGTTTCTATCACAAAATGCACCCTTGTTAGGGTATTTTTTTTAGCTCAGCTGCGTCCTGTCCCACTACATGCAACTTTATTGCAATTACAACTTACATACCAGTTATGGCGGGCATCTTTTCAATGACTTTCATGTATCATCCAAATGATAATTCCCAAAAACTATGTATGGTGAATAAATTCAACCAATTATGTCCCCAATATATTACACATTACATCAAGCTCTGATAGGAAAATAAGAAAACGAAAATTTCTTGAATACATTTGGCTATTCGTGTATCTAATTATAGGCTTTAATCATAAATTACACTTTGAAATCTGGTTGGAAATCATCAGCCAAGCTACCCCTCCATTACAATGAACACAGATTTCAAACTTTTGGCCAGAACCTGCCATTAACATCGATTGTTTTTACTTTCTCTCATCATTCTGCCATGAGTACCTCACTATTTAACAATGGTCAGCAAGCTAACATTCTTGATTATTATTACTATGATAAGTTCGACTCATATTGAGTTAGACTTCTTGAATACCTATAGTGGCGCCTCATCATGAAGCAAAATCATCAAGCTAGTCGCGTCGACCATTGCTACAGTAGTGAATGCGATCCTCACTCGATTCCCGACACAACTGTTAGAATATCAAGTAATATATTGAAAATGTGAGGAGACTAATTTTCAGTCAGTACCAACCACTGGATAGACCAAGTTGATGCATGTTACTACTTATAACAACGAAAGAAAAGATGATAATGTATTATACAAATATCAAAGACTAAATACTACTACAAATACAACAACTACTTACAATAATAATAATAATGATAAAAATAATAACGACAATAATAATAGTAATAATAATAATAATGATTATAATAATAATACAAGAACATCTATGTAAATGTGTATATATAAATCCATATATATATATATATATATGCATGTATATATATACATGTGTGTATAAATATTCATACATATCTGTATACATACATACATATGTATTTATACAAGTGTGTGTGTGTGTATGTGTGTGTATGTATATATATGTGTGTATATATACATATATACATATATATATATGTATATATGTATATATGAGACATGGTCAGGAGTAAAATTATATAGAAACTCTATTTGTTAATTAATTCATTCATAAAAGCTCTAATTGATATGCTATACACGTTTCGAGAAGAGTTCCCATCTTCAGTAGCATGTGGGTACCTTTCAGGAGTTAAAAGGCTTCCGTAGAAAATAAATTTAGCATCAGATGTTTTGCTTTGGAAGCAAAAATGGAAATCGAATATATATATATATATATATATATATATATATATATATTAGATAAAGTATACATAAACTATTTGTTTCTAGGTTCAATTATTTAGATTCCAGGGTAAAGAATTAGTGCCAGATGTTACTTCATATTGATAATAATCGTCCCACTCTGTCTTATTAAAAATACATACACTTAACGACAGGTGTAGCGTAAGAAATGTAAGCTTACTTAAATGTTTGCAATATTCTTTTAGATGATACATGTGTATAACTGTATGTATCTGGTAAAGAAATATACTATGAACATGGGCGTCCGCTGCCGCTTTTCTAGCGGGAGGGGAGCAAAAGAATATATTTGTTATATATCTTAGTAACGATCCTATTAACAGCGAAAAATACTACAGAATTTTTAATACAGAAAGATTATTCTGGGATTACATATAACAGTTGTACCAGGCCATCATCTTTTATTGTCTATTAGGTTCCATCTCAGTGAGAAAGCCTGATCTTATGTGTCTGTATGTATGTGCATGTGTATGTATATATAGATGTGTGTTGATATAAATTCTCAGAAAAGTATCTGATACTTTTTGCAAACATGATAAATGCTTGCATCATTATATATATATATATATATATATATATATATATATATATATATATATATATATATATATATATATATATATATATATAATATATATATATATATATATATATATATATATATATATATATATATATATATCGCAGTACAAATCAGGGATGCAATATAGCATAATGATATCCGATGTATGATTGGTTTATTCCGCCCGATTCACCTGAAGAGGCCTAGGCAGGATAGAAACATAGACGTGTTTGTGTAGAAAATTCCCATTCATATATATATATATATATATATATATATATACATATTCATGCATATGTATATATATATATATATACACGTGTGTGTGTGTGTGTGTGTGTGTGCATATATATATATATATACATATATATATACACACACACACACATATATATATATATACATATATATGTGTGTGTGTGTGTATGTGTGAATTATGGTGAATCCGACAATATGAAAGTGAAATAATGATATCAAAAGATTGATATACAAATAATTTTTATGCTTTATTTTGATATTTCAGATTTTTCAAAATGGAAGGGCTGTTTGGAAAAACGTTTAAATAACAAACATGTTTTAACAGAAATCATTTGTGAATTGGCCTTCTGATGTTGTCATTTCATTCTCATATAAATATATATACGTCTAAAAAGCTTAAAACAATAAACACATTAAAAATCATTTGAAAAAAAATTGTGTCACTTTAGTCACTTTTTTCCCAATATCTGTCAATGCAATTAACGTAATTTTCTCAACAGGTTTTTTTTAATGTTTTACATATACTTTGTTACTATGGTACTACATGAACGTTTTCTTTTGCTGGGATCATCAGTTGTTTACCATGTAACCGTTTCGGGGATTTTAAAAACATAGCAATTATATTAACGTGGCACCCCAGCTGCGCTGATCAAACACCATCTCACTTCCATCTATGATTTTAATGTATATATCTTATGTCATACATGTATTTTGTTATTTTTATGCATGATATTATCATAATGTATTGTATATGGATGTTATTTTATACTACACATCATTCAATTTCTTTGAAACGGGGCTTACTTATGTAGGTTACCTAAAAACGTATTAAATACTGAAGGATCAGTAAGTAAAACATCAGACGTGACTTGTTGTTTGAGCCGCTTCTAATGAATATGACCATTAAATCCGTTGTGTCGGTTTCAATCTCAGACTGCATGCAAACTAACTTTTGATATCATTTTTTAGAATACTAACTACCCAGTATATGTTGTGGAAAGTCTTTTATAATAATTGAGGAAAACACAGTTACGGTGAATTGGTATTTAGTCACGGAGCTTTCTTACCGAGATGGGAGAAGACATTATCTTTCATTTTCCCACCTCAGTGATTATGTGGGTTCATTCCCTACGAAAGGTCTGTGGATAAATACGTAGTCACCCAATCTGTGTTTTCCTTGCTGTCTATCATATATGTATATATGAGAGAGAGAGAGAGAGAGAGAGAGAGAGAGAGAGAGAGAGAGAGAGAGAGAGAGAGAGAGAGAGAGAGAAAGAGTCAAATATATTAGTGCCTATGTGTGTGTTTTCGTATGTTCAGATACATTTTAAACAACTAATTAATGCGGTACAGAATCTCTCGGTGGCTTTTTAGTGCGAGAGTTACCTAATCAAACTATAGTTTTATCACTGT
>OY735205.1:14379674-14487174 GCA_963457665.1 Thysanoteuthis rhombus
GTGTGTGTGTGTGTGTGTGTGTGTGTGTGTGTGTGTGTGTGTGTGTGTGTGTTTGTGTATGTGTGTGCGTTTGTTAATACGATATTCTAACAACTGTGTCTGATCAGTGTCATTAAGTCAGATTAGGGTCATTGGGTCACGATATCTTGGGGGTCAGAACATATCAATGTTGGTAAACGAAACATTCGTGTAAGCGGCCGCTAAATCAACTTCTCGTGTTTACGAACTTTCAAAAGGCGATCGCTAAAACAGCCACCAGTGTTCATAAAGGTTAACCAACTTTTGTCTAAATAATTTATCTTCGCTCAGTGACGGACTGAACATCTCAATATACTCCCTCCAGTTCAGTGGACAAATCACTGTGTCATCGACTGGACAACGGTTGGTTGTAGAAATACTACTTTTTCAGCAGATGAAAAAAATGTGTCGAAAAGAAGCAGGAAGGGTAAGAGCGGAATTGAAAGAGTTTGAGAAAGAAGGTAAAAGAACAACGGAAACGAAGAAGAAGAAGAAGAAGAAGAAGAAGAAGAAGAAGAAGAAGAAGAAGAAGAAGCAAAAAATACTTTTAATGGTAATAATGAATCAGTTGGCAGGCCCTCACACGGAAGATAAGTAACCTTCCGTTAGCTTAATTTGGTTATGTGCTATATTAAGCATGTAAATTATCTTGTTATTGAAACTGAAATCTCAGTATTATTGATGGTGCATCTAAACGAAAGGAAGCCCAGAAATGGAGTCGAATGAATGAGGGGGAGAAATCGTAATGAAATCTGAGACGGGATTTTAGAAGAAAAATATAGAATTGAATGAAATCGAGATAAAATCGTTTCCACTTCTGAAATGGATAAATAAATAATGAAAGAGAGGATAAAAGAAAGAAAATATAAAAGAGTGAGTAAAGAAAGAGAGCAAAAAAGAAAGATGAAATAAAGAGAGTAGAGAAAGAAAGATCAGATGGAGGAGAAAGGAAGGGAGAGAAAGGAAGGTGACAAGAAATTAAATATTAATAAAGGAAAGAAAAATAGAAAGAAAAATGAAGGAAAGCAAACTTAGTATGAAAGAAAGAAAGAAAAGAAGGAAGATTGAAAGAAAGACAAATATTTGTCAAATAGAAGAGTTCTGAAATGTATCAGAGAGTAAAGAACGAAAGGAAGGAAGAAAGAGTGAGGAAAAGAGTGAAAGAAAGAAAGGGAAGGAAGTGAATATGATTAAGAAATTAAAAAAAAGGAAAGAAAAAGGAAACAAAAGAAAAGCGAGCGAAAAAAAAACTACCAAAAATTTAAAAAAAAATACGAATAAAAAACTTTAAAAAAAGATGTAACAAAACAATGACCGAAAGAAATAACGCTGAGTGTGTTAATAAAGAGAAAATGAAAAGCTAATAGAATTTTCAACAAAAAGAAACCTTGTCAACTGCTCAATGAATAATTCAACGAGAAATGACAATCTCGGATATTTTCTGCGTGGAGAAAATCGGTTGGACCAATTTATTGTTCGTGTATCGTCCCTGAATCTTGGCTCATTTTCCTATGTACATGCTTATACTTGTATACATGCATATACGCATGTCAATTAGAATATTTACCTGGCTTCATATTCAGAAAGATAATTCTTGCTTTGACGTATATAAAATTATGTAAATTTAACCAGTACATACAAAGGCTCTAAAAATATCATTTTTTTTTTTGTTGAAATTATAATTAAGTAACATATTCATTATAAATAAATATTATGAATAATTAAGGGTATGTCTTTTGTTCTTCATCAAATAGTGCACCATGAATTCGTCTAGTTACCACGGAAACGGTGGTACATGACGTACCGAAGTGTGACGTCAATTTCTTACTTATGTAATGTTCAATGATAATGACGTTAGGTAACGAAATTCGTTATTTTCTGACGAATGTTTAACTGTATTTTTGATAAAAAATTAACTGTTTTTCAAGCTTCTCTACGCTATGTATACAAGTTGAATATCGCCGTACGTTTATGTACATCAAAGCAAAGATTACCTTGCGTTTACTCAGATGTGCAATGGTTAACACGTCTGCCTCACGCGCAGGAAGATCCAGGAGCGATTCCAGTATGAGCGAAGAGTGTTGAAAATTCTTCATTTGGACAAATTTCTCTACTTACTCAACAACTGACTAATTATACCCTAAGCGGTGGAACCCCCCCCCCCCCCCCGAACATCAGGAATGAAGTCGTGCCATCCGAAAGGATAGTATCGAGCCTCTGACTGCGGTCGGCCTATATATGTATACAAATTGTGTTCGGTGATTTATTAGTTACTTGTTAATTCCCGTGAAAAAAAGTCACCGATATAAAGGTTTTTCTCCGCTATCCGAAAGTAGAACGTTCATATAAAATCATTTCGTGAGCCAAACGACGTAAAGCGAAAAAATAATTACCATTGATTCATATGGAGAAAATATTTTCAGCGTTCCTTGATCCACCCTCCAATATGAGGCTGAGAAGTCGGAGATAATGGAGGCGGAAGGTACAGGAGACCGGTGTGTAGAAGAGAGAGGAAAAACGTGTGTGTTACTTTTTATAGTGAACTACGCTACCTTATAAAAGCTGAACGCTATTTTCGCTTATCGCCAAAAAAAAAAAAAAAAAAAAAAGCGAAAAAGTGTTGTAAAACGAACGCTCGGAAAGTGGGAACTACCTGTTTTTGAATTCTATCAAATGATTTTTTCGGAAAATTAACTAAGGATGTCGTTTCATTGGAAGAGCCTATTGTTTAAAATTGTGGGTAGGAGATATTTTAAACTTCAAACTTGTTACCTTTTAGTTGAGGAGGCATTAGCAGTGGACCAAGAATACACCCTGTTCATTATGCATAAGCAGATTCTCAAGTAAAAAGGTGAAACAAGGGTGACCTTCTATCGAAGAAAGAAAATCTGAGTTTAATTTTATATGGGGACCAATAATTCTTTGATTTATCTATCTCTGCCAAAGATGTCAGAAGGGGTATATGAATCCACTCATGTCCCTCTGTTTATTGGTCCATACAATATCTCCAAATGTTCTGAATAAATTTCAATGAAATTTGGCGGAAGGTTGGCCATGGGCAAAAAACGTATTCAGTAAATTTGGGGGCAGATCCAGGATTACTTTTTGAGTTGCCTCCCCTGCATTATAGCCATATGTCCATGCTATATCTCCAAACGTTTTTGATTATTTTCAATGAAATTCTCTCGAAGAATAGACCATGGGTTAACCATGGAAGTGGTTAAATTTCAAGACGGATCCAAGGATTTTCTTTTCAATTGAAAAGATTACTTTTGTTATTCGTTTCATACATTTATATATTCACCCGTGTTTACCCATACATTATCTCCAAGAGATCTCGGTGAATTTCAATGACATTTTCGGAAGGATAAAACATGGGCTAGGGAAGAATCTATTAAGTGCTTGAGTAGTACCAGGATTGTTTTCGCAATCCTGGCTATTTTTCTTGAGGTCTTGGTGACAATGGCTTTAGTATAAGTATCCATTCTAGTTATCTGTTTTGTTTATTTGGTCAATCCTGAGTATTCACCATAATTCATCAGCAAATTACTCGAATAAACCAACATTTGTTATGCCATATAAAGCACATTTAATGAAACTTTCACAAAATACTCACATAACCGATTAATTGACGCTTATCGAGCCTGTAACACCAAATGTCCAAGTCAAAGATGTTCTTCACTTATTATTACGCAATTTTACACCCAGTCGTGAGAAGCTTCAATCAAAATACCTTAAATTCACGCAAAACTAACGGCAGCATACTATTTGGGAAAGATAACCGTTTTTGCTTCTTTTTTTTTTGTATATATTGTCAATACCAGAAACTGTTACGGCCTAATCGCATCGGACTCTTAGGTTTTCGTACGATCATCGTAGTTAAGCAATGCTGAGACTGGTCACGAGCTTGATGAGTGACCGTCTGGGAATATTAGTTGCCATAAGCTGTTGGGGTTCATGTGAATATCTTCCTGCGGTGATCCCATAAAACCTCCAAGGGAATGAACCGATTTCTACACCAAGCCGAACCGTCTGAATGTCCAGGTAGCAGGCGGCAAGAAATGGGTAAATGAATAAATGAATACCCGAAGCTAAAAGGAAATTGGACCAATCGCTATAATAATCGTAAGCAAGTGTATCAGACCGACAGTTACAAGACACAACCCAAGTACAAATATTGCTGGTGTTGAGAAAACACAAAGAATGCAAAAATTTTATCGTATAAATCACCTTTTCGCAAGAAAAATATCTTAATGTCACTGACGTAAGTATCATTGTAGTTTGCTTTCTATTTGTAATTATTGTTGGGGTCCCTTCTTAAGGATGTGTCATGGTTTCTTCAACGATTTCAGTGTCATTTACATTGGAGTTTTTTTTAATCTCCAAAAGTTACCTTAACTTTAGTTTTCTGTTTTAACAAAAACAACAAGAACGATAATCCCCAGCAAAATTAGGTGTGTAAACTGATATGTGAAATTCATATACCCAGTCATGATTTGGAGTAATGGCCAACTTATTGCCAGGGGGCTATCTTACTGACTGGGCTAGATTGTCTGGGAATTTCACAGAAATTTATCCTACAGGTCTGCAAAGGCTTATTCCCCCCTAATAAATAGATGCATTAATACAAAAAGAAAAATATATTTTCATATTTTTTAAATTCATCATTTATATGATACAGATGTTGCAGTAATGATATCCAGTCGGAATGGAATTTGGAGTAGAGTTTGAGTAACATCACCAGTTCAAAAAGAACTGGTCTACGTAATAATGATAGCATTGGTATGGACATTTGGAAGACATTTGAAGTAATGATAACAGTCGAAAAATAATCCGGTAGGAAATAATTGTGTAGATCACAAATTGATGTAGAAAAGCGAGTCTTTTAAAGAGATAGATAAATCTTCTATTCCTTGCCATTCATTACCTTTGCCAACGAAGTTGGATAATCATAAGTATTCTCAATGAATTTCAATGAAATCTTGCGGAAAAATGAACAATGGACTGAGAGTTAGCTGAATTCTGGGGAGGATCCAGAAAAAGTTTATGGATTACAGATATTTTTTCCGTTTTTTCATACATTTATGTATATGCTTATGACTATCCACATGGTATCACAAGAGGTTCTCGGATAATTTCTTTGAAATTCCATGGGGAGGTAATCAATGATTAGATTAGAAGTGATTAGATTTTGGAGTGGATCCATCCACAATTGCTGATATTAGTGCTGAGAGAGGTATGCGCTCTCTGAGTGCTTTCTACTTTGTTTCTGTGTTTCATTCTATAAGTAGCATGGAAATCACATGGTTATCTAAAATAATATAAGCTATAAAATGGACGGATAAAAAAGATAAGTATGAAATTTAATACGTCCTTAAAGATAAATACAAAATAAGAAAAAAAACTTTCGTATGAATATATATGATTATCTTAATTTTTTAAAATTTCTTTTATCTTTAATCCTATTTTTACTGTGCGCAATATATTTAATTAATTTTATCTTATTTTTATTATACATTTTCTACAGTAATAAACGGGAATTATTGAAAGAGAATAAAGAAATAAAAAGGTCTGTATAGTCACTCAATAGAAACCCTCTAGTGACCAACGTCTTTTGGTAGCATACTGTGTTGGGGGTGACCCCTTAAAAATTGGAATAAGTTACTTCTCTAGCCTTTTGTTGAGCAAAAGTCTGAATTTTCGAAACACAAGCGTAAATGCTGCCCGAAACAAACTCAGGGATCAATCTAGCATAAACCATTATTGTAAATTGAACCCCAACCCTCCCTAAAACCCTATTCAGGGGGGGGTGTTAAAAAAAAAAAGAAGCTCCCTTGCAAAAAATATTTCCTTGGTATGACACGGAGTAAATGTTTGAATGTTCATTCCTGTAGCTACTTTGGTAGGGCCTGCGCAGGTGATACATACATATGCAGTCAGCCAGACGAACGTAATAACTGGAGAAACCAGTATTGACAGTTAGTGCGACAGTTTTGGTTTACGGTTTCAAACAAGAAAAAGTCACACTGTTCATTATATAGGTTGTCGCCGAATTCCAGTTCTGATGGCTAAAAAAATTCGTAAGTGACAGGAAAACGGCCGCTAGGCACCAATGATCAATCCTACATAATTTATTGCCCTATTTCTAGTGACAGACTTTAACGTACGTAGTAACAAAAATGTTATAATGTTGTGATAACTTCCAGTCTTATGACAACTTAAATACAGAGTCAAAATTTCAGAACAAGAAGACTTTAAAAATGGCGAAAACAAATTAAACGAAAAGAAATACTTGAAGTAGTTAGAAGGCATTCGTGAAATAGTTCAAATCCTGAAAAGCTGTTTTTTCTAATATGCACGATGAAGGCGCCTCATCGTAATGTTTAGCAAGTTCAACTCACAGACCTTTTCTACTGTGTAGTGGGTTTAAGTCTCTTTGGGTGTTTCACTCTTGTAGCTTCGTGTCAGACTAATTTGATAAGAAAATACACACACACACACACACACACACACACACACACACACACATATATATATATATATATATATATATATATATATATATATATGTATTATTGAGCAATGGTGACGAAGGTAATTTTGTCTGAATTTCCGAATGATTTACCCGGAGTAGTGTTCACATATTGTGATAGCCCCAACGTTTTAGCCGCTATATTCTCCGTTTTTTCTGGGTCTGTCGAAGTTGGTGACCAATATTGAACCAATCCCATTATTCAATTCACAAGGATAGATTATTCTCATTCCACTGTCAGTGCTAGAGTATATTTCATATAAGTTAATTCTTCTTTGTTAATTGGACCAAGTGATGTCATTTGCCTGTCTCTTCCTCTGAGCGGGCGTGGATTCAATCCCTGAGTCAGGTTAGGAAGTGCAAAAAAAAGAAGTCATAAATTCTGATTAAGTGGTAGAGGCGGACAAGCGACGTCAGAGTACCCTGTAAAAAGGCACGAATTCAACCATTCATTCGACTTCGAGATCTTATCTATCTCGTCGAAAAACAAAAACGAAAGCGAATAAGAAAATGTTGGAGAGTATCTATTTAATCACTGTTCCAACACAGCAATATGTGACACAAGGTCGAGCTTAACGTGGGAAAAAATAGGAGCAACCCTTCCAAAAATGGCTCTAGCCGACGCAGTTACCGTTGAAAAGCTCATCGTAATGGCTAGACAACGTCACCTGTGAAAGCGACCACCAGGGGACCTGCTCCTTCAAGTGCAATGGAGCAGTGCTGCCCCGGGGAAACAGAGACCCCGCAGCTGGGCCGAGTAATAATGGATGAGCCCAAGGACGAGTCCAAAGGCTCCCCGATGCGCGTAGCAGACGCAGCCTCAGTTAAACCTCATTGGCTAACGCTTGCACCGGCGCACTCAGTCTTTGATGTCAACCCACACACAATCTCCGGCCCATTCGACGGGCAAGTGTCAGTAACTGCGTCTCGGGCTCTGTCGTGGAATAGATTCTACACCTTAATCCAGAAGAAAAGGCCAGAAAAAATGTGAGGTTGAAGAGTATATGAATAACCAGATCTGACGCAGAATGATTGTTAGGCTTTCTGTACGGATTAACATAGGATAGGGGGCGCAGACCTCTGAGGTCGATACAGGTCAACTTAAGGTCAAAACTGCTTTTCACCGCAGTAAAAGCTTACAAATTGTAAGTTTCTGTTCAATAATTTACAGATTTCTAAAAGTATATCATTGATAGTACGAACAGCGAAGAAGAACAGTGAACAGTTAGGAATCCTTCAATACTTACCTGCAAATGCTTACCATGAATAACAGGAAGTTTTATGATCAACGGTAGCTCCCCAAAAGATGATGACAACAGCAACGACAACAACAACAACAGCAATAATAATAATAATAATAATAATAATAATAATAATAATAATAATAATAATAATAATAATAATAATAATAATAATAATCTTGGCTACATTGGGATCTAACTCTTTGGCTTCATTTAAATCTACAAAATAAACTGAACAGAATTCATTTCTCCATACTATATTACTCCAAAACTACATGTCCCATTCTAACTCCTGGGAGTGATTTCGTCATCAGTACTTCACCGTTATCCGTTTTATTATGAACCTCTCATGGCATTATGGACATTTTCGATTTCCTGTATATCTTTAACATTCATTGAATGACTTTCAATTCATTTAATGACTGATTATATGTATATATTTTTCTTTTTCTCCCGAGAATGACAGAACGATTCTTAACAAGTAATTTCGTAGCGTTCTTAATACAGTTTGAAAACAGCGTTGACTCGCTAGGTCGAAGAATCACAAAAAAAAGAATAAAAATCAAATAAAGTGGTACAGTCGCCGATGAGAAAATTAGATATATACAATTATCATTAG
This sequence comes from Thysanoteuthis rhombus, assembly GCA_963457665.1. NCBI lineage: Eukaryota > Metazoa > Mollusca > Cephalopoda > Oegopsida > Thysanoteuthidae > Thysanoteuthis > Thysanoteuthis major. The sequence goes on from OY735205.1 coordinate 14,388,085, forward strand.
CGTGTTACTAACGATGTCATTGAAATAGTTAATGACTCATGTAGATTGTTAATTTCATAAAAGTTTCTTAAAAACAGTCTCGTTTTACTTGTCTTTAATATTCTCAAGCAAAGCGTTATCGATCAATACTTATACAAAGTTATCAAAATTATAATTATGATAATGATAAAAATAATAGTGATAATAATAATAGTGATAATAATAATAATGATAATAATGATAATAATAATAATAATGATAATTATGATAATGATAATAGAGATAAAAGTTATGACAATAATAATGAAAATATTCATAATTATGACGATAATTGTGGTGATGATGATGATAATGATTATAATAGTGATACTAATAGTGGTAATGATAGTGATAATGATAATGATGATGATAATGATGATAATGATAGTTATAATAGTAATTATAGCAATGATAATGATAATATCATCAATAATAATGATGAAATTGCAAGCAATAATAATAATAATGATAATTATAATGATAATGATAATAATAATGATATAATAATGATAATAATGATAAACAGAGGAAAGCAAAGTAAAAAACAACGAAAAATAATGTGTTTGGTTTTGTGGCTTTTTATGGTATTTTAAAGAATATCTTTCCCTTTGAAACAAAAGGAAACCCAAATATCCATCGACAATGAAAGCAAATTTGAAAAAAATAAATAAGAACAATTTTTTTAATCAGTTTTTATCTGTCCGTAATAATAATAATATTTTTTTTTTTCGTTTTTGTTTTTTTTTAAATTCTCGTTTTCATTTCTTCGTATTGTTTATAGTTTTATTTTTTTTTGTTTGTTTTTGTCCAGTGAAAGTAAAAAAAAAAAAATCAACCAAAAACGTTCATGCATCGGTATTCACAAGTCCTGTTATTATGGTTGTTGATAATCAGAGACATTATTATCATTGGTGTTGTCTGAATTTTATGTTTGTGGATTCTTAATTCTTTTTTAATATCATTTCCTTATTTTTAGCTTGTTTTCCTTTGATGTTTGTTGTTTCATTGAACATTCATTCTTTCTTTTATTTTTTTTCTTTCTCCCACATTTGGGGCAGGATGGAGGGAGCAGCCAGTTCATGCCTTTTAGCCCAGTCAGACTTAAAGTAATTTCTTATATACGTTCAGACTACCTTGATCAGCGAATGAATTTGTGATTCTAGTTTCGTAAACCTTGCAATACCCTAAATGCACAAATGTGCAATCACGAAGTTAACCCTAGTCTGACACAAGGCTGTTGCAGTGGAGCACTCAGTAAGAATTAAACCCAATTGATTTGGGAGACTAGTTTGCTCATCTTTGCACTACACCGGTTCCTAAAATAGATATTTACTAAGCTAAGCTTAGCTTAGTCTGGCACCTAGTGAGGATCGAAATAAACAATAGAAGTAATGGCGCGCGATACGAATTCGCTAACCATTGCTCAATGCTTTTATGTGTTTGCTTGTTCCCATGTTCAAGAATATACATTTTGTTTGTTTGTTTGTTTGAGTGCGCGTGCGCGAGTGTCTGTGATTATGCCAGTTTTTCGAAATGATCATGCTTGCGTTAAAGTGGGTATTTGAGCCCAGGTAGAAATCAGTATTTCAAATGCTGATTTTTAAGGCTGGCAGGCGTCTCCCCACTTGAAAGTTAAGTATAATAAAAATCTTCCTTTCCCGTTGTCTTTGTACCAGACTAAGTTCATTTGTTATTGGAAAACTTCACTTATTCTAGTTTTTTTTATATTCATTTAATTATATATATATATATATATATATATATATATATATATCGAAATATGATATATTAGGTTGTTCGGGAAGTGATATCACATTTTTTGCGGATCAGGAGCGAAATAAAAGTACATAATCATCTCCGTTAACATTGGTTAAGGCCCACAAAATAAATTCTTTTATTCTTAATTGAAGGCATTTGGCGTTGTGGACAAAAATAATTCTAATAATATTGAGTTAATCTTTTCCTTATGTTCAATGATTTAGCCATCAATGAAGATTTCCCATGATCTGAATAAATGATTATTTGAATGAGTTGAATCTAGTGAATAGTGATGCTAAGGACGATGCTCTGAACGTAAAGATCTGATCCTCCGTTGAATTCATTTAATCGAATGTAAAATTGCATTACGATTCCAAAAAAATAATACAATTACTTTTTTCTATTTATTTATTTATTTATTTATCATTAGATGAAGCCCAGTAAACTGTTGTAATAATTTTGACTACTATTCACCTTCATCTTAATTTCTAATTGTTTTCATCACAACTCAACTCGGGCCGTCACTATACGACAACAGCGCTAATCGGTAATAAAGAATAATGGACAGTTTCTGTTGACCAGAAATGGTGATTTATAGCGAGAATCTGCACTCATTCTTGACATAAAGATACACCGTGATTGTCTTGGCTCATTCTGAGACTCCGTGATGGATGAGACTTGCCATATTCATTGAGAGTTTAGTTGCTGAAAAACGTTTATTTCGGCCAGAATCCCAGATTCTCACAACAAATAATAAAATAATTAGTTTTATGGAAGCTTTGATAATTGCTAATGATGATGATTATGTTCTTGAAGAATCCATTAAACGTTTGTTATATCTGAACAAGTTGGTATTCCGTCTCCCCAAAATGTGATACTAATTGCAGAACAACCTAATATATACATTACGTATTATGGTTGTATACTTCCATATTAGAGAGAGAGAGAGAGAGAGAGAGAGAGAGAGAGAGAGAGAGAGAGAGAGAGAGAGAGAGAAGAGAGAGAAAGAGAGAGGAAGGACTGTGTGTATGTGTATGTGTGCGTGTATGTGTGTGTGTGTGGATGGTTTGTGATGGCGTCTGTATATATTCTTGTTCGTTTGCAACTGTATGAACACTTGAATGTGGGTCTGCCTCTATTAGTGTGTTAGTGTGTTCATGTACGTATCTAATATGCTTACTTATATAGGAACATAAATAGGCATTGGAACCAAAGTCATGAATGTTTGTTTTATTTTTTTAAGGCTGCTTTCTCCACCTCTGTTTTTTGGACCAGTCTTTTCCTTCATGAAAAACATTTCGGCAAATACTCATCGGAAAACTTAAACTCCACTCTATACTTTTCTCTAAGTTTTTATTCATTTATCAATTTGTGTTGTTGTCCGGTTCCGTTCCGGATATTTACTTCTGTTTTCTCTTCTCTCATATTTTTTTTTAGCGTTGTTCACGCGTCTTGTTCTTTGCATAACAAATAAATACAATAAAAATGACAGCGTGAATTCATGCTGCCTCTCACGGGCTTTATTATCATTGTAATCATTATTTTTGTTCACATTATGGTTACTTCAGGTTATCTCTATAGTTCCAACCATAATAATCATGATTCAAATCTCGTTTCAAAGTTTATTTTATAAAGAGTCTCGTCTCATTGTGCTTCATTACCCAGATCAGTACAATCAAAATTATTTCTTAAGGTTCTTATTTCGGATGACAGTTTGTTTTATATGTTCTGAATGCAAACTGTATTTGTGTCTTTATACAAGTGAGGCAGGGTTTACTGTGTTAAACCTATCGGCTTTCATTGCACAAGGCCATTGTGGGTACACTCAGCCTATCGGACACCAAGGCACAGTTCTCAAGATTTCCTGTACTGATTCCACCCGGCGTACCCTGGGCCTCTTTCAGTCGCTTCTTCTGTTTCATACGTCGATTTTGGAACCAGATTTTCACCTGGGTTTCGTTCAGTCCGAGAGCAGCCGCAATTTCAATACGACGGGCCCGCGTCAGATATTTATTGAAATGGAACTCTTTTTCCAGTTCTGTGAGTTGTTTGTTGGTGAAATTGGTGCGTCCAGTGCCGTTGCCTCCCCCGGCCCCGAGACCGCCGGCCCCAACACTGCCAACGGCTCCATTGCCACAGCCGACCCCAGGACTCCCGCTTTGAGGGGCTCCGTTGCCGGTCGAATTCATATGTCCATTCGCCATTCCATTGCCAGCTCCACCGTTCCCGCCATTGGCTGTTCCTTGGGAATTTGAATAAGGATAATCTGATGGTTTACCTGAATGGGGAAATAAATAAGAAATATTAAAGATTTGTCAAGAGGAAATACTGCTAAATAGAAAAGGAGAAGCAAAAAAATCACAAGAAGATTGTATTGCTAGAATCATGTTAAACATTGCACAAAACAAGACGAATGACTTCTTCATTTCTTGAAATTGCTTGATACAAACCCTCACACAAAAACAGAGACAAGGCAATTGTAAATAAACACCATTATTTTATTCAGATTTGTTCTTCAATAGAGCTATACACATTGACAATTGATCAGTTTCCTGTAAAAACGCAAAAGAAATAAATCAGTCAGTTTTACAATGCTTCACACCCAAAGGACCTTTGAAATGGTTACATTCTGGAAAGAGGCAGAGTGTTGATCATTCCAAAGATACCAACGAATTTTAGAGTATGACTTTTAATTATGAATCATGTGATCTTAAAATTTCCCAGAGAAGGGGTGGAAACCACTGCGTTCCGTTTTAAATCAAATGATATCAAAGTCAAAGTTGAGCAACGTCGAGCCCGGTCAGTACTTAGATGAGTGGCTGCATGGGAATATCAGTAAGCGAGAAATACTTCAGGTGCTTTTAAGCCTAATGCACACATCATAGAGACACGAAAAAACTTCTGATATGGGAAGCTCAGTCAAGAGTAGTTGGTGTCGCAGGAAAGAATCTTGCTTGGACAGTCACGGTGTAGATTCAGTTACTGAGTTCAACTAATCGAATGTATGATAGCATTGCTATTCTAAGAAAAAATACTCTTTACCATTTATTTTCATCTTTAGATAAAGCTTTGCAAGGCCACCAAGTGGAACTTGATGTCATATATCAAAAACACTTCAAGAATAGCAGACCGCCAAAAGTTATCAAGTGACTCAAGACTGAGCCAATCACTTGAACTTCAACCTATTAGACATGTCTGGGTCATTGCAGGTTTAGAAATGAAATAACCATAAAAATATTGCGTGTTCTGAATTCAACCTAGACCGATAGCACATGAAAGGAATACATGATTTGATACCTTTGATGCCGAAATGGGAGGAAGCTTAAAAGTCTGCTTCGATCAAGTCAAGTAAAATTTCATTCACATAATTAAATATTCTTGAATTTTCAGATTGTTGAATAAAGGCTATTGTTTTAGAATAGAGGTGTCGATCTCGTTTTCTCATGTCCTTGGGTACCCAGCTTAAGAGCATTAAATCAAAATGAAATATACTTGCACCCAGAAATTAGTTCGACAGTGAAGAACATAAATATGATTCATCTTAGGTGAAATTTCTCATCATGATACGGCTGACAACTACGTGTGTCAGAATGTGAACTTACTGAACAATACGATATATATATATATATATATATATATATATATATATATATATATATATATATATATATATATATATATATATATATATATATATATATATTAAAGTCTGTTCTTTGACATAGCCCTTAACAAGGCCATGGGACATAGAAGTGGAAACCCTTACCCTGCCACGCTGGGAGTTTACTTGGAGGTCAAATATTCACTTGGAAAGCCCTTTGTCCAGCGGTGGATATGTCATTGCTGATGATAGCCATTCATATATATAAATATATATATATATCTTTATTAGTGGAAAGGTTTTTTCCAACAATGTGAAATTAAATGATTTAACAATTCAGAAAAGAAACTGAATCATTTATTTTCCATATGTGTGTGTGTGTGTGTGTGTATGTATTCATATGTATATACATATATTGACACACATGCTAAAACATCGGCTTGAATTGGACTTAATACTGTATTGCTGCTTAAAATGAAATATCCTCATTGTTCAAATGAGCTTCTATCAAAAATATAACAAAAACATTAAGTATTCTTGAAAAAGTTCGTTTTTAAAAAGAAAACTAAACAAAATATTTCCAAAATACGTAAAGAAAACAACAATAAAAAGGTTATGACGATTTGAAGTAACGTTTTAATGTCAATTTATCATATACCAACGACAAATTAATCCCATACAACTCATCTAGGCAATACAATGGAGCCGAAAGGAATTTTTTTTGTCGATTTTGTAAAAGATTTCATTTTAATAATTCCAGGAAAAAATATTTAAATATGCATTCAATTGACGTATTGGCTGATAAGATTGAATCAAGAAGGTCGGATAGAAAAAGTGATGACGAAATAAAATTATCGACAGAGAATAACGGAAAATGATTGCTAATTCAACTCGTAAGTGTAGAAGCAAATATTGAAGAACAATAAAATAGAAAAAAAAGAAGAGAAATAAGAAAATACCAAGAAAAAGATCGAAGTAAAGAAGAAAAAGGAATGAACATTTGAAACCCTTTGCAAAAGCATTAAGCCATGAAGATTTTAAAATTCACAATTTAATGAAATTAATGATGAACGAAGTATTTTGCATAAGGAATCTTCTGTTCCCAACATGAAAATTTGCCATGACTGAATATTTTAAATTTCTGAATACTATATTATTTACGCCTCTACGTTTGGCTAGGTAGAAGTGCATTCTTTACAATAACTCCATAATACTTGATATATAGTAGGTAGATAACAAAACATTCAAATGTGTAATCCAATCTGACTCTGATACCGTCATCGTAATGGGGTGTGTGAATGTGTATGTATGAGTATGTGCGCGTAAGCATTTGTGTAAGTGGATAAATACATATATCTATGTATGTATATACTTGGTCATGTGCACAGAAGTTATTTGCTTTTTTAATGAAAAATCTACCTATTTATATTAATTTTCCTTTCTGTTATTGGTTTCTTGCGTACATCTTTTTTATTTTTAAAATTTTATATTTAAAATGTCGTGAAAACCGTTGTTTCCCGCCTTTTTCAAAAGTTTTCACTCGAATTATCCGCCATTCAACGAAGCGATATTTTTTCCATTGTGATTGTCGTTTCTCCTTTTTTTTTTTACCATTCTTCGCGCTTCTTCTTGTCGATTGGCACAATATGTTTTGGCTTGATTGTGGAACTCTTTCATTCACGCCTCTTACATTCGATGACACTCATCAGCGCCGATTCTTAGGAAACCTTGACGAGTCGAGATAACGAATTTTGAATAATGTAAATTTTTTACCTCTTTTTTTCTTATTCCTTTTATATTACCATACCTAAAATATAAGTCATTTTTCAATTATCATTGATTTTTATTGTTACTATTGTAGAAATGAGATTTCTATTACATCTAATATCATGGTAGAATACTGGAATGATATTTGCAGGAACATTTTCGATCATTGGTAATATAATCAATGCTATTGATATTGGTCATATTAATGGTAATTGTAACGGAAAAATATTTCCCATTTTTCTGTTTGGTCATTTTTTTACCACTAGTGTGATATGCGTATACAATTATTAATAATTAAGTTGAAGTCAGGGATAAGAGAAATGGCAAAACGAAATAGGCCACGACAACGAAGATATTGTTTCCATCTTTCAATATTGTTTTATACTGTTCAGTCTTCTACCGTTGCGGAGAACGAAGAACTTTTTCCTAATATTGCTCCTCCTCCTCCTGTTCTTCTTCTTCTCTCCCCTCCCCGTCTATTTAATCCTACGTCTTGAACCGAAATAAATCCTAAATATTTGTATGGCATTCCTCGAGCAAATGTCTTTTCCTCCCTCTTTTCTGGTAAGTAACAATTCGGATCCATCGAAGCGTGCAATCGGGAAGGAAAGTTGCCAATCCAAAGTCGAATATTTAATCGCGCTCCGATACGATAATGACAACCGATGAATAATGTAATATAAACTATTTTCAATGATTCGATAAACTCACTCTTCCTCGCCATTTCATTTATTCTTTCTCTCTGTCTCTGTCTCATTCTCTCTGCTTCTTTCTGTCTCTGTCTGTCTGTCTGTCTCTCTCTGTCTGTCCGTTTGAAATCCGTGTCATGATGCACATAGGAAACGTTCGTTATGCGGTCCTTTCGAATCAATGGCTCTCTTTTATCTTATGGGTTCCTGCCAAGGTTGATAATGGCGGTGACAGCTTTTTTCTTCTACTGCCTGGTAGGTAAAGGTACTAATGGGAAAGTGGATTGCCACATTGGCAGACTCTTTCACTGCCTCCATCCTCTATCATTGTGGCCTGCTAGTGACAAGGCCTTCTTTTACATTATCTGACGTTAGAATAAAGTGCAAGAATCACACTTTTCTCTAAAACACCAGTTTGAAGTGAATATAAGCAGCTTTAGCCCAAGTTCGAACTAGCTTAGCTGTTTCAGCTTCATGTGCTGATTATCCATTTCAACTGCCCCCACCGTCAATGGATGTCTCTAATCGTTTCTATCAAGTAATAAAGTTTTTGGCTTGTTTCCTTCATATATTTCCCGGCAAGATTGGATGAATTTTCAAAGAATGAAGTCTCTGTTTTTAATATTTCTTGGTCAGAATTCTGAGTTAAATCGATTACATCTTGTGGAGTAACAGATGGGCTATAATGATATTTGTGCGTATCGGCAAACTCCCAATAACACACACACACACACACACACACGCACATGCACTCAACTACACCATCAGCAGTAGCGGCGATAAGTTCACTGATGGGTGGAGGCCTTTCCTAACTCTTCCTCTAACGATCATGATTGTGCTAATCTCTGCTATATTTCATCTGCGAACCTTTCTATCTCATCTCTTCATTTTGTGTCTGTTTTTTTCCTGCATCGTTCATTGTCCCACGGGTACCAATCGGTTAGCATTTTGCCCCTACCGTTGTCCTGTGTGCCTAGCCCATCTCCATGTTTTTGATAAATAACTTGATGAATATACTTCAATCTAGTCCCCGCCGGATGTTGATCTTTTTCTATCGTTATTCCTAATGTTGCCTTTTACATGGTGACCTCTTCTCTCCCCACTCTCTCTCTCTCCCTCTCTCTTTCTCTTTATATATATATATATATATATATATATATTCTCTTCGGAGACGTGACGCTTTACCTTACCTAGCGCATATATATATATATATATATATATATATATATATATATATATATATATATATATATATATATATATATATATGCGTGTGTGCGTGTGTGCCAGGAGAGACCAAGAGACAACCCGTAAGATTACAGCTGCCAATGATGAGGCCCCTCTACCCTGATTACACAGCTTACAGTATACTCAATTAGCTGCTGAGTGCTCAGGGAAATGTTTCCTAATGTTTCCAGACTCTTCGAATCAAACTGAGGACTTTCTGTGTGTGGTGCAGATGTGCTAACCATTACACTAAGCGAATGGAGTGCGCACTGGGTGATGAAACCTTTGAGGAGCTGAGGTACAGACTCAGTGGACCAAGTTAGAATCCATATGAAAGGGATTCATTCATAATACAAAAACCGTCGTGTTGAAAGAAGCGAATAGACCAAGAATAGATCAAATGAGAGTGAAAGAAGTAATTTGGGCCTTGCAGCATTTTAGCTCAATGGTTAGAGCATCGCTACACTGAAGCAGTAACCCTATCGGTGGCAGGTTCGATTCCTACAGCAGCCCCGTTTTCTTTAATTGTTTATCTCATTTACGTTCGAGTAATACATTAACCGTGTAATAACGGGAGATCATTTCAAATGAGTTTCTCTATAATTCAACCCAGTTCATAATAATACTGTCAGATCACATACATCAATTTTTTAATACACAAATCCCTTCAAAGAAGCAATGAATTCAACTCTCCCTTCCCACCCCCAGTTTTCCTTTCCTACCTTGCCATGGTGGTAGACAATAGATCAAAGTAGTGATTAAGTTATAAATATGCTTTCAAACACAGAAAACTTAAAAAACAGCTGTATTCATACAAATAGAGATAGCTAATTCCTACACACACACAAACACACGCACAGAGTCACACACATCACGACCACGAAAAAATAAACATTTCATCTAGTCCCTACCATCTTGTTCAATATATATATATATATATATATATATATATATATATATATATATATAAATATATATATATATATATCGATGCATGTGCATATTGATTTATATATATATATATATATATATATATATATATATATATATATATATATATATATACTAATGAATGCGTTATATTATTTTCATCAATTCAAATAAAATATACTATTAAAGATCAGGCTGCTGCAAGAATATATTGCCAAGAAAAAAACATTGGCTTGACAAAAATTATTCGTTGTGTTTAATGAAATTTTTTTGAAAGGAAAATCATTATAATATTCATTATATATACTATTTAAATACGCACACACACACACACACACACACACACACATATATATATATATATATAGAGAGAGAGAGAGATAGAGGGAGAGAGAGAGAGAGATACATACATGCATGCGTGTTGAACTATATATACGTATCTATCCGTATCTATTTAAAGATAATCATCGGTTCACACATCCATGATAGAGAATTGTGGCAAATCCTGGGGAAGGTCGTTAAAAGACTGATGATGATGATGATGATGATGATGATGATTGGTTCACAGTTGTGTTGGTATATCTTTCATTTCATAGATGTATACAAAAGCCACTTATGCACTAGGGAAATTCGACCACGAAAAAATAAACATATCACTTAGTCCCTACCATCTTGTTCAAATCAAGCTTCTCGTATACAATAAACCGAGCACTTTTTCAAAGACCCCGCATAATGCAGAAAGGCAAAGGTCCGTACTACATTCAGTTTACGGTGATAAAAGCCGAAACTTTTCCAACGTATGCAGGGTTCAATTGCATCCAGTGTTGATTAAAACCGAGATGATTGCTGATTTTTCTTACCAGTGAAAGTCTCAACTTTGTCCTTATTTATGTAATCATTAGAGCGAATGAAAGTTTTGTTCGATGAATCGTACTTGTGAGCACACCGGCTACACGAAGGGACAAGAGAAAACAACAGAGGAAATATTGAAATAGTTCATTTGTTGTGGATCTATCATGATTATTACTCATTTTAGAGATCTTGAAGAGGGAGAAAAGCAAGACATAAGTGTGAGAACTAAATGAATAGGTAGATAAATGAATGGTTAGATAAGTATAGTTTTGGATATCTTATGAGCAGAAAAAAGTAGCAAAATGTACAAAACTAACGCATCGCAACGCAACAATAAATATAAGAAGTTTTAGCCAAAATTAGAACTAGGTTTGCTGTGCCAGCTTTACGTGCTGATAACCGTTACGCCAGCTTCTATCAATGGGTTTCTCTAATTGTTTCTGTTTTATAGAAACATTTTCTGCAATTCTTCTGAGAAAAGCTAGGCAAAGAGTGAGAACAAGATAGATTGATAGATAATTAGATAGATGGATAGATATATATATAGTTTTGGACGTGCAGTGAGCGAAGGAAGAGTGCACGAAAGCAACTCGACGAATGGCGACCAAAATCAACATAGAGGAGCTAACATAGATCGACGAAGAGGGGAATGTTGTAGAAGCCCGTAGGGGGCGCTCCTGTGAGGAATGGGGTGAGAGATAGACGGGAGTGGGCTTTCAAGGGTTGGCTTTGAATGGCAATAGTTTACAAGGAAGTCTCTAGGAAGGTGAAAGGTAGATAAGAATCAAAAGAAGTGACGAGGGAAGCAGATATGAGCACAAACAAGAGCAAAAATAAACTTAAAATAAGAGAGGGCCGGACGTCTGCAAAGGTTAGATATTATCGAGAAGATTTATGGCCGGCGCAGTGGTTCCATTGGAACGTCTTTCCGCTCTCGTTGGCTGACTGTCTCAGTGATTAGGACAGCATTGCGTTATTTGGTCGCTGCTCAACATCATGAGGTGGTGGGAGTACGGTGATCAGTGGTATGGCGGGGTGGAGAATAAGGTTAGTGATGTGGCGGACGTGCGATTGGAAAGACCAGGAGAAAGAGTGGGAGCTGGAGTCTCGTGCAGGGAATGAAGTGAAAGAAAGAAGTTGGGCACAAGGACTGTGAACGGTGGATATGAAAGAAGAGGTCGTAAAAGAAACATATATAATAAAGAACAAAAAAAAAGAAAGGAGGGAAGGAGAAAGGAAGGAATGTGAACTTTAAGACTGAAGAAGGAAGATGGGTGAGATATGGTTACGAATAAAGGAACGTAAGAACAAAGATAACACTCGAGAAAGAAAAAAAGACAAGCTTGGCTGCGCTCAGGTCAGGCCCCCTTGCATAATCAAAGCCTTTAAGGTAAACAAAACAGAATTAATTTTTTCAAATATATTATTATTTAAAACTACCTGTCTCATTCCTACTCCTTAATTAATAGTTCCTGTAAATGGGATTTTCAAGCATGACATCACTGGTTTGTGATACCAAACCATTGTAATCCGTCACTGTTGTTACATACGAAAATGAAGTCAAAACCCAATAGTGGAAGTTATTCAGAAATGAAAGAATGGACGTGAAGACTGGTGAAGAATTGTGGAATACAGGGTTATAAAAAAAGAAAGAACAGAAATAAAATTTGAGAAAGAAAGAAAGAAAGGAAAAAAGATAGAGAACGGGTAGACAGAGAGAGAGAAAGAGAGAGAGAGAGAGAGAGAGAGAGAGAGAGAGAGAGAGAGAGAGAAGAGACAATAACTAGGGACCTACAGGAGGAAAGGATAGAATGAAAATGGCAAGGAATTTAGAAAGAAAGTAGGAATATTAGCAATGATTGAGAGATTGGATAAATAGAGAATACAAAGAGGAAAAGTAAAGAAAAAATTACAAGCATTCAGTGAAAATGAGAAAAGAAGTTTATTCGTACAATAGGTTAGCAATTGCGTTATGGAGTAAATCGCTCACTTAGTCCTAATTCTGTTTAGCACTGATTCGCTGTTGTGCTTTTTTTCAAATAGGTTTTGAAATAAATTCAGTTGGGTCGTTTTTCAGGATAGAAGACATTACCATAGACAATCTCCGAAATAATTGTATGCTGTACATTCTGGTGCTGGGGGTATGAGTAGAAGCACATACAGATACACTTTCATATAAACAATAATTCATAATGTAATCATATATATCGGCATCAAGTGATTTTTCATCAACTCTAGAAAATAGCTACCAGATGAGATATACTGCTCTATTCCATCGTATTGAGACCCCGAAACAAGATCGTATATTTTTTTAAAATAATTGCTGGCACAATTTCTGTTTTTGATGAGTTTTAATGACACAATATAGCGCTCTTTCACTTGGCACAGCATTTCTGGGAAAGTCCCCAGAACGCTAACCGGGATATTGTTTATTTATCATTTATTATTATCTATGCATTATAAATACTATTAGAAAAAAAATTATATTAATGCTTTTTGCATATATTTCACAGGAAACTGAAATACATTTATATCTTACATATATATATATATATATATATATATATATATATATATATATATATATATATATATATATATATATATATATATATATATATATATAAAACAAACTGGGTATTGCATCATCCACGAGAACGCAGTTCACACGAATAAATGCGGTGCGTGTTTTTGTTATAAATGTAAACAGATGCTAAAACATTCATAAGCAAAACAAATGATCATTTAATGGGTTTGCAAAAGCACAGAAAGATCATACATGTATGCACATAAATATATCAGAGCGGCATCCGCGCGTGCACACCTGACATATGTTTCTATAGCTGCAAACAATTATCGTAGGGCACATGGATGCAAAGATAACACGTATACATAAAAAAAAAATGCATACGTGGATATTTGGTTCATGCAATAGTTTGCAACATTTCTACGCTGAAATCATATGAATTCATTGCATAATGAATCAGTCATCAATACATTCTCCTGGCTTACAACTCCTTCTGGCTAATCTGTGAAATTCAATTGTAGACAAACGATTTCGGTTATGATCCGAGTGAATTTTTTGACATCGTAAACTTGTTATCTTGGAGAAGTGATAGTCGGAAGGTGACGCATTCGAATGATATAATGCAAGTGGAAGAACTTTCCATCCTAGCTTCATAGTCGTTTGCAGTGTCGTATTTGCAACATGGGAACTAGCGGTATCATGAAAAAAAAAGCACTAGTCGATAAGTTTTTCTTTTTCTGTTCCTATGCGTCACTTGAACAAGTTGACTGACTCACCTCTGATTTGCACGTATTTTTATGCGACTTCTCCCTTAAAAATTCCGCCAATTCAGCAGTTCTCAATTTCTGATAAAATCCACTGTTCTTTGTCTTCAAGCCACAAACCCACTTTTTTTTTCAAAACTTTGCAAACCATTTTTGAGTTAGATCTTTAGCATTATCCACATAAGCAAGATTATCTTATATATTGTTTAACTTCTTTTCGTTAAGATTATGTTATTTATTGTTCAGCTTTTACTACACCATTTTGAAAAAGGAATGTGGATTTCGATATTCAGCAATGACTCTCAACAAAATCAAGTGAAATTATCATTTCCATTCTTGAAGTGAATTAACCTACATACAATGGAGGTTTGAACTTTGAAGACCATTCTAAGATTTCCCCTAATATTGTGTGAAAGATGCACTGGTAATTTTTGCTCGGCCTAAACATATACATTCATTCGACACTAACAAGAACAATTGCGAACACGCATTTTTTCTTCCATTCCTACTCGTAAAGTTTGAAACAATGGGTTAATTAAAACGATGATTGCTCGCAACGTAAGCTCGACAGCTATGAATGGTGAGGGATGCCTACATATAACTAAAGGAAGACAGATTGATAGATGCATTTACATTTAACAGAAAGGGAAAATAGATATGATGATACTGAAATGAATAGATGTCAACAGAGTCAGATAGATAGATAGATAGATAAATAGATAGATAGATGGATAGATAAATAGATATGAATACACTTGGACGGGTAATTGGATGAAGTGAGAGATAGGAATATACTGGAATAGATGTTGATAGGCCAACGCAGATTGATAGATAAATATCAACCAAGATAGATAGATAGATGCATAGATAGATGGATAGATAAACATTTCTTATGTCAGACAAGTGATGACATGTGCACATACGCACGACATATGTATCTCTTCTGAGCAAGAGGTAGAGCCGAACGCCATATGCGAATTCTCGCATCTGGATTCTGCCCCATTTACAAATAAAAAGGTGATAAATCATGTGCCATTGTAAATATATAAGAGAGACTAGGTTATATGACAAAAAAAAAGGGGGGTGGTCGGAAATCTTCTTAGGCATTTCATATCTTCAATGCGTTTGCTATAACAATAAAAGCCTCAAAACGTCTTGGTTGTATTTTCTGAAAATTGTCACGTAAATTTCAGTTGCAAATCGTTAGAAAGGGATAAAATGCACACAAAAATTCAGACATTTGTAGCCAAGATATTCAATAATTGCTTTGCCAAACAATGAAGGACTGTACTCTCGAACAATGAAGTAGCACGGAAACCTTTCTTTCATGGACGACACCTTAATCAATTCGGTCACGGAAGCTTATAAGTGCATGGTTCTGATTACAAGAATACATTAGGAATCGGGCCTACATTTCTCATCAGGCTTAGGCCTATTACCAGCTTTGTACGGGTCTGCAAGAACCGTTTAAGGACCATCTCACTACAACAGTAAAGGTCTTCAAACAATCACTCCAACCAATATTCCACAGAGAGATGTTCAACACACATAAACTAGTTACAATGAACCGACATAAGTGTTTACTAAGCTTTGCTTAGTCTAGCATTATTATATTAATCCATTCAGCTGAGTTTGTAAGAGACATCCCCCCACAACTGTGGAACCCTGCTGATTCTAGAGGGGACATAAATTTACAATTATATTGCATATGTTCCATGTCATATTGCCTTTTGTTTTGTTGTTTTTGACGACATGGAACCTAAACAAGAGACAGACCCGCACACTGAGAACCATGCAATGTGCACATGAAAGAATTATGCTCAACCCAAAATGGATAGATCACAAGACAGCACAATACATCCGGGAGAAGAGTCCGAAACATCATAGGATCCATTGAAAAACTGAAATGGTAACGGGCCAGCCATGTCACAAAAATGACAGATAACCGATGGACATCACGTCTCACGACATGGATCCCCAGAGATGACATTGTGGAACCGTGCAAGGCAAGGGCTAAACCTAATAATTATATACTGCTACTACTATTATTACGATCACAACTAATATTACGCACGCGCAAATACGAAGGATTTTGTCATTCTTATTCTAATAAAATATATTTTTCAAAATTTCCGGTTTTGTGCTTTCTGCTCAAGCGGTCGACGAATACATCTACCCAGAATGCTGTGGTTAATAACAACAAGCCTGGTTGCTACAGGGTAAAACTCCACTCCTCCTTCTATCCCGACTGAAGATGATTATTGCAACTTTCGTATGGTATACATGATAAAAGAAAAATGATAAAAGTATTATTAGAAAAAATGTAATTATTTATTGGTATGAAATATGCGCATGCATATCGGCATGATAAATGTTCGTCAATATCCCTGTCTTGTCAATTTAGCTCAGCCAGTAGGACAGCCTCCTGACAAACTGTTAGTAGGAGAATGTGGGTTCTACGTATCGGTTTACATGCCTAATTTTGGTAATAATTTTTCTTGTTGCCAACTCTAGACTTCGTACTGGATTTTGGCAAAAACGTAACAGTGAAGATACTTGATTTAAAGATCTCCAAATGTAACTTGAGGCCACACTTATATGCGCAAATATGGTTCAGAGAATCATGTATGAGTAAGTGTCAGAAGGGCGACGGATTTTACTCTGTTCATTCATTGAGACTTCCGTGGCCGAAATGATCAAGGCGGCGTCCATGACAGAAAAGCTCTTGAGGGGTCAAATGCATGTTTGAGTTCCTTCGAAATTTCAATTTTTTTTTTTTTAAATTTCCGATTTCACTCTGTTTTCCCTATCGACCGAAGAATGCATCAAGTCAGATTGCCGTAATAAAAGAGTAACAATAATAAGATGGTGTCAAACTAGTAATAAAATGATTTTAGCGAAAAGGTTTCATCGAAAGAATGAGTTGGGTGGGTATTTCATCCGTTTTTTATTTCACAGAATTTATTTTCTCAAGTGAGAGAAAGTCATCTACTCAGGAGAAGTCAGTCTTGGGTCTTTGATGTTCAGCATACACACGTGGTGTAAACATTAGCTAAGATATGATTGTATACTTAAAACTTGAGGGTCCCACTTGTACGGCTAAGACCCTGAAATCATTTGAGATATTCAACGTGGTTCACGCAGCTCTCTGACCTGATACACAATTCTGAATTCAGTTCGTTACGGTCGGCTTCCTTTTGACTGTCAACAGATCCCGCGACCACATGGAAACAACCAAAATCATTTCTGGGTAGACAGCTGTGTGTAATTTTTTTTCTCTGAAACATTTGTTTATTATCGCAAAAATCAGATTTATCTGGAATGGTCAGAGGTCGAAACCATGGACGGCAGACCCTGGGGTTTGTCTTATGCGTATGATTATGTCCCTACGGGATTAAGTTGTTATTCCCTTGGGGTGTCTTCGTCGACTGTTGGTAGGGAAAAGAGGCGCCGTCAAGGACTTGAAGGCTATCTTCGTCAGAAGTGGATGAAATAAACATCGCTACCAGCTCTCTAAACTTAGAGACGGACAGTCAAGGAGATATTCCAGGGCAGCCTAAAAGGGTTTTAAGGAAAACCCTGGTGCTACACGATGTGTTCTCGAAAGAATGTAATTAAGTCAAATTTTTAGATATTGACGTGCATTTTCACAGAGCAATAGTTATTAGGCTACTTTGGTAAACCATTGCCTGCAAGTTTGATCGTTGCTCGCTGTACCACTATTTTGTGAACGAGATTAAGGAGATTGTCACGAAGCAGCTGACGGGGATCTTAAAAGAAGACTTATTAGACTGTCTTGAAAGATTAAAGGGGCACTGGAATGTGTGGGATCCAAGGAGAATACGAAAGCGGCGTTGCTCTAAGTAAACCAATTTTTCCTTAGTTTTAAACGGATGGATATTTTCTGGACAGACCTTATATATATATATATATATATATATATATGGAGATATATATATATATATATATATATATGGAGATATATATATATATATATATATATATGGAGATATATATATATATATATATATATATATATATATATATATATAGAGAGAGAGAGAGAGAGAGAGAGAGAGACAGACAGACAGACAGACAGACAGACAGATAGACAGAATTATGTGAAGAGGAGAAAGGGAGAGTGATGTAGATGTATGCGTTCACCCTTTCGTGTGTACAATTTAAACGATTACGTACACGTAACAAGCAACGTTTTTGCCTAACATACATTGATATACCAAGTACGCATAAACAAACTCAGCAGATACACATATGTGCATTCTTTTTCTGTGGCTGTTTTTTTTTTCCTCTTCCTGACAGGTCTCCCCAAAAAAGGATGAAAAGGAGAAAAAAAAAAGCAAATGGTGGAAGACTGGAAAATGCGGTCAGTGATTAAAATCCGTAGAAAAAAAAATCCAGTCTTCCTCTCTTTCCTCTTCAGAACTCTTTATATATACGTATTCACCGGTACAAAGGCACACAAACACATACACACACATATATACATTTATGTTTGTGAGAGTGTGTGTGTGAATCGCAAGGAGCGAACGTTCGTTGTGTGTTAGAGAGGGGGAAAAAAAGAAGAAAATACGAAACTTAGCACAGTTGAAAAGTGTCATGGCCGTCAACGCCAGCGCCGTCACCACTCTGTCGGTCAGTGCCGCCATCATCTCCATTGTCATTGTTGTCGTCGTCATCATCATGAAAGACGACTCAACGACAGAAGCAACAATAATAATAATAATGATAATAAAAAAAAAACTGTAGAAAACCCCGCAACGACAATAGTAACAACAATATCGCCATCAGAAGCAGCAACAGCATTGATGACGCCGGTTAAGCGCAAACGAACGGACGAGAAATGTACGCCACGGAATGTATTAATATATTCTTAGCAGGCAGGAATGTAGACAAGAAGTGATTTTGGAGGTGCTGCTTTTTCTACTTATATCTACTTCTTTTTTTTTCTTCTTCTCAGGAGTAGAAAACACAAAAAAAGTTCTTCTCTCTCTGTCTCTCTTCCCCCTCTGTCTCTCTTTCCCTCTCTCTATTCCTTTCTTTCTCGATTTCCCACTATTCCTATAGTATATGTTTCCTTCTCTTCATTCCGTTCTTTCTTTTTTCTTTCTTTATTCCCTTATTTTCTTTCTTTCTTTCTTTACTCCCTTATTCTTTCTTCCTTTTTTTATTCCTTTATTCTTTCTTTCTTTCTTCCTTTCTTTATTCTCTCTTTCTTTCTTTCTTTCTTTCTTTCTTTCTTATTATTCCTCTGGTCTATGCCTCTTTCTCTTCATTCCGTTATTTTCTCGGTCTTTCACTTTTTTCCCTTTTTTTTCTTTCTTTCTTTCCCATCATTCCTCTGGTTACTGTTTTTTTATCCTCTATACCATTCTTTCTTTTTATTTCGTTCTTCTTTCTTTCTATCTTTCACTTTATTCACTTATTTTCTCTTTCTTATGTATTTCTTTTTATTCCTCTCTTTCGTTTTTCTTTCTGTCTTTCTCTTTATTCCGTTATTCTTTTTCTCTCACTCCTCTCTTCGTCTTCATTCGTCTACACATTTCTTTCTTTGCATTTATTCTTTTCTTTTTCCTCCCTTTCTTTCTTTTTATTCCCTTATTCTTTCTTCCATTCATTGTTTCATTCTATCTCTCTCTCTAAAGATTGTCGTATCTAAGGGAGGGTAGAAGAATGCTTTCCAACTCTGATGGTGGGCAACAAAAAATAGCAATTTACGATTATTTTCTTCTTGGGAACCTGCTCCGTAAGAAATACCTACTCTCAGCAGGTTACGTGTCGATAATGGAAGACTGTCGTCTACCAAATGTTTCAGTGTTCGCTGAACTATTTACGAGTCAGTGAGAAAGAAGAGCTCAACGGAAGAATACATTCATTGCTCGGTTATCGTGAAAACGTGAAACTTCAAGCGGCAATATGTTGTTTTCATTTCTGTTTTACATTGTTAATTCATGTGCACTAATCAAGATATTCAATATTTTTTGATATAGATACTACCACCTTTACGCACACAAATGATATACAGGGAGTGTAAAAATTATTTGATGTATTTTTAAAAGTCTGTTTTAACATACGTGCATTTTGACGCTGTGTAAATATGTTAAAATGAACTTTTTGCAATGTATCGTATACTTTTACACACAGTGTATATACAGAGAGTACTACATGTATCTGACACATTGCAAAAAGTTTATTTTAACGTACTTACTCAACTTCAAAGAATAAGAAATTTAGATAAATTTTTCGGAGTGTATTGGATAATTTTGGACCAACATTATGCACATACACAAAGAGGCATTGGGACCCCCCCCCCCCAAAAAAAATTGTGTTTCTTCAGTCACTATTTCGCAATATCTGTTTATGTAATTCGTGTAATTTTCTTTTAAAAGTTTTACTTACTTCATGTAAACTTTCTCGTGTAGGAATAATCAGTTGTTCACCATTTAACAGTTTCGGGGATTTTAAAAACAAAACAGTTATATTAACACGTCACCCCAGCAGTGTTGATTAAACACCCCACATACACAAATATACATAGATATATAGATGTAGATAGATAGATGAATAGATAGATGTGTGTGTGTGTGTGTGTATAAAGTCCAAGTAGTGTAGACACCATACGCACACACACGCGCCTGGACGCGCATAAACTCTCACATACACACGGAGGCTATGATATTAGACTACGGCCCAACAAAATTGGAGAAAAACGTATCCGAAATAAAAGAATAACCTAATGAAGCCACTGATAATCTTTGTCGATTTTACACATATTTTTTTCCTTGTGACTCTTTCGTCTTCATTTCCAAGTAACATGACTTAGGTAGCCAGATGCTCCCGACTGACTGACGTTTGTTCGCTGTAAATCAAACCTAATTCCGAGCAATTCAATGCAAGCTATGTCACTCATTTGTTAGGATGGTACGAACAGTCAACAGACAGGGTCGGGACGGGAAAGCTATGTAACGATATACATATGAGATATCTACAGAAAAGACTGGCAAAAAAAAAAAAGAAGAGCGAACATAAATAAATAAATAAATGAATAGATGAACAAATAAGTAAATAAAAATTAGGCTAAATGAACTAAAAAGTGTTTTACGCGTATATGGAAGTATGAAAAAGAATGATGCAAAAGCTCAACGCGTCAGCATTTGCACAATATTAAAGAAATCCGAGAAGTGTCTTTGAAGTGTTCTCAGTTTTTTATTGCTTTTCAATAAGTCAACTCTAGTTGTAAGTCGTTTTCATGCCTCATGGAAAAAAGTTGAAAAGCCAGGGAAAGGGTTCCCGCGTGAACATATAGAAAAGAGATATTAGTCAGTGTTTAAAAACTTATCTTTCTCTTCGTATAGCTGGGAGAACTCTTGTATCCCCGAAACAGGTCCACGGTAAAAAAACTGATGATCCCCAAGATGAACTTAAGTGTACAAAATTAGGATCAACATTTGAATAATAGTAATAAAATCAAGTTCTGCATAAAACGCGGGATACTCTGAATATACTATATCAACGGTGATAGGAAAATAAATCACTTGCACACATACACATACATATATATATATATGTATGTGTGTATGTGTATGTGTGCAAGTGATTTATTTTCATATATATATATATATATATATATATATATATATATATATATATATATATATATATATATATATATATATATATAAACAAAAAAATACCCAGAAAAATCTCGATACTGTATTTTGATGGCTCTTTAGGAGACTGGATTGATCTACCTCTGATTTAGGTTCATTGAGAAGCAATTGTCTCTCCCGAAATGGAATCGATATAGTATTTTCGTTTCTAAGGGATATCAAATTAATATGGTAATGGCAAGGATCATACAGGTTTATAACCGTATTTTGTGGTGTGTGTCATAAGGTGGGGGTTGATCTTACTGTTGTCTAAGATGGCCGGTACGTGAGTATTTTGTTTTATTATATACCACTTCATTATCAATATAATCAAACTAAACTCGCACATATCGAAATTCTTGAACTTCAGTAACATATTCGCACAGCAGAATACGTTTCTATATCCACTCTGCCCCATATGATCTTTGCTATCACCACATTAACACTTAAAACTCAGTTTTTGCTATGAAAAAATCCTCAAGCACTTTTACTGACGATTTTGAGGAAAATTATCTCTACCAAAATACTATGGAAAAAAAACACTTCCCGGATCTAACGTTTACTTATTCTATATACATATATATATATATATATATATATATATATATATATATATATATATATATGCATGCGTGTGTATACGTACGTATGTATATATGTATGTATTTGTTTTTCTGTTGAGGGTGTGGAAAATGTAAGATTTGCCAAATTTTCTGTCCTTGTGTGACTAATTAAATGACGTTTTACATGCAAGACATTCCGAACTGATGTGCCTTTTGCGACTCGGCAACCAACTCCCTTCAAACCGTCACGTCCAATATTCCCCCAGCACCCTCGACAAATCTAGTTTGATAGCTTAAGCCACAGCTCTCCAGACTCTTTGCAATCGCGACACACTTTCAGAACATATTTCTGCAACACATTGAGTTTTGTTATCCCAGCAGTCCAACTGACTCAGAAAAAGTGTCTTCTGAAAGATTCACAAAATTATACTTTGTTTCGCAATGCACCTAGACACACTCAAATACCGCTAGACACGGTCTGTAAAGCTCTGACCTAATTAATGAAAGAAAAAAAAACTCTCTAATCTTGTTTCAACGACACATTCCCGAGGTTTCAGCGCCCTGGCAGGATATTCAAGGATTCAATTCGATCATGGTCAGGTGACATGGACATGTCAACTGATTTACCTAGCGGGTCATTGGACTTACTGACCATTTATCTTCTGGTGGACTCAAGTTTTAAGTATCGCACGGCACTCTATATTCATTTACGTAGGCGGCCTTTCGATTTACTACTGGTTAACACCGGTGCTGGACGAAACATGTTTCCTAATAAAAGATGTCGCAACAATTATGACTTTCTGTCTGACATAAACTGTCCGATCAAATGATACACACACACGTACATATACGTAAGCACATAAGCACACGTGTGTGTGTGCGCACACGTGTGTATGTGAAAAAGATAATTAACTATTGAAATACATTAAAGTTCGTAAAAAGTCAAATCGTGTTGGATATATCGATTTTTCTTACGATTTCCAAACTTGAGCAACGTCAACTCAGGTCTAGTACCTAGATGGGTAACCGTCCGGGAATACTGGGTGTTGTAAATAGTTGAGGATCATAAAGAGAACCTCTCTCCCCTGTGGTGATCGTGTTAATCCCTCTGCACTACACTCCATAATGGTATGGCGACCCCCATTTATTACTTGAACCTCTGAATCCTCTGTCTGGCCTGGCTACGAGCGACAAGAAATGAATGAAAAAAATGTAATCTGGGCAGATACTGCGAAAGTGTGCTAGTGTCATAAAAACGCTAAACAATACTGGCACAGTAAATTTTTATTATCATAGCTTAGAATAACATAAGGCGAAATCGAGATCGGAATATTGTGTTGCGCCAAACTTCGGAGTTAGAAAAATCTGTCTTGAAGCTTAGCATTGCTCTGGGTCGATTATTGACTACAGAGGCGCAAGTAGGATATACACAAACATCTAAACCATTAAGCTGACTCTTGGAATAAGTCTTTACTAGTCTGTGGTAAATTAGGCAAAAAGTGTGAAGCTCTTTGTAAGGACCGAACTCATTTCAAAATCAAGATTGTTAAATATTCTTGAAAATTCTTTTTCATATCTCCAAACGAGGTATATCTTTCGGTCTATCCACCTCATGCTGACAAAAATGCGAGAGGAATGAAAACGTCAGAAACATTGGATAACAAAAGTAATTAAAGACATTATCAATTCTGTCAGATACTAATTAGTGCTTCAAGTTCGTCTTGCCTATTTATTACGCGAACCCGCTTTCTCCGTTAGACAGGAAAGAAACAAGGAATGTTTCAAATTAGAAAAAAAACAAAAAAACTAAAACAAAAAACAATATGACTCTCGAAATGGAAAACAAATAAACAAAATGGCGGAAAAATAGTAATCGGGGTTGAAATGCCGTCAACGTTTTGGAGATTATTTCTCCAACGTTTTTATTAACAATTTTCCATCTCTACCATTTTTAATATTGATGTTCTGGATTTGAAACTGTATATCTTACCTCTAACAACCAAGTTTGAAGAGCTATAGGCATTAACTCATGTCTCCATGCTTGCCCCCTCAACATCTCCAGAAGTTCAATTAAATTCTATGGGAAAACGAAGAAGGGATTAAACTCTTGAGAGAAAGAAAAAAAAAACCAACAGGGAAACAGGGTTGGGGAGAAGAGGAAGAACCGTAAAGACTGAGGTTTGCTCGTAATGTACCGTGATGTCATACAGTGGAAAGGCGTGGTGCCGCCTTTCCCTAACTTGTTTGGGTGGGGCAATGGCGTTCCCACAATATTTATCATTCTATGTATCTATTTAACCGAAACAGCGCATTGTAGCAACATGTAATACTGAATTTTGGTACCTCTAAAATATGTTGACTTAGAGAATGAGTGAAAAAAATCCGATTGCATTTGCTAGAGCAAATAACCATGCGTTCCCTCACTTCTTTTATTCACACTACGCCACTATACACATATTATATATATATCTTTATGCTATATATGTGTGTCTGTGTATGCGTATATATATATGTGTGTGCGTACGCGTGTGCGCGCTAGTTCACTTAATCTTGGTTTCTATTTTCTGTGTTAGGCTCCATTCATCTCTGTTCCTAGATTTTTTCTTTCAAATTTCAAACTGATACAAAGTTTTGTCAATCGTTTCTGACACGAACGACAGAAAGATACAAGGATGAAAAAAAAAAAGGTTGAAAATATGCTATTTTCTTTTCTTTTTTCATCTATAGTTATTTAATTGTCTTCTAAAAATATTTTTCTCTGAACCCCATTCCCCACTTCCTTCTTCTCTTCATCTCCGCAAGAAGCAATATCATAGATATTATGGGTGAGTGCAACTCAAAAAAGTTACATTTTGAATTATGCCACATTGTTTTTTTTAGTTGTTCTAGTAAAACATTTACAAGAACGAATCAGCGGTTTGAAATGACATTCATTATCTTTGTTTCTTTTAAAAAGCTTTATTCCTTATTCATGTTCCTATTTCTTCATGATTTCCTTTCATAATGTATTTCAATCTTTCTATTAGTTATTTCTCCGTTTACTTAGGATTTTTTGAAAAGAGTATTTTCATTTCTCGTGTTTTTTTGTCTATGGATGATTCTCTTATCTCTATCTCTCCTTTTCTCTCTTTTGGTTACCGTTTTGATTAGATTCTGTTCAGATTTTTTTTACAACATTTCTAATTTCTATGCATTTCTAAATTTTTTCTCTCTTAGAATTGAGACCAGTAAAATTCAGTTCACAATTCAAGAGAGAGTAAAACGATAGGTTTATGTTCTGATTGTTTCGCATAAAATTACCGAACGAAGAGGAATATGAACTACTCAGTTTTCAAGCATGATATACTATCTTTTAATCTGAATCTGTTATATTTGATTCTTTGACACTTTCCCAACGAATTCATGATGAGAAAAAAAAAAAAAAAAAAAAAAAAGCTCAAAGCTCTCAGAGGAAATCCCCAAAATTAAAATAATAACTGTTCGGATTTTTAAAGCTATCGTCACGCACGAGAAGCTTAACATTCTTTAAAAGATAATAATCAGTAAAGGATAACTGTTTCCTGTTCCATGTAAGTGAGCAGTAAACGTATGTTTGGGTACGTAAAAACTATTCACAAGATTTGATCGAGAGCTTTCGGATATTCGTTCAGCCATCAACGAGAGGCAAGACACTAATGGTTGGTACCAAAAAAAGTGATTGTAAATTGTTTTTGAAAAATTTTTTTTTTAATAAACACATCATGGTCGTTGTGCATTAAGTACGTTAAGGAAGTTTTTGTTCTAGGTAGAATGTATCAATCAATTGTTAAATACATTTCAAATCCCATTAACTTGGACGAAGAAGATCATTTTCAGCTTGGCGTTCTTTATTTCAATGATAATGGTTAGATGAGTCTGAATCCTTTTTTGCTGCTAACTCTGTAGAGTATACATATATTATCAACAAGAACGCATTATTTTTTTTTACCCCAGCCATCCCAGCCGATAAGCTATTCCAGCCAAAAATTCGATGACCTCACATTCCTTTTATCGCGTTCCAAGCTGTTCAATCAAATAGCCCTTGTCCTCCTACCTACTCTCGAAGTCAAACAACTTTTCTGCGCGCACGTGCGCACACATACTAACATTCTCATCTGTGCTATCCAACCCTACCCCTCCAAAAGTATATAAATTTCAAAAAAGTGCTATATTTTAGTCGATTTCCCATATTTTTTTAAATTCAAAAGTAAGATATTTTTACGGAATTTCAGTAACTTTGTTTTAAAAAGGTAATCAGAAGTTCTTTCGAATCGGAGTGTTTTTGCCAAAAAACTTCCAATGAAAATCAAGAAGGGGCCAGTTCGAACCAAGGTTTTTCGTATTCTAAAACCAAAGGGAAAAGCGGAAAAATGAAATAAAAAAACGCGCCAAATAATAGCTTGAATTTACGTCTCAGATGGCCGTGGTAAAAAGTAGCATCGATAAGTGCTGTACTTGTCATATATTAATGGGAGAAAGACGAATACGTAGACGCATGTGTTCGTCAATTTAGCGGAGCTTGTATTTTGCTTCCCTTTATTAATGAATGAGCAATCAAAATACGATTTGATGTATGCATAGAATGGTGCTAGAGTACAGCATCTTTCGGGAACAAAATTTAAGAGTTAGTAAATTTACTCATTTACCTTCTGCGAATTCGATTTTTCTAAGCTGAACCCAAAACTGAACAAACGTTTGATCTCACCCTCCCTCTTCCTATCTACAAAAACACACCCACATACATATGCAATGAATTTGTATGTGTGTGCATTTGGGGGAAGGGTCAACGCACGCACATGTATGTATGTGGGTATGTATACGTGTATTTATGAAATTATATACGATAATACACGATATATTATCTTCTGAGGTCCTTTATATCAGAAAATATATTCCTTCGGAGTTATAAGACAATAAATAAGATTTGCGGTTTCACTGCCAACGACATCTGAACGTTTCCTTCGTGATAGTTGTCCTCAATATTTTGAATTTGATAATATTTTCAATTTTGATAGGTCTCATTAAAATACTTGCCGATATTGTTGGGCAAAATTAAAAATGTGTTACGTATCGTTATGGTTGTCAGAGGATATTGGGCAACTACCCGTACGAATTATGGAGAATCACATTGATGGAAAATGATATTGCAAGGTCCTGAATATGTGTTTCAAGTTATTCAAGATCAAACGTACAGGTAATATAGTTGGATTACAGTAACCAGTCACAAACACAGATCAATACGTGCTCAGGTTCCAAAATAAGGTGCATATTAGCAGTACTCGTGCCTCACATTAATACGCAGTGCGTCCTTTGGTCGTTAATACGAGCCTGTACTCAAGAGCTCAGCCGCAAACGGTACATTGGTATGAGGGTTACTAAGTCGCAAGGTCACTGAAGACTTTGAAAGTTTTATTAGAATTTACTACCCTCTAGCAGGCACATTCTGTACTCAGGTCGAAATCGACATTGTCGTTCAGGGTGTTGCTATATCAATGATTTTCGTTTGCCAATCGCAATTCGTTTATCCAACTCAATTTCTTGACTTATTTGTTTTCCCAAGTTCTACGTTTCTTTTAATGATTTATTTTATTGCTTTCTAGTACGACACGCACAGAAGATGATTGAAATAAGTGGATCAATGTGGATAATAGTTCCCTTATATGTATATATATATATATAAGAAAGTACAAATGATTGAACAATCATGTAAAAAAGAAAATGGAACGAAAAAGAGAAAAAAATGAAGTTTATGTAAACTTCAGAAAGAAACGACGGAGAAAAAAGTAAATGAGATAAAGAAAAAAGAATTGAAAAAAAGTAAAAAATTGAAAAAGAAAAAAAAGGAAGAAAACAGAAAAGTAAGAATGGAAAGGAAAATAATGAAAGGGGAATCGAAGGAGGGAATGAAAGATTGAAAGAAAGTAAGGATGAACAGAAAATAAAGGAGGAAAAAAAAAAAAAAGAAAAAGGGGAAACGAAAAAGAAAAGAGGAAAAGAAAGATAGAATGAAAAGCAAAGGAATGAACAAAAGACGAAAGTTAAGACAAAGGAAAGAAAGAAGAAAGGTTAATTGAAAACCAAACCCACAGGAATACAATAAAATGAAAACAAAGAAAGGGAGATAACCTACATGCACGAGATGGACCTGTCTTCAAATAGGAATAATAAGAGAAAACGACAGGAGGCGATTTAGGGAGAGAATCAGAGAGAAAGAGGGAGAAAGGGCTGAGAGATCGAATAGAAACAACAATATACACAAAAAACGGAGATCATTATATATATATATATATATATATATATATATATATATATATATATATATATATATATATATATATATATATTGAAATCATCCTCGTTGCTTCTATCGTTTCGGAATAGTTTTATTGAAAACAACGATAACCACAGAGTCGGAGTTCAGTGCAAATTGTCTCGGCTGTCAGTCGGAAATCAGTAGTGACAGTAGAGAGACGCCTGGTGGCAAATCCATGCACAACTCTGCATTCGCATCGGGCCAATTTGACAACAGTGTTTCCAAGTGACAGCTGCAATGTCACCCAACCAGCACCGTCACCATCATTGCAATGGCACACAGCAGCCACCTCCACCGAATCTTTCTCAGCCAATATATGAGTCCAAACCAGTCAACGGTATAACCAACCAGACACAAGGACTCGCTCCGTCAACCAATAGTTGAGTGTCAATAAACGGAAGAAAAAAACCAAAACAAAACAATAAAATAAAAAGGAGGGGTTCGTTGGTTCAGGCCTGTCTCATGTCGTAATGAAACCAAAGAATCGATTGGAGACGAGACAGGAGAAGAGAGAAAAAAAAGGAGAGACGGACAGATACTAGTTTCTATTTTAAGCCGAAACCATAGAACGACATTAATAAATCAGTTGGGGAGCGGTTATTAATTTATATCGACTGGCCAACCCAGATTCTGTATACGTCTCCTGCCTTCAACAACCGCCATCTACGACCTCCGAAAACCATCGCCCCCAGTCCCCCCCCGACCCTATCCGCTTCTGCCATCTCTTCGTTGCCCGGTCCATATCAGCCCGACACCTACACTCCACACCGAAGTCTCTTCCCTCGAAAGTCGCTTTGCGTTTGCTTCAAACTGTGGCAAATTAAACAAATCAGAGTCGACACTCGCAAATGGTGCAAAACGTGAAGGCTTCGGGAGTGTCCAAGAGGACTCCGAATCGAGTGTCGGAGTCGGGGGAAAAGGAAGATAGGTGAGCTGACAGAGGCCAGGGTTTGATCCAGGCTTTCATTTTAATCACTTGTTTAGGAAGATGATGATAATGATGATGATGATGATGATGATGATGATGATGATGATGATTTAGCAGTCGTGACAATAACATTAGCAGTATTATTATTGGTAGCTGTAGTTGTAGTTATGGTTGTTGCTGTTGTAGTAGTAAAATAAAATATATTCACATAAGAAAGACGTTAATTGCATTAGTAGTGAAAGGTGGGGAAATGTCAAGGTATGATTTTGAAGTAGTGACAATGATCTAGTAATAGGAGCAATAAAACTGGTAGTAACAACAGCAGCAGTAATACTAGTAGTATTAGTAGTAGTAGTAGTAAAATAAAATATATTCATGAAAGAAAAAAGGTAAAATCCTTTTAGTAGATGGGAATATTTGGAGATGTTCATGTTATGAGAAATATGAAGAGTGGGAAGAATTACAAGAAAAGCGTCATGTCCTAAACACTGAAGAAGGAACAGAGCAAATGAAACAGAATTAAAGACAGTGGAGGAGAATAGAAAGAATAGAAAGAGTAGGAGGGGACCAAATTGTGGGGGAGGGTGCAGATCTTTCGGAATTATCAAGTGATGAAACTTTTTCGACAACAAGAACAATCCTCACTTGATTTAGGGGAGTGAACTCTTCACTGTTTTGCCTACGACGTCACGTTGAAGCAAACCTAAATTAAAAATGAAAAAGTTTGTAGAAATCATCTTCAGTTGAAATAACAGTGAGAGCGGAGTTTTGACCCTGTAGCAACCCGGCTTGTGACTTTTCATATTTCATATTGTAAGGAAAACATTCGATCAATTTGTGTTTTTTTCCCCCTTTAAATATTGAGTCGCAGGATGGCCCAATGAGTGACAACTTGGAGAATGAATTCGGCAAGCCGGGTTCATAACTCTGGCTGGGGTAGTTTAAGTATATTTTGCAGTAATACCCTTAGGGAAAGCATGAATCTATCTACCCCCAGCAGAGATTGCGTAGGTTGAAGTGAGTGACGTCACTTTTGACCAATCAAATGGCCCAAGTAAGTTGTTATGTGATTGGTGAATCCTGAGAAGGACAACTGAAACTGCAGTCAGCGTAAGGACACAACTCATTCTCCCTGTCAATATAAATAAAGTTTTCAAAAGGACAAATATTTTGTACATGATATAGTCGACCATTTTCCTCGCTTATATGATTATTTATTCATTGTGAATACCAAGATAACCGTCTTCTACGGTATATAAGATGCGCTTTTTAAAAGTCCTGTCATGGGAGGCGAACA
The DNA here is from genome assembly GCA_963457665.1 of Thysanoteuthis rhombus. NCBI lineage: Eukaryota > Metazoa > Mollusca > Cephalopoda > Oegopsida > Thysanoteuthidae > Thysanoteuthis > Thysanoteuthis major. The sequence continues at coordinate 14,419,004 of OY735205.1, forward strand.
CTTTATCAGTCGCTTACTAACGTTATGCAAATAATGTAAAAAGTCAGCCGCTGATGGGTTTAATATAGATTCGAATCGTTTAGAGCATTGGAATAACCTGATAGTGTAGAGGGTTACAAAGATTAATAGAAAAGAAGGGGATTCATTTTCATCTTTTTTGAGATTATGCCTGCAAAAATTGAGGTGCGTCTCATACAGCGTCGCCAATTTAGAAGAATTTTTTTCAGTTTTTCGATTCTGAAAGTCTCTCTCAAATTCGAAAAACTAAACAATAATATCTCAATAGGGAACGCTGGATTTGGAAACACACAAAAAAATGATTAAAATCTAAACATTGTCAATACTGGACTGACAGATTCGAAAAACAAACTAACCAAAAAGACATCTTATACATCTGTGCGTCTTATATGTCGTAAAATACAGTAATGCATCCCGTCAAACAGAATTTAGACAAGAGCAAACACTTTGTTTTCCCGCACATTTTGAATCTTTGCATCTTACATTGGATTTATGATAATTGGTCTTCAAGTTGTTTTCCAGCATCCTGCTTGTCAGAATCACTTTCCTCTTGTAGTGCCTATATATCATAGACATGAGGCAGCTGTCATACGGCAAAGGTTTGTGAACTTCTCTTCTAATCTCTTCACAATTAGCGAGTCCCTCATCTACTTACAGTGTCACCCATAAATGAGTACACCCTATGCAATTTTTTTTTTTCAAATAAAAACTAAATTTTCATCTAAACCAAACATATCAGGCTTTTGTTATTTTGGAACATGACACAATGAAAACGGATATTATTAGATATCATCGACAGCATCTAAACTCTGTTGCCAAAAATATTTTCTTGTGGAAGTATACTCATTTTTGGACGGCAGCATAGTCATATCTTTATCAACTGAGTTTTAATAGTGTAGAGTTTGGTCATAAAATAATACATGATGATATTCGTTTGTGTATTACGTTTCATCCGAAATAATACAATCCTAAAATGTTTGATTTAGAAGAAAACTAACTTTCTATCTAAAAACAAAATGTGGGGTTGATGTTGAATATAATGAACGGTGTTATTTTCTTTGTTCTCCGTGGTAACCATGGACTCTTTCACTTGAAAATAAGTAGTTTACCCATGAAAATATCTCCTACCCACCATTTTACACAATCGGCTCTTCCGCTAAAATAATCTTTTTGCTTTGCCCCCCCCCCATATCGAGTAATGGAATTAAAATACAGGTAGTACCCGCTTTTTCGAAAAATGGCTAAAAGCAAAAATTGTGTTCAGCTCTTGTTTTGCAGCATTTCAATATAGAGCCAGCGCACACTTTCTGCCTTCCCTTTCTAACAACCAGTCTTCCGTATCTCCCACAATCACTCCTACTATCACGATATCCGATACATATATCATCCCAACCATTTTTGGATTTGAGTACGCTCAAAACTTTTTCCTACATAAATTAATGATGATTTTTTCTTCGCTTTACGTCATTTCAGATTATGAAAAACTTTTATGGGAACTCTCTACATTCATATAGTAGAAGGGAACCTGTATAGTCGTGAATTTCTCCAACGGAGATTAACTAGTTGGCTTTATGATTTAAAACACGTGGAGGCAAACTACAGCCCGCAGACCATATCCGATCGGTAAACAGATTTTGAGCGACCCAAAAGCTTATATTGGAATACAATGATTTTCTGTCTCTTTACAGAATAAAAAAAAATGCATTGATCGAAATAAATTGAAACCAAATTAAGTTCTTTGATCACTAATTATCATTCCTGGTTGAGCAAAATAATTTACTGGGATACGCTCTTCATTGATTTGAGACAAAACATTACTACATGTATTTGAACCGAAAAATCCCACATTTCAAATCTTTTATGGAAATTATGTGGCCCGCCGTGCTCTCATTAATATGCGTTTCGGTCTGGATACGCAAAAATGTTATCGAACTCTGATCTATAATGATGGAGCTTATCAAATAAGTTCTTAAGCATTTCCTCGGCTAGTGAGGTCCTTGACATGCACCGTTGTAGGAAAGTATTTCACTCCTAATTTGCCATGACCAACTCGTCTTTTCCGACCTGCACTTATCTCGTCAAAAACAGGGGGGCCAAATCAATTTATCCCAGAGATTTATCGATTAACAAACTATACATCTCACGTCAACAGCACTGGTCACGCTGTCCGCTACCACTTTCCCCGGAGAGGTGCAAAAAGATATATGTTCGGAATATGTCATTTATACCATTCTTTTTATGGGTACATCAAGTTGGGTTACATAAAATAGTTGCACAGCACCATTATTGTTATTGATTTTCAATAGTAAAATTATTCGCATTGCTTTTTTATGCGAAAATCATTAACATTATACAAATAATAACCTTAATCTGTCAGTAATGCTCGCATCAATTCCTGGCCACTGACAAGCTTTTTTCCCGAATTTCAATGCTTTTATGTAATAAAATCACTTAGAATGTATTTCCATAGTAAATTAGCTATGGTTTTCTCACGCTGATTCATTGACATTACATATAAAAGCCTTTTTATGTTAGTACCATTATGTTACGTCGAATCAGTGAAATAATCTAGTTGGCTAAATGTTCTGTTTCACCTAAATTACATAAACTTTTGATCGTAAAAAAATGGTTGTTTTATAGCCTTGTTTTGATGAAATAAGCTTTTGAACAAATCAAAACTACGCGTTTATTTATTTTTTGTAAAAAAAAAAAAATCTACGTATTTGCTTATTTTTTGTGAATTGTTTTTATTTCACTTCGATTAAATGAATTTTTGTAAAAAATAGTTGATTTATACCCTTGTTTTGATTAAATAAACTGTTCATCAAACTAAAACTACTTATTTATATGATAAAGCAGTTGCAAAAAATAGTGAAATCTCCGCCTCTTAGGTAATTTCGGCGTAATACTAACTTAAGCTCATGTAAAATTCAAAGATATATATTTATGAGCATTTTTTTTTAAGGAAAAATAATACTGAACTAAAGTGAAATTGTCTGTTGTCCCAAATTGTCGGCAGGAGATATTTCTATCGAGAAAACTGTTACTTACAAGTGGATTAATCCATGTGTACACTCATGTATATTCAACAGAGACACAAAGAGACAGTTGTTAACCGAGCAGTAAATATCATACAATTTCCTCAGAACAAAACCTAAAAAGGCACACAACTAATTATTATTAATGTCTGATTCAGAACGAACTCAGATCTAGTTGGCACAAAGTTGGATGATTGTTTTGCTAAATGTCATAACATTTGGAGACAAATACCAATGATGCGTTAACAAAGTTTTCAACGCTTATCTGATCATTCTTGCCCAAAGTGGAAAAGACGTGGGTCACCTGATTACATCGATGAAGAAGACTCTTGTTGGTCTTTAATCTATATACAAATATATGTATAGGTATACGGATATAACTCGGGGAGCTGAACACCACTGCCTCGTGTAGTCCCAGGTCACCCTTGGGCAAGGTGTAATACCTACCAACCTCTCCCTGTTCTTCAGAAAGAGTAATTGGGTCGCCGGTCCAGGTTGATTCAATGGCAAGCATGAGTCTAGTCATCCTAATTTCCGACCCACTACATTTTGCTATCTTCGGAGAGGCTGTCCTATGGCGAACATTATCACGATTTAGATCAATTGAATCTTTGCACTGATGCCCTTGGGAAAGACATGTATCCACCCCTCTCCCAAGATGAACCAACATAGCCCATATCTTACGCTTAGCTAGGGAAGGCCTACGTTGAACAAGAGTTATTCAAGGGTCGATAAAAACAGAACTGAAAATGTTCAAATTGGGTGATGAAAAAAATTCCATTCCCCTCTAATCATCTGAAAATGAATTCAAGCGAAGTTTAATTGTTTCGTTTAATGAGCATGCGAACCGTTATCATGTTGGGATCTGGACAAAATGCCGAACTGACGATCGAAGTCCTAACAGTGAGCAGATAACTTGGGAATCATTTTCGCCTGGCCAGTGGAATTGATTCCATTTGCCAATGACAGATGGTTTTCTCCGATAAGCTATCTTTGCCAAGGTGCCATGTGAGGAACTCTTTAGTTTCAGGTCATAAAAATTCGAATAAAAACACAGATATGTCTGCTGCTCGATTGGTAAGATCGACGAACGCGCATTAGTTTGACTGTTTCGCACTGCAAATACACGTGTTCCAATGGGTGCGTAACGTATTAACTATCACTCGAGTAATGGTTGATAAGCTTCGCTTGCCTTTAATTCTAATTCGACAAAAAGCTTATTACTGGATTTATACCACAGTTTGCAATACCATTAATACCCTGCATTATCTCTTCTGTCTGTCTGTCTTTCTCTCTCTCTCTCTCTATATATATATGTATAATGTAGCAGTATATTTTCATAAGATGATACTCTGTACAATTTACATTATAATTACATTGCAATACAGACAACATTTATACGCCATTAAATGAAAATATTCATATTTAGATGTGTAGATCGAACAGTTATATTACTAATCGCTTCTGATTGGTCATCCCAGACTCAAGTTTATACGCAGTCTTTTTAATTTTATTTCAATAGACTACTGTTTCATACTGCATACACGTTATTGGAAAACATCTCCACCCAAAGGAGAGTTAGTCGAATAATAAAAGGCAGATGCACACAGGACTAACAGTATTCCAGTATTTTATTTAAACTGCAACTTTTTCAACCAATATGTGATGTGTTACTTTTCTGAACAAGTTCAAAACTAGCAAGGGTTTAATAGGCAAAAAAGGAAGGAAAAAGTCTTTGTGTATGAAGTACTAATCGACACGGCGTGGCTGGCTGTTCGTTTATACATAGGTGACATACCACACTCGATGGGGTACTCGACGGCCAGATAGCTTCGTACAAAAGGACTGTCTAAAAGTAAAGAGCACTTGACGTGGAATTTCAGAAAAGACCAAGAAAAAAAATACAGTCATGCCAACGTGTTAAATTGACCTGGTATGCGACTAACTTACCCAATACAGACGAGACATTTGTAGTCATAAGTCAACACTTGTTTCGTGGCAAAAAAGCCATTGTAATGTACTAGAAAGGGCATTGAAAAGGTTCGCTAGAGATTTAGTGCAATGAACTTTAGAGTGGGAAATCTGTAACTCCATTTCCAAGTGTCGGGTTTGTTGGTCTGTTACCGCGGAGCGAAAACAAATCAAATAGGTTAGGTCCGCGAGCATCACTTTTCAAGGGGGGTTGGGGCAAAAAAAAAAAAAAAAGAAAGATATATTCACACTGTGTCTTAGCGGCAAACGTGTCACCAGCGAAGAATAATACCATCTTTTTTAAATGGGTGAATTAAGTTGGGGTTACATAAAACAGCTGTACTACATCAGTATTCTTTATTGATTTCAATACCCCTCACTCGAGATGAGAAAGCCTGATCCAAGGGAGTCAAATGCCCCTCGCCGTTCATTGTTACGCCCCTGTGTTTTTTTTCTTTCCAGTATCATTCACCACTGAGATTAAACAACGGTATTAGCATTCAACAAGTTATTCTTGCAGACCATTATTATTGTAGAGAGTTCGATCCGCACCAAGTGCACCAGACTTATGGTTATGCTCTGTACCAACGTTAAGCTCGATATCTGGTCCGTGAAAAAACGTCTCAGAAATCATGTATTTTTCACTTTCTGAAAGAGCTGATTTCCTCACTACTATATAAATGAAACGATTTTCTTTGGGGCATCTTAAAGTCTAAACATGAAAGGTAACGTTTATTTCTTATTTAGCCGAAATTTTTTAGACGAAACATTTTCGCTATAATCATTTTTATTGCTAGATTTATTCCATCATCATCAGCATCTTGTCTTTTTTTTTTTAAATCACCAACTATGAAAAATTTGGCAGACAGAGCAGTTTTAGCTAACATCCACAAAAAAACAGACTCGGGGGGCGGGGGTTAGGATATGTGTCCCAAACTCCTTGGAGGCTACTTTTTTTTCATTTTCAATTTCCCGCTCTTTGCTCTAACGTTCCAGGACTGTATTGTTCATAGTGTTGTAATAAAATAAAAAAAAGCAACAATAATAAGATGGAATTAACTAGTGATGAAATAATAATGATGAAAATACTACATTTGAAAAATGGGTATGCGTTTGTGCGTGAGTAGACAGAGAGATTGATAGATAGATTTCAAAATTTGTGGCTAGGATGAAAAAAAAAAAGTAAAAAAAGACAAATCGAAATAAATGAATAAAGCAGAAAATATGATGTAGCCACATGAAAATAGAGCGGTAGGTAACCAGATATAAAAAGAATTAGATCAAAATCCGAAAAGACGTGGGTAATCATTCAATTTTCCAGCGAGGCTCTGCAGATTTTGTTGAAAGATGTGCGTAATTTGTCAGGTAATTGTGAATCCCTCGTTGATCCCCCGGTACAAACCATGCCCCTAACTGCTTCTGTCTAACCTATTGCTCCTCTGATATCACCTTTCTAACCATTAAATCCTGCTTGTGACGGAACGGGTTTGAACCCAAAGGAGCGTATCACGTTGGTTGGGCCACGTGTTTATGTCAATCTAAGCTCTCACATTGGTTGCTGGCGATCCACGTCGGTTCACAACTGGGTAAAGGGCACACAAAGACGTTCAAACATAAATGAAAATGTAGACAAAGGAAACTTCATTTAGATACGAGTATACGATGTACATAGATTGATTGAACCCTGGCGATGCTGTAACCGATGGACATCACTTGATTTGGGCAATATCATAAGACTCACCATAACCTTCTCGTTCGAGAGCCGAGGTTAGCGAGCTGGTTCAGGAGACCATTACTTCTGCAGTATTATCTATCCTCACTCGGTGTCCCACGCTAATAGTCTGAGATAGTTTCGTAGTTTTCATCGGTGCCCAAGCAAAAATAAAGAAGAATTCAAATCTTAAAATTCATCTGTTGATAGGCCCTTCTCAACAATAAAATTGGTGTCACACAATCTTTTCACCTTTGTTTCCTCCAATTAGGCCTGGAGCCTTACTTAGCTCAGTTCAGTTCCGTATATACTCGTGCATAGGTCGAGTCTTTAGGCAAACGTTAGGCAAAAAGAGGGGGCTCCTGGAGCCATACTTAGCTTCGCTCAGCTCCGTATATACGCGTGTATAGGTCGAGTCTTGAAGACCAAGTCTTTAGGCAAAAATAAGGGGCTGATTTATGCAGGAGTAATAATTTTGTAAGGTTGAAAATCAAACATTATGCGATCAACTAGGAGCAACCCTTGGCTTTTGAAGAAGAATTCAATAAATTGATAAATTCGTGTCTATAAATCGAGAGCCGACCTATACACGGGTATACACGATAAATATCTTATAAGTCTGCCATTCGATCAATGATGAGTGATCGACGTTGTTTTACTGGTGGTAACTAATGGTCGAATCGTATATCTTCAGCTATATTATTTCTTATTCATTCATTTGCTCCCTGAAGTCCTTCATTTCTCGACTTTCACGAGAACGTCTTGCGCAGGTGCAAACTAACTGTTAATATTCAACGGATGTCGGTTGTCTTGAAGTAGCCCAGAGCACAACTTCTATCATTGAATCATTTAGTTTTGCTGCCTTCTCCGAACTCTGCAGAATGGGTGAAATTTTGAATATCAAGATATTTGCGTAAGATTTATTGCCAAGGCGTTTCTAACTGGAGACAACTTTTCAAAACTCTTTGGAATACGCCTTATTGATAAAAAAAATATACATGCATATCATGGGTGAAGAGAATGATGCTACCAAAGGTGTCAGTCATTTTAAAGTCTGATTCAAATACTGCAAATCTCGGAGTATATGTGAGTTCGTCAAATCTTGTGATATGTGAAGCCCCAACAGCCAGCATTGGGGCACTACTTACTATTTCTTTAAAAAAATGTACACATTTTCCCCTTTGTTCTTAGTCATTAAAAGAAATAAATTATGTTTACCTTTTCAAAACAAAGTCATTGAAGTTCCGTTGGAATATCTTACCGCGAGAATTTAAAATAAACTGGGGAATTGACTAATATATAACACTTCTTAGAAACTTTTTGCTCTTTTATGATTAATTGTATATTTTTGGGTTTCCGGATAGCTAATCCCAGATGAGAAAGTGAATATGTGTGGAGAGGAGGGGGATGATTTTTTTACTCAACATTCCTTTTATCGCGTTCCCAGTAGTTCACTCAAAACAACCTTCATCCTTCCGCGTACTCATCACTTTCCTCTCTTGAATTTCAGGCTAGGATGGCTTATCGACAGGGATGACAGGGATAAAAGGTAGCACCGTGTCTAAAGGGATTTTTTTCTCGGTATTTGATTGCATAGTATTATAAGTGGATTTTTCTTGTAGGGATCATCAGTTGTTTACTGTGGAACTACTTCGGCGTATTCAGCAGTGCTGGTCAAACACAACCTCCCCTCATATCATGATTCTCATATCTAGCTTGGTATTCCGTTTTAATGGTAGTCTTTATATACGTAGTTCGTTAATTTATTTTTGGCATTGTCATAGTATATAGCATATGGACGCAAAATGTATCAGAGAGCCTATTTAGTAATCGACCAATGGGAATCAGTATATAGTACGACGGTGGTACTCATGTGTTCGTGTCCCACCCCGTCGAGTGTTTAACTAGTGCGACAATTATATCCGTTGTTATCGTTTTTAACCTTCGACCGAAGCAAACCTACCTTGACATCATCGGTCAAAATACTGATAAAAAATTAGAAACGTTTTCTCCGAGTTATTAGTCAAACAACGTATTCAACCCAAGAATTTGACACAAAATCCAAAAAGATTACTAACCTCAGCTTGACTCCAGTCGTAAACTATTCCAGATTCCCACAGATAAAAGTAATTTGCCCTCCACAGAGTTGGCTATTTATATGTGTCTAGACGAAACCGAGCAATATATATATATATATATATATATATATATATATATATATATATATATATATATATATAATGGCTTGGCTACGTGGACAAAGATTCTATGGAAGGGTTCACAACAGCTGTAGCGGGTAGCTGGTTCAGTGTGCAGAATAACCCTCCAGACTGCGCAGTGTGATATGCATATTCATACTGATGTTTGCAATCCGTCAACACATTGTATGCAGTGTAATGTTTAGAATATTTTTGTCAATATACAGAATGTCTAAAAGAGTTAGGATATCTGAGTGTGTAATAGAAATATAGATCACAGTATTTTCCATTTGCACTTTATTAATGCGTGTGGTATCGTTTTATATTGTGATCGATCACATGCATTACAGTTGATTAATTATCTCGAATTCAATTTGCCTAATAAATACATTATGTTCAAGCCTTTATAATTCCTTTTTACCTTTGCGCGCGCATCTGATCAGGGATGTTCGGACGAGCTGTTGTATTTGCTTTGGAGAAGACGTAGAGGGGCGCGCGAGTGGCCGATTGGTCAACGGAACGATGAATGGGAAATGCCCCAAGGAAAGGTATTATCCATATCTCCCCTACGCATCACTAGCCAGCATGGCAGGGTAAGGCCAATCAATCTTTCACGTGTAACACTTAGTTCAGGGAGGCCCAAGTCTAACAAGTGATTAGAAATAAGTTGGAAAAAAATTGATAACTGTCAATCTTCCAATTTACGTCAGTTTTTTCCCTTTTTTTCTTTCCTTCCTTTTTTTCCCCTTCATCTATTTCTTACTCGTCATTCTTTTCTCTCGAGTAACTGTAGCTCCACAAATGGCCAAACCGACCATCTAGCCCAGTAGACTACATATTCTCTCTTGACTCTTCTGTGTGCCCGGTCGCTTTCGGTCATATTTTGTAGGCTATAATCTTGAAAATTTGCATGTCTACACCCCTAGACATAAACTAAAAACATTTCCCTTTTTTTTTCCTCAAAAAAGTGCTTTTTGAAGTCTCAATAGTGATTCTGAACCAACCATGCCCAAATCTTGAGCTTGTATTTTTCAAGGATAATCTTGAATCTACTTTCAAGATGAGTTTAGATAATTTTTCACACAATTAGTTGTGGTACACGCATGACCTACGATGATTCATTTATGCTAACAACGGATTATCATTCATATTATTCTTTCTTCGTCAAATTTCATTCAAAGTTTCCTTTTCAGTCTACATCCATCATTCATCAAGTCTTTATCTCGTTTCTTACATTTCATACTCACTTTATGTCTATTTCTGAATTTTCTTTCGCTCTTTCTTTCTTTTATTTTCGTCCATCATTCTTTCTTTCTCTCTTTCCCTCTTTTTGCCAATCTCTCTTTTTAAAAAAACTTTCTGTCCATCATTCTTTCCTTCCCTCTTTCTGTCCTTCATTCTCTCATTTGTGCCTCATTCTTTATGTCTTTCTTTTTTTACAATCTTTCTCTCTTTCTTTCTTCCTTTTTTGTCCATCATTCTTTCCGTCTCTCTGATTGACAACCTTTCTTTCTTTCATTCCCTCGTTTGTCCATCATTCTTTCTGTCTCTCCTTTTGACAAGCTCTATTTTTCTTTCTTTCTTTCTTTCTTTCTTTCATTTGACGATCTTTCTTTCTTTTGCACTAAGTCCACAATACTAGGATACTTCATTATGATCAGATATTCTACGTCTAGCTTAAAAACCATCGCTTGTCGAGGCGCCCTTTTCTATTTATCTTTCATTACTTTTCCTTTTGTTCGAATTGGTTCATTAATTTTCATTGATTTCCTTTATATTTGTTTCGTTACAAGTTGCCGTTCTCCCAGCCATTCCTTCCATGAATTCTATTTCTATATTTCTTTCTTTATTCTTGACTCCTATATGCCTTTCTGTCCTCCTTCATTTTTTCGTTTGATCAATAATTCATCCGCCCTGTCATCTATTCACACTTTCCTTTTAATATAGAATCAAAAGCGTCTTCTCACTGCCGAACTAAAGCAGACATATTGTAATGACACCCACGACTCCGTTATTGTTGGAACAGAGCCGATAAAGTCTGCATATTACATTTGGTAATGCGATCTGTATTGGATGTAATAACTGCTAATCCGACAGACATTGACCGCACAGTAACTAGAATCAGTCTAATATTCACTGAATGTGCGCATGCGTGGGCAGCTCAGTCATTGACGAATGCTTGCAATTCAGTAAGAGATGCTGGTTCTACCATCTTCTTTATCTTTTGGTTTTACCTCTGAAAATACGTGTATGAGCATTCGATGAAGAGATCGTGAATGCTTGTTCTAAAGACTTAACGCACATACACACCTACACACACACACTGATCTTTAGTACTCTCTTGTAATTGTTATACGCATAATTACGCTAAGGGGTTACCTGTTATCAATCATGAACTCGTAAAAATGTCGGTCAAATTGGCAGTAAATGAAGGAGGCAGAAAGGCAGTTATGTAAATAACAAAAAACAAACAGACACGCTGGGAGGATGTACTGCAAAAAATTCTGAACGATATAAAAATAATTTACAGGAAAATGTCAGTATACGGAGGTACAATAAGTGTGCAACCTGATGATGGGAAAAAAGTATTTACTTTGTACAGAAATCATTCATTTTCAACAAAACCCACTTTCCTCGTCAATGCACTCAATTCAGTGTTGAATTTTCAATCATAAGACTCCAATATTATACAGCAAAAATTTCAGATCAAAACTATAAAGCTAATTACAATGTGTCAGGCCGCTGACTTTTTTGGAGCACACTCGTATATCTATGTCTTCCTTCACATGCTGATATATATATATATATATATATATATATATATATATATATATATATATATATATATATATATATATATATATATATATATATATATATATATATATATATATATATATATATATATATATATATATATATATATATATATATATCTCGATTTGCATTACCGGCGACTGTTTAGCTCAATGGTAAGAGCAACACTACGTTGGAGCAGCTACCTTATCGGTCGCAGGTTCAATTCCTACCGCAGCCCTATTTTATTCAACTGTTTATTCAATTCAGGCCGTCTAGGCTAAGTGATATATTAAGCGAGTAATGGCGGGAGATCCCTTCGAATTAGAGTTCCAAGATAATATAACGCAATTCATATGTACACATATATATATATATATATATATATATATATATATATATATATATATATATATATATAGATAGATAGATAGATAGATATAGAGAGAGAGCAAAATAAAGTGAATAAGAAAAGAGAAGGAAGGGAATGATAGTTGAGAGAAACAAATGAACTGACAATGAGCCTTTTCCATAATAGTATTAAGCATGCTTATCACGCAGATCTTTTATATAAAGGTAGACCTAGTCTGGAATATACGCTGACACAATATAGAGATAAATTGATTGAGAAAGAAATACCCATAAATCGCTCATCAGAGAGTTTCAGGACAATAAAGAGAGACGTAATTCCTAAAATCTATATTATCAGTAATCAGTAAAGCAAAATAAAAAAAAAACCCTTTTCCATTTTATTCGAGTCGATTTATATATTACCTTTTTTGCTTGTTTTTACTCCCATAAACAGAGGAAGAAAGTAGTTTCTCCTTGTTGTCTGAAGGGTGAATCGAATAAAATTCGAATAGCTATCAAAATTAAGTCCAAATTCTGTTCGTGAGCCAAATATTGATTGACTAGAACTCAATCTTTTCAAGTTATCTCAAACTCACATATGGGTAACCACTGGCCCGCGGCAACATTTTTTGTGGCCCACGGCCAAACTTGTCACTTGTTTATCATCTTATATGATTTTTCTCAGAAAGTAATTTTTTCTGTTGATATTGTAAAATTATTGTTTTGACGTCACACATTAATAATAATAGTAAAAATTGTGATTCATATGTTTGGCTAAAATAGAATTCGAGTACGCTTTCCTTAATACAATCGGCATCTTTGAAGTGGATATGTGGCCTGAATAAAGATGAAAAATGTCTCATGTGGACAGCTCGATCAAAAAGATTGGCCCTACCTAACCTATTGTGGAAAAAAAAGAGAGACGTTGAAAACGTGTGTGTATAAATTAGGACCATCAAAATATGTTCAAATATAATAATAAATGTTTGACGTTCTTTCAGTTATGATCAAAATATGATCCTTAAAATAAGACCATCAGAATACGTTAAAATATAATCATTAATATGTACGTTTCTCAAACTGTTTAAAATTTGATCTCTGCAATAGGAACAATAAAATATGATGTTCGTTCAAATATGAGTCAAAAAACAAGTTCTAAATCATGTGAGAAAATGAAGACAAAAAAAAAAAGTTATCAAAAACAGAAATCATTGGTTATCAATTTCACCTAGGTTCCTCTCTCGCTTCTTTCTTTCGTTTCTCATGATCTAATTCTATTTCCTACTCCTCGCATGCCTGTGTCCAGTTTGGCAGTCGAGCTACAGAGCGGCCGCTTGTTAGAAAGCGTAATGGAAGGACTTGGCAAACGCGTACGTGGGAAGGTGGCACTTATTCGACAGAAAATATTGGTTAAGTCACAGAGTCAGGGAATCTGAAGACATCTGTCGACTTGTAAAGTGGCACCTTCGAACTTTGGCCAGACTTGTTAAGATCTTCCCTAGCACTTCGCCCTTATGCTGTCGCCTGAAATCGATGCAGAGAAAGATAGAAGAGAGAGAAAAAAAAGATGCAGGGGAGGAAATTCGTGGAGAGCAAGGAGAGAAGACCACTCGAATAAAGGCGGGAAAAAAAAAAATAATCCGAGCAACAGTGGGAAAGCGTATGTCGACACGCAGAGGCGACTTGTTACGTCGGGAAGAAACCGCTGCTACGTTTGAAGTCTCCTTCTAGCTTCTTGTCTTGCTTAACCTTTAACGCCTTTTTTCTCTCGTTTCAGTGGTTGTTACGGCCAGATCGCGTTGAATACGCCAGTTCTCGTACGATCGACAAAGTTAAGTGACGTCGAGCTAGGTCAGTACCTAGATAGGTAACCGTCAGGAAAAACCAGCTTCCGTTAGCAGTTGGGGGGTCATGTCCAGAGCTACTGATGACGATCCTGTTAATCCTCCTCGGATGTGACCGATCTCTACACTATTTTCTCTGGCATCAACCCATCAGTGAACTCTGGCGAATCTGTCTCTCTTTATTCGAGTTCTTGTTTAGGCCAGCATTTCAAATACCGATTTTATTCTACCCTTGTTTGTATCCATCGTCAGCTGCCTTTTCTGTTTTGGGCTGCATCCACCGATACTTACCATTCTCAACTTCGTACGGCACACGGCGATATCAGAGGGTAGCAATAGGAGTAGGAAGATTGTGTAACACCATTCTTACAAGCAGGGAAGGAATTTTTGCTTTAAGAATCGACATTCTAAATTCTAGCTTTTTCAGAGGCAGGAGAACTGACCACTGGTTCCAGTGGGAAGTACAAAACTCTCATACACACGAGGCAAATTAAATATCTATCTGTCTCTCAATCCTAGTCTGTTCATACCTTGATCTATCTATCTATCTATCTAATCAACACAAATGTACATATACATGTAAATGTTTGTATACGAATGTGTGTGAGAGAGAGAGCTATAATCAAGAAATTAATTTTGTGAATTTATACATTCAAATATACTTTAAATCAATAAAATACATATACTTTTCTAATATTACTTATCACTCAATTTTATGTCATGGGGCAAAAGAAAAAAAAATGATTAGAAATGGAAGTCAGCAACCAGAAAGTATTCGTCTAAAGTGAGATTAATTTCTTCCAATTCAGTTGATATTTAAACTGTTTTATTTACATTACCCGAAGAAAAGGGGGGAAAAATTCTGGAAATGTGATTGATTAAATTCTTTTTTAAAATAAATAATAATTATCGTTGGAATGGTGGTCATGAGAGGGGAAGAACTTGGAGCAAGAACAGTGGAAATAGTGGTTATAAAAATAATAAGAATAAAGAAAAATGAAATAGAAAATAGCAGGACGTCACCTAGAAACTAAAAAAGGGTGAACCGCCCAAAAGACACTATAGGTAAAACCGCTGATAACTGATCCTCGGAGAGATTCCATATATATATATATATATATATATATATATATATATATATATATATATATATATATATATATATATATATATATAATGTGTACTTTAGAGAGTGAGATATATATATATATAATGTGTACTGTAAAGAGTGAGACAGACTCGGGAGTAAAGTGTTTAGAGGTAAGGTTTATTAATCCTTAGATGTAAATGGTCCAGGCATGTTTCGGGATTTTTCCCATCTTCAGTGGTGTGTGCTGTGTGAGTATATGTTTGAAGTTCCCATGTGGAACCAGAATCCACTATCAAGTATACATATTCTTTCATGCTTGTTTGTATATTTGTCCACACAACATTACTAAAAAGTTCACGATGAATTTCAATGATATTTTGTAAAATGGTGGACCACATAAATAGGAAGAATTGATTTTTCTTGGTGGTGGTGGGGTCGAATTTTTTGATTAAGAGATATTTTTCTATTTATCAAGACAATAGTCCGACATATGGAAGATCGGACTATACACAGATACTGCACCTGCATCATAGTTATACATGAAATGATTTTCATTCATTAAAGGTATGCACTCTCCGAGTGCTTCCTAGTTATTGTTGATGTAGTTATTGCTGCTGCTTATGATGTTATCACAACAGATTTTTAGTTCTACTGCGACATCATCACTAATTCTGTGATTCGATGTGTTGGGACATTTTTTGACCAAGTCAAAAATACAAATATATTTTAGCAAATATCGCTCTTTCAATTTTCTCGATTTTACACTCGCCTTAGTGTGGTGCGTTCCCATCTCCACAAATAAATTCCTCGCGTCCTTATTTGTTTAAAAATGAAGAAAAAATTAAAAAGAAGAAAAAGAAAAATTAAATATGATTATCAAATGTTTTTGGCACTATCAGGATTCCTCCACCCCTACCCCTTTTTTTCCACCAGCCCCTTAATTTTGGTTATTATTTGCTTTTCATTTCTCATATTGGACAAACTGAACAGAAATAAAAAAAACAAAAAACAAAACCTACAATGAATCTTCAACGTATAAAAAAAAATCATAGATTGACAGTTTGGGAAAAGCTAATATTTGTTTTCTGACTGTAACGAAGGAAAAATCAACACAAGCCACAAAATTATAGTTATTTTTAATCGGATCTTTCATTATGTTTATGTTGTTAAATTAGTTTTCAATGAAGAAGAAAATTCTACTGGATGGAAAAAAATATTCTAAAAGAAAAAAAGAATTCACTTTGTCATGGGTTGCAAACGAATTTTTCTGTGTAAATATTCATTTTCAACTTAATTGGCGGAAGAAATAGATTATTGAAAAAAATTATATCAACTTCGTGTAGTGTGCATGAATATGTGTGAGTGTGCATGCATATGTGTGAATAGATTTCACACACACACACACACTACATATATACATATATATATATGTTTATACATATATTTATATATATATATATATATATATATGTATATACGTATATATATGTATATACGTATATATATGTATATACGTATATATATGTATATACGTATATATATGTATATACGTATATATATGTATATACGTATATATATGTATATACATATATGTATATATTTGCATATATATATATATATATATGTATGTAAAAACGAGAAAAATCAGTAAATGATCCCCATACAGTATGTCGATGTCTAAAATATCTCCTCAAGTATTTAAAAAACTCAAATTTTACTATAAACAGTCATCCAGCACTTTTACTGACGATTTTGACGAAATTATCAATACCAAAAAACTATACAACCGTTTACCCCAGATCAAACGGTCACTCATCACACACACACGCACGCACACACACACACACACACACACATATCTATCTATCTATCTATCTATCTATCTATCTAATATATATATATATATATATATATATATATATATATATATATATATATATATATATATATATATATACTGATAGATATGTAAGTAGGTAGATAGATGGGGTGAGAAGATGAGATAGGCAACGAGTCTGACAAAGGAAAACCCAGATGAAATGAACAAAGAAGAGTGAGATGAGTAAATGGATTAATAACAAATTAGAAACGAAATAGGCTGACAGACAATGGATCTGTGCAGCCAAAGTTTCAGCAGGTGTTCCATGTGTACGATATCCGTAGTTCGTACTTCAAATAAAGTTTTCTGATAAAATATTCAACGTGGTAAATAAACAAAAGATTCAGGGTGCGGTGCCTCTTGGGTCCAAAGATTTCAAAAGAAGAGGAAGCAAACCAGTATTTCTCACAATAATTTTGTCATAAAGACAAGATAATTGAAAAAATATAGGATTAAAGGAAATAACAACATAGCAAATATGCCTTTAAATAAGACAAATTATTTATTCGTATGATACAAAGAGATAATAAAAGCAGCCAATATTACATTAAACAAAAGCGAAAATACTGCTCCAGATGATGAATGCTATTCCTCATATATTACAACTGTTGTTAATAATAATGATGATAATAATAATGATGATGATAATAATAATGATAATAATGATGATGATGATGATAATAATAATAATAATAATAATAATAATAATAATAACAACTGACCATCACTGTCAATAAATGAACAACTGAAGCGTCAAAATGAGAAGTCACATATGAGAAAAAAACCTCCAAAGAATAAATTTGGTCAGAATAAATTCTATTTATGACATCACTGGCATTTCCCACATGTAGGCATCTACAGTAGAGTTTTAAAAATCTTGAAACACCTAGATTCTCAACAATCTAAGAAAGTTTTTAAAAAAAAAATTTTTTTCTAAACCTGTCAGAATAAGGCCAACAAAAAGTCAAAACAGCAAAAACGACAATTTTTTAGGAAAAGTCAAGCAGCGTACTGATGCCAATTTTTAAGTGCAGAGAAAGAAAAAAATGGTATGGTCAGGAGCGCTGGAACGCTGTAAAATTCAAACATACAAACAAACGCAAAATATACAAGCACACGCACGTATAAAAAAATGGATAGAACCATTTGCCACCAAAAAGAGACTGGACCGTATAAAAACGGTGATTTGCTAAGAATTGTGCAAATAACTAGGATTTCATCATGCTAATCACTATAACTCAGTAGCTATCCTAGAGAATAGTAACATTCTGATGAAATTCAAACGGATCACCCTATCAAAGCCTTGAGAATAAGAACAGAATCGCTTGTAACAGCAGCCTACAACGCGTCTATTATGACGAACTACATAAAATAATAATCCAAGGCTCGAAGATCATATCTTGTCACCATAAAAAGATATCTTTCAGATCGTCAATGATACCGTTCTAATACGCAACAGTGTGAAAGTGAAAGAAAATATAAAGCAAGGCGAATATTAAAGCATTTGCTAGAAAAGGATTGGTGAAATATAAAGGTGACAACTGTATCCATAATTACAGAAGCACACGGAAGAAAGATGAGCAATTACAAGAAAAAAAACTTACAAAACCAAATATATTGACAGGATCCATGGAATAAAAAAAAGTGAATTACAGTTATAAGAAAGGTTGAGAACCTTTTGTTCCTTTTGAGCATGAGTACCGTATTCTATTATTGCCCTTATTCATCTCATTGCAAGGGTGAATGGAGACGGAGATGAAAATAGATGAAAGATATGAAGAGAATTGATAATAATAATCAGAAGGCATAAAGGTCGTACATACAAACAAGCAGATTATACAATAACTACTACTGATAATAAGAATAATGATAATAGTAATAAATAATGCTAAGGAGAAAATGAATTGTGGAAGACTGGGCTAGAAAGTGGCAGGTGCAAGCGGTGAGAACAGGGGCTGGGTTTTCACAAAACCAACTAATATCAAGTCAAGCATAACACAAGGGGCGGGGTAAGAATACCGGTTTAGCCTTTGATGTCCAAAAAAGGGAACATATATATATATATATATATATATATATATATATATATATATATATATTTTGTGTGTGTGTGTGTGTGTGTGTGTGTGTGTGTGTGTGTGTGTGAGTGCACATACATCATGACGAAGAAATTAAGCAGGATATCTTATAAATTTATCGGTCAATGAAGGACAATGATGTGACAGTTTAGCGTGAAGGATATCAGAGATATCAGTGTAATGGTTGAACAAGCAGCCCGGTGCATTAGCTTCAAGTAGCAATTACGAATGAAGATAATTTATTTCGGTTTCCGCGGATATCTGTCACTTTCTTTTGCTAGTGTAACCTTTTTATCGGCGAGAGAGACAGAGCGATACATGAAGACGTTGAAAAGAATTGGGGGTCAGAAGGTTTCTAGACATAGTCACCTCATAATTTCGTTAAGGGACTAGGATGTTGGAAGATAACGATATATATATATATATATATATATATATATATATATATATATATATATATATAGGATGTTTTCGTTGGAAAAACATAATGCATCGTATAGAAAAGGGTCATTAAAAGTAAATAATAATAATTCAATAAAACAGGGCTATTCAGGCTGTCCCAAAATAAACGCTAGGTTTGCAGCTATCCACACTTCAGTTCTCAAGAGATTTGTAGCCATGATCTACCCCATTATTTCCTAGATCGATGAATTAAGTCATATCAATAGCATCGTATGATGTCTTATGCTTAAACTGCCAAGAAATACATAGATCAGACCCTAAATCGGGCGTTACTTCTGGGACACCATATGTATACATATTGCTTTGTTGAGGGTCAAGTTGTCTACGATCAAAGTGTTTCATCAACACATTAAAATGGATATACACAGAAAATTCAGTGCATTGCGATGAATTGCACGCCAGTTCAGACTGTCAGACCATTGCATTGTCATGAAACACGGGGTCATTGCTAAGCACCGAAAACTCTGGACACACACACACACACACACACATTACGATTATATACATATATATATATATATATATATATATATATATATATATATATATATATATATATATATCAATCATCCTGTTGGATCATGTATCCATTTCTTTTCAACATATATATCATGCGATTTACTTTTTAAAAAATATCTAATTCGCTATCGTTACTAAGTAGGATTGGTTCATCTCCAGGATTTCTCGAAACACTAGAATATCATTCTCACTCGGCATGATTTGCCAATGGAATTTTCTCTGTACGATGATGATATGATATCTCGAGAAATACTCCGAAACATTCGAAGTATTAACCCTGTAACTGTAGCAAGTTGCGAAGAGTAATCTTTATCTACAAGATAAAAGCTCTCGTTACCTTTTTTTCATCACCAACGCTTGCTGCTGGTTTAAAAGTCTAGTTTGCAATAAAAAGCGACACTATATGATGAAAGAAAAATTGATAACATTCAGTGCTACTTCGATAATCTTCACTATCAGCTGGAAGTTGTACGCATGATGTTTTCATAGTCCTCATAATACTCTTGTGGCGTTTTTTTTTTGCATTTGGCTGCGTGAAGGTCGGAGACAAATAATCCGTAGCATTCACGAAATGCCATTGACCACAGATCGTTGGAGTACAGAATGTGCTTATATAAAATAGCATCTATCAGTAAAGCTAAAAGTCAAGAAGCTAAACAAATGAGGAATAGGATTTTTGCAGATTTTGTTTTTCGTTGAAATGTGACGTCTTTAAATAAACAATGAGTTCATTGCTTATCAAATGTGGGTGCGATTTACGCTGTTATATTTTCTTCTCGATTATTTTGTTTTATTTTTCTGAAAAGTCAGACAAGATTAGCGATACAGTTGAAGACAAAATGCGGAGAAGGTCAAGTATAAACATAAAAGTAAAAGTTTCACTTATATATGAATAATTGTGACAATAGAAAAGGCTATAAAAGTGAATGCAGACAAGAGAAAAATGGAGGAAATATGCAGAGATTCGCATACTTATAACTACAAGGATTCTACTCATGTAGAGAATACAGAAAAAAGATAGGAATATAAGAAAGGAAAAAAGAAAGAAAGATAGAAATCAAAAGAAGGAAGATTATAGAAAAGAAAGAAATGAATAAATAAAAAAGCACGAAGTTGGAAGGGACAAGAAAGAAAGACAGAGGAGAAAATATCATAGGCAGAAAATAAAGAGAAGGAGGAAAAAGAACGAAAGAAATTAGAAAAATATAGAAAAAAAGGACAGAAAAAGAAATACCTGGATATCTTCTTTGAAAAAGGATAAAATTAAAGAGAAAGAAAATTGAAATGTCGGAAATGCATAAGAAAAAGATAAAACGTAAAATAACACTAAAACAAGTGAACGCCTCGGCTGCTGGCTAATTATCTATAATTCTTATTATAGACACGATTCTTTAAATCAAATTGCAACATTTAAATCATCTTGGCAAGCAAAGTAAGATAAATGAGTCTCCAGTCGTAACAGGGACAGGGGGCTGCGGTTATGTGGTTTGAAGTTGAGACCTGCACCGTCAGTCCCATCCTACAAAACGAGGTAATAAACAGAAAAAAACAAAGAGACTGACAAACAATTGCAAGGAATAAAAAAGCGTGAGACAAATGAACTGCTCAAGAATCTTAATTATTGCAAATTGGAGAGACAAAAAATGTTGTCGCCGTCACAAAAATCTCCACATCATCGTTATCAGATCTGCTTGCTTCCAGGAGCTTGTATGTCTTGACTTAATATGTCTCTCTGTGGTTACACATTTTTATAATTAGTTTTATTATTTGTTGACACTTGACGCAGGGGAACAAGTGACAGTAAGTCTCTTCAAACATCCAGATCTGCCTACTGTGATTTCATCCAGTTGCTTCATTCTGAAACATGTCAATTTTTCTTCACGTCTCTAATTCTTCGAATCATTTTTAGGATTTGCTCAGTCAGACACAAAACCACTCGCTTAGGATTGAACTGAAATATTTCCGTCCAGTGCCCTAATCTTCATGTTCCGTAGTCTTCTCAGATCTACAGAGGAGTCTTGCTACTTTACTACTTTTTTTCAATTTTCTTTCGTTTTCAAACGGCAGCACATCGTCAGAGTCACGTCAACGATCTAGCAAGTCTTCTTTTCCTTGTTTACGACTAAAATAACCGGTATTGAATGGGGTGGCCGGTCTTGATTCCACTGTCAGTTCTCTGTCAAGTCTATACTTGTATCCCTTTCAAGCCAGATTGCCGAGTTTAATCATTGAATGGTTGTTTATGTTTATGTTTATGTTTATGTTTATGTTTATTATTATTATTATTATTATTATTATTATTATTATTATTATTATTATTATTATTATTATTATTATTATTATTATTATTATACATTTTTGATGGAGACCGATTTATTTCCAAGGGAGCCAGTTGAGCCCGGCAACCTGAGGTCTCTCGGACATTTCTGATCAGTTTGTGTGCAATGCTGCTTTTCTGCAAGAGCACTATACTGCTCTTCAAATCTAACCTCTTGAAACCTTTCTTTAAAGTTGTTGAATGCTATACCAAAGGCTGCAGTTACTATCGGCACTACACCAACATAGGTCATACTCCAAATCTTTTTGATTTCTCTCCTCAGTTCATTATAATTTTCAATCTTCGTGTCACATGATCCGTTTGGAAGCCGAATTATAATAATAATAATAATAATAATAATAATAATAATAATAATAATTATTATTATTATTATTATTATTATAATTATTATTATTATTATTATTATAATTATTATTATTATTATTATTATTATTATTATTATTATTATTATTTACTGGTTGATTTTTCACATCGATATTATCTATTTTTACTCGAAAAGAAACTGACGGGAAGTTTCCTTGATGCTAAAGCACTCTTAGTACTCCAGCTGATTTAAATAATGCTGTCGTCTGGATGGTTTCGATTCTTCCCTGTTTTTACTATTCTCCCAATCAGTTTGTAAGGCATGATGCGGCTATTCGGAGTATGCCAATAATGATGGACACAACCGAAGTAACATATGCTCCACAACTGCTTCATTTACCCGGCAGAGTCCACATATTTTCCCAGTGTTTCGTCGCAAATCAATTTCAATCCGTTATCTACAGAAACAGCGATATTCATTATCCTAGAGCTTAATTTTCTTAATTTTAATAATAATAATAATAATAATGATGATAATGATAATAATGATAACAACAACAACAACAACAACAACAATAATAATAATAATAATGATAATAATAATGATAATGATAAACATTGGCCAAATGGGAATCGCTTTTGATAAGAGATAAAAAGAAGCAATTGCATAAAAGGAAATAATGTTAGTTATGAAATTAAACAAAATTAAAAACAACAATACCCGAAAATAATTAGAAAAAAATCATGTATCTGTCGAGATGAAATATTTAGAGGGAAAAAAAACCATCATAAAATTATGAGCAAGCCTAAATCCTTCAACGCTGGTAGAATGTTTAAAAACATCGAAGTAACAGAAAACAGGAAACAAAATAGAGAAGCATAAAAACGAAAAATATACAATTTCAGTGAAAATGAAATAAAAATCCAGAACGACAAACAGACTGATATGGAAAAACGAAACCAAAGAAGCAATTTTGTGTTGAAAATGAATAAAATGAAATTAAGGGGAAATTTGGTTCCCTCTGCAAATATTCAAAAAAAAAAAAATTAAAACAGGGAAGAGAAAGAAGGTGTCCGCCATTTTGATTATCGAAACTGTCTCAGAGGCGCCGAGAAAATGTGAAATGGTAAAGTAGAAAAAGGGCGCGAAAAAGAATACGATGTTGAAATAAAAATAGAAGGCTGGGACGTGTCATGGAATATTCGACAGTCTTTTACACTTTTGGAAAGATAAACAGAGTCAGATTAGAAAAACGTGTGGGTAATGAGATGAGAACTCCGTCCGTCGACAGAGAGAAACAAAAAGAAAGAAAGAATTTTTTTAAAAAGACAAAAGCGGGGGAAAAAAAGGGAAACATCGAAACTAAAAGAAAGAAAAGCAAAGGCAGAATGGATAAAGAAAGAAAGAAAGTAGAAAAATTAGGAAGAGAAGATACAGAAATGGAATGAATGAAAGGAAAAAGAATATTAAAATCGGAAAGAAGAAAAAAAAAGAAACTGAAAGATAGAAACAAAGGAAGAAGAAAGTAAAGCTGCAGATTTCTGGAGAAAGGAAGAGTGGGAAAAAGCGGGCCGATGTGTATAAATGAACGAGAATTTGAAATGACAAAAGAGGGAGAAGAGATCGTCGGCAAGATTGGAAAAGAAACGTTCGAAAGAAAGACGAAGGAAGAGAAACACTTTTCAAAATGTAGGCATATCATGAATCGGGTGAAACAGACTGTCAGGACGGAATGTTGCAGAGGGACATCAAAAACTAAAAAAAAACAATTCATTCTTTCGGCAATGGAATAGAAAAACGAACAACAAATTAAATCATAGATGAAAGTAAGATGGGTTGTCGGAAAGTTTGGCTCCAGACAAAGAAAATATAAAGAGACAAAAAGTATTTGAAAAAAAAGAAAAGAAAGGGGGAATAAATATAAGAGGTATTTATTGGGCCCAGCCAAGTTCTAATACAGAATTGTATAAAGTTTGAAGAAAAATATCTTTCATTTGACAAATGTGGACAAACCAATTTTTACTGGCACAAAAACAGTGTGAAAACAGAATATATATATATATATATATATATATATATATATATATATATATATATATATATATATATATATATATATATATATATAGTGTTTGAGTGTGTATGAATATGTGCGCATGTGCATGTGTGAGTGTGTGTATAAATATGTGTGTATGTTCATGTATGCGTGCTGTGTATGATATAGGGGTAGTCAAATTTGAATAACTTCTTTTATTTTTAGGTAATTCATTTTGGACCATGGAAATTACATTGAATTAATTGTGGAACATAACGGCCTGCAAACGCCTTCTATTTTCCGCTTTGTAGAGTTGAACCCTTTTTAGGCAGTGATCCGTTACTGCTTGGAATGGAACCGGCTCCAATGCACTAAATTTTTGACGACTATTATTATTTCCATGTCCCAAGATTGGTCACAGACTAGACATTTGGTTTCAACAGGATGGTGCCAATGCCCACAGTGCAAATACAACAATGGGGCTCTTTCGTCGGATATTCAATGGCAAATTAATTTCACGTGTATCCTAATTGACTTCCAGGTTCACCAGATTTGACCGCTGCTGATATTTTCCCTTTGGGGTTATCTTGAAGAAAAAGTTTACGTAAAAAAAGGCCTCGTAAAGCATTGGAGACAGATACATTATGGGCTGTCATGGAATACAGATTAAAAAAAGTAGTGAAAATTATTCAAATAACCGAATTTTTATTTTTTCGATTAAGGAATATTTTGTATATGCAATAAATAATAAAGTAAATTCACCGTATAATAGAGTAGTTTTTTTTATTTATTACGTATAGGTTTGTTGGTGTCAAGCTTTAGAATCGTTCTCAATACTAATTCAGAACATATTTGATTGCAGATTTACGCAGTCACAAATGTAGTGTAGACATTCCAACTTTAGAGAGTTAGGAAGAGTTCAAATTGGCGATAAGACTTCGACAGGAAATTTACTCGTAACCCAGCCAAATCATGAACATTTTTCTCGTAGATCTTCATTTTTTCCAGCTCATGATCAGGAGTCCAGTTGGAATTTTCCTCCAAAGGAACATTTAGATTTAGGAACGTGTACTTTTCATATTGATTTGGCAAGTCCTGACTTCTTCAGGTTTACCTAGAAGATATGCGTATGCATATTATCATGCCCCACACAATTCAGAGGCTGGGAGAAAACATTTATGCAAATATCCTAGCTGTCAAAATCCTGAAAGCAGATATGGAAAACGTTATTAAAAAAACTTTTTGCGAAGCCTAATTGGTGAATAGTTAAATTATACGATGTTTTACAAATAATTGAAACGTATCACCATTATGTGAATTTCATTTCGAAAATGAATAAAACCACTTGAATAGATATATTACTATTTTGTAAATCCTTTCCATAACTTTTGGGAGCAGATATTGGCATATATGTGCATGTGAGTGTGTGTACGTGTATTAGGTGAGTTCATTTTTATTTTTCCACCATTTTTAGCAGTATGAAATCTACCCAAATCATTTGCTTTCAGATAACATTCAGAAGTGCAATGAGTGAAATCAACATGACCGCCCATAAGTGTTTGAAAGTTTTGTCCAAATCTTACAAATTTAAACATGGAACAAAACCAGCTGAAGCAGTCCCTAAAATTTATGCAGTGTTTGGCTACCGTAATGTTCAAAAGTCATTCAAAAAACTTTTGATTAAAAATGCATCAGCCAATCCAATAGCTTGTGAAAGCAGTCGATGAAGACAAAGGGAAGACATGTGCTGAATCTAATCTGCTTCAAATTCGACTGATAATCCACGTGTATAAGCAGGAAAAAAATTGCCAAGACTCAAACTCAGGGTTGCCAACTATAAAAAATATTTTTGTGCTAGATTGACTGTTAAATAGAGCCAAATAAAAAAAACCTAGCAAAAAAAGAAATGGCCAAAAACACACAAAAAGAGGCTGAAAATGTTGAAAAATATGTCGATTTAACGGAGATTTAACACCCAATGATAATTGCGTCAAGGTTCAACACAAATGGTGGAATTATTCGTCTTCACTTGCACCTCATCGAAAAATGATACATATTAAAATGGTGGGTACCCCCAAACTAAATAAAACTCCATACATACATTACCAACATACATACACTATCTACCTACATATAAGTGAACTAAGCAGCGAATGATACGGCACAGCAACCTCTCAAATGAAAGGATGCTGTCTGCCTGATGAATCAGGATTAGAAATATTGGATTTTATCTGTAATTCGAAGATTACCATGGTCACTTGTATAGCGTGTACGCACAATTATAACTCTTACAAATGTAGAGATATACCAATGATATCTATATATCCTATACAATAAGAAGCATGGAATGTATTGCACTAAACTATCAAACCGTACACCACAAGACTTTCGTAGATTTGCCAAGTTTCTACATGATGCTGATCGCTGCTTCTTGCAAGAGGCAACCAACGTTCTATCTTGCTTTAGTGTTTCAACAGGTTTTCATGCTAACTTTCCAACCCGCTAGAGAGAAACATTTCCACCATTTCCCAGTTTCTTCTCCATGTTGAATACGCTTTCTCTTGATATTCACTCTTTTTTTTTGTAATTTCATCGTAACTTGAGGAGGTATCTTCCAGATAAACTTCCAATTAATACCTTTTCCTTGAGCTCAAGTACTTACCGAATCAAATAATAACAGTATTGGACAAGCAGGAATTGTAATTACAACTACAAGAGTAACATGTTTGATTTGAGACCTGGTACTAAGGATAAGGTTGAGTACTTCTACAGCGAGGAACAGAAATTCTCAAAAGGTCATGCTAGTTCACCTGAGATCTGTTGCAACCTTGGGGTAGGATGAGGTCAAGTTAATCTGAGGTCACATGAGGTCAACAAAGGTTGAATTCCACCTCACACAGAATACTAAAACGAATTCAAAATCCAAAATCCATAAGAACATGTATCGTTGTTAACATCCTTGTAGTTTCGATAGTATTCAAGAATGAAATATATCCATTTTGAAAAAAATGCACTATAGTTTTGAAAGTACTATATATATATATATATATATATATATATATATATATATATATATATATATATATAACATAAGTTTTTTTCATTAATCCATTAATGCCTGCCGAAATATTGTAGGAGGTGAAAAATATATCATGATGAGGAAATGAACAGAGAGTAACTTGAGTATTCATATATTGATGCGTTGAAATAATTATTAGGAAAATGTCCATGCCGATGATTTCGAATGAACGGTTGGAACATTGTGAAATAACACCCTCTTCTTATCCAGAATCGATTGATAAATTCTGGTTAAAATCGGCCTAGGTACTTCATGGAAGTACATGCACAGCCACGAATGCAGAAACTTACCATGTAATTCTATTTCGTCATATCATTATTGTGCATGAAATTATCTTGTCATCTCTGTCGATAAAATTCATTTAGAAGCTGAGTTACTTCAATTCTGTGATGAATCGTATCAGTTACTTGCAAATTAATTTGATGTATCGTTATCACACGTAAGGATGACAAATTGTCGAAAAATAAAAATCGATTTTGTTTTGGCAGGATTGGCTATTAGTGATTAATGTCGGGTTATTGACACAGAGCGAACGTTTATTTAGCATCTATGCACTACTGTAGATAAATACATGCTGCCACGCTTCAATCCTGGGAGGCATTCATTATAGAATAAGAAAAAAAAAACTGGAGAATTCTTTTAAAAAAAGTTTTATGCTTTGTGCAGTTGCCGAAATTGGAAATATGCAATACTCCTTAAGGCCGCTGTCGACCGAGGTCTTAGCTGCTATGCGTGGGCGCTTGGTTTGGAGTTGTGTCCGAGTTCCACCAATCCTCCTTTCGACTTGGCTGAAGAACTCCTAATGGAATGTGTCCTATACATTTGTAATCGTATGCCCCCCCCTGCTGTTTACTGCACCTCGTATTCCCAGATTGTCACCCGTTTTGGAGCTGACCAAGGTCGACGTTGCTAAATTTGCGCCTGTTTTTGTTTATCTGAATCTCTCCCCGTATTTATGCGTGCATATTTGTATGCATTTACGTGTCCGTGTATGTAGATGCATGTATTCGCATGTGTTCGGCAAAATCAAACATCCAGCCTTACTTCGAAACCAAAATTAGATATGACAAGATGAAATCAATCATAAACGGTTTATTAGATAATGATTAAACTGTAAATAACAATTCAATATATTATTAATTTTCTGCCAGTACAGAAGTTTGTGTGACCAATGCTAACTCCAGCACCCGACCATGTTTAGAGATTGAGTTATGAAGAATAAATTACAAAAATTTCCGAGCTCTTTGCATAAGGTATCCAGGCATGTGTGCGACTAGGTGTTACGCATGATAGACAAGGAAGGGTATCTTCATCTTTTGTAACTCTTCTTATAAAAGAAAATTGCTACCAATGCAACACTGAAAGCTTAGATATTCCGGTATTTTTTAAAATGAAATTCGATATAAAACAATATATATATATATATATCAAATGTAGTACTGACTTTTGCCGATAATATCTTCCTATCTCTCTCAATACATATCGATCGATCTATTCGGAAAGGCCATCTTAATGAAATGGCTACAAGTTCCCCTTTCGTTCTGGTGATCGGCGTTCAAGTCCAATCAAAAGTAAGATTCCCCAATGCTTAATTCTAAGGCGAGTGGGTATTTCACCTCGAATTTCGTGATGGGTAATCCATGCAGTCAGTACATCAATATACAAGTAAAATCTGCAATGCATCAAACAATCGTCTAACCTCTAAACTGAAATGTGGCTTGCTCTTGCTCTTGCTCCATTTACCATTTACATTGCCCGCATATATTTTATTGGGTTGCTCTTGGTTTTAGCGTTCGCGTGAGGGAACGGTGAATATAAGGCGTTCGAGTACAAGCGTGTAGGACGGGTAGCCCTCGTGGTTTCGTGTCCAGGCGAATTAGTTCTTTATTGCGAGAGAAACTGGAGATAGATTTTGTTTATTCTCTGTTATTTATTTATCTATTTGTGCCAAGTTTTGCTGTCCTCTACCCTGGGATGCCATCAATCTATCGGCTTTCGGAAATTAAGGCTACAGGGAAATCCACTAAAGTGAATTGGTCATGGATTTTTTTCTTTGTGTTTTTTTTTTTGTGACTGTCCTATACTCTCAGGCACGCTTGCACGCACTTGGACCTGGTGGCATATTAACCGGTCTCTCTCTCTTTCTTATCTCTTCTCTTTGTTTCATAAACACACCCTTTCACGGATAATCCAACCACATATAAACGTGTGTGTAGATTTATATGTAGTTGCATATGTGTGTGTACACACGGAAATAAGTTTTGGAAAGTAATATTCAGTTTACTAGACGGAAGTAAAAACAAATGCAAACGTACTTAATTCTTATTAATCACAAACCCACACCCATCTCTCTCTCTCTCTCTCTCTTTCTCTCTTTCTCTCTCTCTCTCTCTCTCTCTCTCTCTATATATATATATATATATATATATATACGTGTGTGTGTGTGTTTACAAGGTTGTCTGGAAATTGATACATCATTTTTCTGAAGATGAAAAAAAAATCAAATGTATCCAAGTTAAATCTAATTAATCATGCACACACATGTAAGTAATATTACATTATATATATATATATATATATATATATATATATATATATATATATATGTGTGTGTGTGTGTGTGTGTGTGACATTACTTTGCAATTTCTTAACAACCATATATATATATGTGTGTGTGTGTGTGTGTGTGTGTGTGTGTGTGTGTGCGTATGTGTGTGCGTTTGTTCAAATGAATTCGTGTCTATCAATCATTAAGCAAATTTCTACATTTTCTGGCTTTGAATGAAAGTATGTGAGAAGAGACACGAATTGAGGTCTTTCTCATTTGTGACTATTTTGTCTCTAAGACAATCTACTGATCGGAATATGGTCATCCGGAAATGCCAGTTCTGGGATGAGTTGGGCCGAAGGTCATTTAACTGACAGACATTTAGCCAAGTTGACAAATGGAAAAATGGAACACATTTTTTGTTCCTCTCAATACATATAAAATATTTACAGGTAAGAAAATCCATGGTGCTCGCACTTTGTGCAGTGGGTGGAGATGACTCAACCCACAGTTTTCCGTCTCGTCTCGAAAGTCAAAGAAAAGGCAGTTGGAAGGGGAGTTCACAATTGAATAGGTAGCAATAGAAATGTTATTGAGTAAACCGTAGAGGTTCCAGATATAGGACACAAGACACAAATCTGCCTTGGAGAATTATGTGAAGTATCTCAAGACCGACTTCCAGATTGTATTAGTCCACAATTCCTAAATGTTTATGGATATTTTTTTTATACTGTAGTTTAAAAAAAAGCCATTACATTTAAAATTAGTATTTTCTTTATAGCAGTACAAAATATTTTTTTCGAGTAATTATGTTACCTTTTTGTGGTTTTCATCGATTTTTTAATGAAACAGTTTCATTGCAAAGAGGAAATGGAAATAACAAGTAGAATGAAAAGAAAGGCCGAATGTCCATTCGATTAAACAACCGTTCGTTGATATGTCCACCGTTCAAATGTCCGTTCGGTCGAATGTCCATCGAATGTCCGGCGATCATCTGTCTGACTACGGCATGAAACATTGCAGCCAAAACACTTTGCATCTACGTCTGCACCACTTAGCTTAAGCTATGTTCTTGACAAAAATGGTATGCACATTTTTTGCAATACAGATTTTTAGGATTTTTGCAGTTTTTTTTAACGTAAAATTTGTTTTAGAAATTTTTGCAACTCGCGCAGTATGCCGTGAATTGAAGAAAGAAGTGAATTGTCAGTGGCAAAGAATTGAAGCAAAGGCCTCCGACTGACTACGGCAATTATAGGTATAATTTACCCGCTATATTAGCTAATGTAATCTTGATAAGACTAATTGAAATAGTATAAGGAAACTTCAATTTGTGCCTACCTTCTGCGATAATAATGATACAGTGTGTGAAATTACTAGAACTTTTATTGTCTTCTATTGATGAGAAAACGGCTTTTCGGTGATTCCATATATTCAGTTATTCGTAAACATCATCAGGTTCTTTTCATAAATATTCTGACCTCAAATAGACTACCTTGTCAGAAAGATTACATTACGCAAGTACCATTCAAGAAACCAAAGCAAAGCATCTTAGATGAACACTGCTCACACTTCAATCGTAACCAGACACCAGGTCCAGTCCGAGGTTCCAATTGCACAGACAGTCGCTAAGACCGCCAACTTCTTGAGGGCGCCTGCCATGCGTCTGATACAGTAAGGATTTCCAAATAAAAATGGAAAAATGAATTAAAAGAAATAAAAACAACCGAAATGAAAAATTTCCCTTGAGTGAAGTCGGATTTTTCTTGAAAATCTGACCGTTATTTACTTTCTAGAAAGCCGAAATTCAGCTTGCCCGAGGCATTCAAGACCGTCCCCGTTAGACACTTTTGGCGAGGGAGCTTTTCAGTTCGTACGATTGGCAAGCTGTTCTGGTTGATGGAGAATCCGTATACGAGCTACCATTGTTCCGACTTCCCAATGTTACATTTAATTAGAAATCCCACTATGACTCGATTATCGATTATTTTCATAATTTGGTCACATTGTTTGCTTGGCCTTCTGCTACGAGAGAGACAAATTATTATTGGATGTCAAAAAGGATGGACTTTGTCCCCTGGTCTCTTTATTTAGCCTCATGATGTTCATTTTAACTAATAAACCAAACTAACCTTTTACGTTTCCCCAGTATACAATGTTTCGTACGCATTCAATACGAAAAAAAAACTATCACATACATTTTCGCATGCACGCATACACTAATGTACTCAGCCGAGAATGTATCAATATGCAATTATTTCTTCTGAAACAAATTTGTCTGAGGTCAGTTCTATTGCAACATTAATAATGAAGTCTGATTTCGCCTCGGTATTACCAGCGCATTCAGAATATTAATCCACCATAAAAATCTGTCATTTCGTGCGTGTGTGTATGCGTGTGCATCTGTGCGTGTGTGAAAGAGGGATCGAGCAAGATGGAGGGAGAAAGAATGAGAGAATGGGAAGGACAGAGAAGGGGGTGGTGGAGAGAACCTTCCTCTCAGCAAGTGGTTTCGTGCCGGGCGAGAGTTAGATCATCTGTTTATTACTTATCTGCGAGGACCAAACCCGTTGGCCACCGACAGTGATGGGATGGGGGAAAAAGGTCGAGGCTAGCACGCATGGAAAGCACCTCTCTACGTGGCGTTCGCTGTTGAACCAGAACTGGGAATTTATTAGCCATTTGCAGCGAGTCGTCGTCGTTGTGTTGGGGTCGTTTATAGGAAGGTCGAAAGATTGCGCAGATGATGGGAGAGAAACGTAACAGGGTCGTAATAATAAAGATTATTCATGGAACCCATGCACTGCCTTGCATGGATCATATATATATATATATATATATATATATATATATATATATATATATTACAGATCAGGCTAGCAGTATAACATAATATAATAATATATTAATAATATAAAGCAACTTCTAGTATGTAATGGATTTATTTCATAGAGTGCTCGATACATACAACTTTTTACTATTGAAGTTAAGTTGTTTTAGCGTAGAGCTGGAAACACACACACACACACACACACACACACACATATATATATATATATATATATATATTCTAGGAAGCTTTACAGCATTGAATACTAAACATTAAATAAAACTTTTTCAGTAATTGTAAACTTTTCTATAATTGTAATATATGTAATTTTCTCAAGGGTTTCTTTTCCTGTTTTATATATACTCTGTTATTATGGTACTATGTGTAAATTTTCTCTTGTCGAGATCATCAGTTGTTTCGGGGATTTTGAAAACAAAACAGGTGTATTAACATGGCACCCCAGCAAACACCATCTCCCTTCCAGCTATGATTTTAACTTATGTCATACATGTAGATTGTTATTTTCATATACTTATACATGTACAGAGAGAGAGAGAGAGAGAGAGAGAGAGAGAGAGAGAGAGAGAGAGAGAGAGAGAGAGATGATCTGATTTCGGATATGAATTCCAATCCAACAGAGAGTATGGTTTTAAAAAGACAATTCAAAAAGCGAAATTTATATTACAAATGGAATATTTTTATCCTATCGACCTCCAGTGGGCGTAAGCCAGCTTCTTCGGAATGAAACAAATATTACAAGCGGGGGATGCTTCAAAGGCAGTTAGAGATGTTAGTGGCTCCTTCAGGATTTTCATTTCTAATATCAATTTCACTTTCTGAGTTGTCTTTTCAAAATCATAGATATACATATATATATAGCAAGACAATTTTGGGGCTTCAAAACCATAAACTTGTTTCTTGATAATGACCTGCGAGTGTTGATTGTAGTCGTAGCAGACAAACAAAATGATTGTTCTTACACATCCGAATCTAGTTATGCGAAAACCTGATTCGGGAGAGATCGAATTAAAAAAAAATTAACAGAGAAACATTAACTATCAAATTTAATGATACTTGTTTAAACGAAAAAATACGTGTGTGTATGTGCATAAATTGTTAACGTTATCTGATGAACAAACATTTATAGAGTGGCACAGCAGACTCTAACAATTGATGAAAAACAAAAGAAGAAGAATCTTTAAGAATTAAAGCAAGCGTTGCAGAATAGGACTATAGCTTCTTTGGATGAATAGTCGTCTTTTTTTGGCTTTCTGAGAAACCAGTTCAAGAAGTATACACTGCCCCAAATATCGACTATAAACCGGAACTTCTTCATACCATGGCTCAAACTGTCATTGAAGATGATGAGGAACCCCGTAAAAAATGTATAAGCTAACATATTCAATCTCAGCACTGACATTCTTTCTGCCAAGCATAACGTTTTTAAAAGGCTGGATTATCAATAAGGTTTTGATAAAATAATACACACGCTTTTCTATTGATATACTTAAATTTATAAATAATATTCGCACAACTTGAAAGACAACGATGAAGCAAATAAACCATAGTTGTTTTCTGAAGATTTTTTTGTAGATATGTATCGGTTACAAATCGCTGCATGTTTCGACACAGAATTTACTATTTACACTCAACGTTTAAGTATTGATTACAATCAATACACTGCTTCTCGCCAGAAAATCTCGTCCATGTGTTAACCGGCACATTTTTTGCCCATCCATATTCATTGGTTTGCGATAGCATAGACTTTTCTGTTTACAGAATGTCTACATGAGCAGATCATGACTTTTTTGCAGGGGTAGAGGCTCCGGTTTGATGTGACAACGCGCACATCTCGTTTTACTTCTGGCTTCAATACCCTCGCCTGAAAACTGAAATTGATCAGCGGACAGGGAATGTCGGCATCACACATTGATTAATGAATATTTATATTGCGTATTTTACAAGTACATTAGTGCAACATACAAGCTGAAAATCCGCCCAATAATCAAGGAAATTTATCATTTGATATTTCCGAACAAGCGTATTCATGAATGATTTCATCACATGAATCTTAAGGCTCTTAAATGTATGTCGTATATATATACGAAGTCCAGTTTGGTCGAGCACAGAGACAATGAACGTCGTGGCGGAGTGAGGTTTTGGGAGATTCTTTGCCTCGGGGAAGGACTCTTTGCTTTTTTTTGTGCCGACCTTGAGATTAGCTTTCTAAATCCTGGCTTTTACCCAGGCTCGAACACCAAACACTAGAACCAGTGGTAAATGCACAAGCACCCCATCTACAGCAGAATATAGAATAATAATAAAAATATGTTCTGCATGTTTGTTTCAATTTCTTTACAGATAACATCATATTCGACATGCTGTCAATGTGAAATTAAATATATGAACCTACAAGTATATCTTTGCTTAAATACGTTTATTCGATCATTCAGTTTTGTATCGGTTTTCTTAATTACTTTTTGTGCCACGCCGAGTGCCGAACAAAGGTAGCGGCAACACGGGCAGTCGCCCAGGGCATCAAGTGCTTGGGGATGTCTGTCAAATCTTCTGGGACAGAAGGACTTTCCAAATGGACAAATGTGGGAAATGATCTGATCAAATAGGATAAAAACAATCAAATTAAAAAACTTTCCCCGATGTGAAATCAGATTTTCCAACCGATAAGCTTTTTATACCTATAAATTCATTTTCTCTCTCTATGAAATATAAATAAACAAATGAGATAATACTATACTAGAGAGGTGCCGCCGAAGTTCGGCATGTTTGGGGCGCCAAGAACGCTGGGACCTACCCTGGCCGATTTTTCTGAGAAAACTCTCTTTCTGACATTGCCCGTCGCTCTCCTAACTCGACTTCCTAACCTTAGTTCCTTCCCATT
The DNA here is from genome assembly GCA_963457665.1 of Thysanoteuthis rhombus. Lineage (NCBI taxonomy): Eukaryota > Metazoa > Mollusca > Cephalopoda > Oegopsida > Thysanoteuthidae > Thysanoteuthis > Thysanoteuthis major. The sequence continues at coordinate 14,454,992 of OY735205.1, forward strand.
CGTTGCCTGCACCCACCCCTAACTACCACCCTTCAACCCCCTGCCTCGCCTGAGCCACTCACTTGACACAAAACATGTCCGCGTTCAGATATAATTTGTCCAGAGATGAGGTGACGTGGCCAGCGAGCCAGGAGAGAAAGGCACTAGTGGCCGACGGCGAGCACGCGCTGTTGGCCAACCGAACTCTTATCTTCCTCATCATTTCGCATCTGCAAGAGGGAAAAGAGGACCGACAGCTCCGTTCGACCGCCGTTCTTTAATTGATAATATGATGATTATTAATAGATTACATGTATTGGAGGCAAATCTCATTAACTAGTTATTTCGATTGCTTTATAGACTATTCAGGAGTTCTTATCAATATATATATATATATATATATATATATATATATATATATATATATATATATATCGCAGAATGTGGATTCGCTACACAAACTAGCTCCTGTTTCTGCCCTCTTCGGGCCTCATCAGGCGAATTATATTATGTTATACTGCTAGCCTGATTTGTACCACATATACTGTGTGTGTATATATATATATATATATATATATATATATATATATATATATATATAGAGAGAGAGAGAGAGAGAGAGAGAGATATGTATAACACGAAGGAGTTCAATCGTCCGAAAAAAAAACTCTCTTAATGTTTTATATCTATCTTCTATTATGAACAATATATATATAAATACATACTTATCGTAAAATGGGTAATGGTAGTTGAAGAAAAAATAATTAAATAATTAAAACGCTCTCACCCCTTTGAAATAAATTGAATAACTTAATTGTCGTCCATGACTAACCCATGACTTGACAGGTTTAAGAGATTTTGTCGTAACAAAATGAATACCATAGACTTCTTGACGAAGTGCCAAACTTTTGTTAACTTCCCATGGTGGTGGTGGTGGTGGTGGTGGTGATGATGATGATGATGACGATGATGAAGATGATGAAATTTCTAAAAATATCACATGTGAACTTGAGTTATATCTAACCTGGCTTTGTATTTTTCTGTCTAATTTGCAAGTCTTGTACAAAAGAAACTACTGGTGTCAGTGAAAGTGTCCATTGTTTGTAATGGTGGCTGGTGGATATTTGCAATCAGCAAAATAATTATGTACAAATGGAAGAATCCATTACTAAAGACGGAAAAAGAGGAAAAATCACGTTGTTCACTATTTGGGTAGATTCTACATGATTAAACTTCTTTGACAGCGACATGATTACGACCCCCAAAACGGTCAGCAACATTGTTTGAACTTAGGAATTCGGCCCCCTCGACATTAGACTGTGAAATGAGGATATCCCGGGCGAACGATTCGATGGGAGGCCTCTCGTCCTAGCATTCAGCAAAATATCCAATCATGACACCCACCTGAAGAAGTCCGTTGAATACAACGGCCGAAACGTTGTCTTCAAGAAATTGACCAAGATTAGAACAATAGTCTGAAGCAAAACCAACTATGCATAACGCATACATATTATCCCTAAAAGCAAAACAATCGAGATGGACTATGAATTTTTCTGTGTACGTTGAGCCAAAGAGAATCTATCCACGTATTCCTTACGTAATTGCCAAGTCTCTGTGGTTCATGTCGGCTTTTCTTTTGTTACACCATATAGCATTTATTGGCTTTATTCATAATTACAATCTTTCGTCACTTGAAGGAATCTATCTATATTCATAGCAGCTAGAGCAGTACTCTTGGAACTGGTGAATGATTCAACCAAGGGTGAATGAATGGTGAACGAAACATGAAGGGTTAATGGCTAAATTTACGGATATTTATATTTTTCTACACTTAAAAACATAACTTTTGCGGCAATTATGTAGAAAGGTGACAATTTAGAAAGATCTTTGTATATATACTGTGTGCTAAATTTATGTAAACTGGAGAATTAAAAATAATTTTTCCGTATTGCATTTTTTGACGATTCTTGTTTTCCTTGTATATTTTTGGGATGTTCTAAAAGACATGAATAAAATGAACACTCAAGGAATAAGTGAATTTATGCTTTTTGATCATGATGCAAAATAGATTATGTAAAAAAAATGATGCACGTAGGAGAATAAGATGAAAACATAAGGAAATTTAGTTGCGGGTGAATGAAATTTTGTGATGGGGACTCGGGGATGAATGACGCAGAAATAGTGCTAAGAAGCACTGAGCCAGATTATGGAGATCTCACGATCGAGCAAGAATCAGCTGTTTAGAGAATCGAATATCTTGCGGAAATAACCTGAACACACATCAAAGGCAATACTGTTGCTTCTGAGCTGCTTTGAATGCCATATCACGCAAAATCCAGCAATCAGTTCGCTATAAATTAGCAAATAAATTTGTCGTCATTTCGGGGGGAAAAAAAGAAAGAAAAAAGGCGCTGTCCTTGAGAAATTGGGGTGTGTTGGATTGAGAGAAGGGTTGATAGTATCGTGGAGGCACGGGGGTGGGTGGAGCTCTTTTGTTGAAGGATGGTGGGTTGGTTTTAAAGGCTGGGGGGAGGGAAGGCGATAGATAAGGGAGTGCTGGAGGAGGGCGAATCCCTGGAATATCTCCCTCAAAAGCGACCGACAAGTACGGGACAGAAACGATCCATCAAACCTGGAAATACATGTTCGAAACACTCTCTCTCTCTCTCTCTCTCACACACACACACACACACACAGACATTGCCTCACATCGACAGAACCACTGACACAATTTGACGAATACATACACATACTATTGCATAAACGCTTACAGACACACATTGAGCGACAGCACCTCCTGTGGTGCTATGATTAGCACAATCACTATGCAGACCAATTCGGTGCTGCTACGAATTCGATCCACACTGAGTACACCACTGTCCTTTCGTATTAGACTGATCTTCGCCTAGTGAATAACTATAACGCCAGTTCAATTCACGAAAAATCAGATTCTTTTGTTGTTGGATTGTTTTCCGTGCTACTACTGAGACATAAACATCATCACTAGCAGTAGTAGTGGTTGTGATGTAAATGCAAACATGCAGGCATGATAGAACCTTGCCTCCACCACCACTATTTCCTATCTTTATATTTGCTCTAGTGTGACAGAAAACAACTAACAAACAAACATGCAAAAAAGTGTCATGTGCTTTTTTTTTCCTTATAAAATGCTTGCAAGCGGGGAATTTCGAAAAATACACACTGAGAAGCACATTGGTCTATTGGCAAAGCACATACACAGGAAAAAAAAAACACAGATCTTCGAATCGATAAATCAACACTAAACAGAAAGACAGAGACAACGAAAGAAAAACGTTTTCAATAAATGAGCATCAACATCACTGTTATTATCACGTTTAAACGCCCAACGACGATTTGATAAATGCTGGGTTCAGTTTATAAATCGTCGTCCTAGCAAATAACATATGATTTCGTCTCCTTGTGCATGAAAGCGGCGGTGATTTGTCCATCCTTCAGAGTTTATGTTTGGGAATTAAATGATATTATCAATATTTTCAGTCTGGTTATTCGACGAAAAATGAAGAGAGGAGAAGCTCAATAATTATAAATAAAATGGACTGATTCCAAATCTGTCGAGCTCAGCGTGTGTGTACCTTCCACTGAAATGGATTGAGTAGTTTTTTTTATTAAAAAAATAATCTCATAGAAATTCAAATTCAACTGTAATTCTTTTCATTGATGATGCAAATCTTTTCAGTCATTTTTTTTGTACAAATTTAACGAATTCTTAGAAGTATCTTTGGAGTTGACTTAGCTCTTTATTACCTGAACATGCATGCTCTTTAAGAATAGTTTGCAAAATGATATGATTTAACTAACAAACCGGAGTTGAATCTTAATAGTCGGCCACTGAAACACATGGAAAAGATGCAGTTGGTGATTCATAAAAACGGAGTTCTTGAGTTCAAAGGACTGAGAATGTCCTGGAAGACATCTGAATTCAAAAACTGATGAGTTGAAGGATTTTTTTTGCCCAAAGATGTGGCACAAACCATATGTGAACTCGTAGAAAAATTTGTCAGAATGCATTTTTTTAAGAAAATAAACGACTCAATCCTTTTCAATGGTTGTTTCAAATGTTGAGTAGGAGATATTTCCATCAACAAAATTGTTCCCTTCAAGTGGAAGAGTCCATTTCTTATGGCCAGAGAATGAGAAAAATTTACCATGTTAATCATTACAGTATGTGTGTACGTGTATGTGGCCATCACTCGAAATAGTTACCACTAGGGGATCGTTTAGTTTCAACCCTGGCATCCGTTTCCAAATAAAATTCAACAAAATCTTTCCTGTTTATTACTTCATCTACAAAACCCCCGTGATGTCTTCATAGACGAATTGACACATTTACGTATTGTGAATTATCACGAAAAATTTTTTATTGATGATTATGAAAGTGTTTTCCCCTTCGTTCTCCTCGAAACTATTATCAAGTTTAGTTTTCGTACTAACAAAAACAGGTAGCTTTCAGTGGAGATCAAGTGACAGCAAGTCTCCCAAATACTCCAGTACTTTCTTAACTATCTATTTTTGGCAATGTTTTTGTCTTGTCAGTTTGACTTGATAATGGAAAGAGACAATCACAATCGATATCTCTTATGGAGCCTATGTACGTTTTTTTCTCTTTTATTTCAGCCTAGTAATAATAGCTGCGTCGGCATCAGTTCGTTTTTTTCATTTCACTTTCAAGAAAATTGGGAGAAAGAAGTGACACCGGAAATTGTTGTGTTGAAATAATGAACTCAATACTTGACCGTTAGATGTGCAGTTGATCAGGGGGAGGGGGAGCTATTTGAAAAAGGCCCTTGGTCCCTTAAAAGCTTTATAGAATATAGCTCCCCTATTGCATTTCTATTACAATGACTAGGATATATTTGCGCCTATATTAATTGCATTAATAATAATCCGTCTTCTGGGATTGGTTTTTATTAATTATGTGATAGCGAGTATTTATTTATTGCAAATTTTTCCTCTTTTGTAAAATCTGACCAAAAATTAAGAATCGTTATTTCTTTTCTATTTCGGAGAATTTTGCTAATCAACTTCGTGTTATATTTTCTCCTGGACTTTGTTATTTATTTGTAATGGAGATTTTACACAATCCTGTAGAGACAGCCTAGCCGAGACAAGCCCTGGGAATAAACCATTTACATTCTGGTGACGTCAAGTAACTTGATCTCACGATATATTGATTAGTCGAATTGTTAATGATTTTGCGCTGCGAGGAATGCCAGTATCTTTTAATGTTTAAAAATAAATGAGCAACCTGCTGTATATTAGAAGAAAAAAAAGACAAATCCCACGAGAAGGAAATACAACCCGAAGAAGAGAAGAAATCATATTGGAGCGTTCGGAAAGTAATTACGCATTTTCGTACTCGGAAAATTACGTATTTTCCAAAAGGAGATACAAACTAATGCCAGTTAAGATTGATTAGAAATCATTTATTAATAATGTAATCATCATTATTATCAATGATAACTATCCAACGGGAAGGCAAATTTTAGATTCTCTGTCAAAAACATCATACATATTTTTTTGTTCTAAAAGGTCTTGATTCCTCATGGGGTTATACTATGCAATACACTATAAACGACACACTGCCGGATAGAAGAGATGATGAATTAAATCCAGACGTCATTTCGTATCATTCAACCCAGGTCTTGTCTAGGTTGGTTGGATTAGAATTTATAGCAGTGAACTACGTAATTACTTTCTAATACATAAAGATACGACAATATGTGTCCAAATCTTTTATGACTTGGCTAAGAGACCAAAATGATTATTTCTCAAAAATAAGGCATGGAAGTTTTTGATTACGCAGGTCAATCACCGAATCGGTCTGCCATTTGATCTCTCGTTCGCGCGTAAGTTAAGTGTCCAAGAATAAATAAACGAACCAATGAATCAAATTGATAGAATTAAACCCAACTCAAACTGCCTTTGCTGTAAGATAAGTTTCTCTTCATTCCCTATCGCTTTTTCTGATTCATAATAAATCATATAAAACTGTTAACTTATGGATATCTGCTCATCAAAAATGGCGGACGAGTTTAATGTTAGATCTGCATAATCAAAGATTTTCATGTTTCATTTTTGATAAATAAACATTTTTTTTTTACCCAGCCGAAGACGCTTACTTGCACACAACGACATCTCTTTATGTGAGATTTTTTTCTGGCCTCATTTTCTCAGCATGAGTATTTGCTTTTACCTTCCGTTTATAAAGCAACTCCGTTGAAATCCATTCATATTTACTTATACTGACAGTTAGCGTAACATTGCATTACATATTCTTTTATGCTTTTTTCCTATATCCAACCCCCAAAAAACCGTTATTAAAAAGAAAGGATAAAGCTATGATAATTTGGACGTCCTAACTGACTGAGCTAGAACACCTACCCCTACTGCTTTTTGTCGAAGTTGTGTAAGTTTGAAAGAATTCGAATGGTAAGTGCTGTTGGCGGCATCGCTGTGTCTTGTGTCGGAAAGTCAGCGCTAGCTTCGAAGATCGTGGCAGCATAGCCAGGATTCCATTTTGCAAAAATGTAAACAAGAAAGTGGTATTTCCCCGCTCGTGAAAGGAAGCACCGCACGACCAAATTCTCTTGGCAGTATGCCCTGTTAGGGATGATCAATGAATAAGTTACCCCCCTCACACATTTTGTTGGGCAGTGATCTCAGTGAAATCAATGTGAATTTTCAGAAAACAAGCTTGAATGCTGCCGGACTCAAACCAAAGGATCAGTTTAGCATATTCCCACGTTACAAATTGAACCACACATTAAAAACAACTGGATAATCTTATGTTGACAGTTCCCGTTAACGATTATAATGATGATAATTATAACTATGTTGTTTCTCGTATAGCCTTGTATTGAGATCCCTATGTCAGTGCCTCTTAAGTCACAACATCGTTGCCTGTCCTAGCTTTCTGGGTGGAACTCGGTGTTCAATGAATACAACCACTTATCAAAGGAAAAGCATTAATAATAATAATAATAATAATAATAATAATAATAATAATAATAATAATAATAATAATAATAATAATAATTTAAATGTTCTCTTTCTTAAATAATACAGAATGATCTTCTTCCTTCGCTCTTTTCTCATTCACTTATTCTATTGGTTTTGCTTTTCTTCAGTTTTTCCTTCCTCCTGATCGTTTCTTGTTTCTCTTTTCCCGCCATCATTCTCTTTCCTTTGCTCTTTTTATCCATTCTTTCTCTTTTCATCTCTTGTAATTATTTTTTCTTTCGTTCCAAGTCTCTCTTTCTTCCCCCCGTTTCAGATTTCCGTTCATTCCATTTTCTTTCTTTGTTTCATTCAATCGCTCATTCTTCCACCATCCCTTTTTTTTATTCGATTGTAAATTCTTTCTTTCTCCTTCGTTCACACGCTTTTCTCTCTCACCCCGTTATCGATCAAATTTTCTTTCAGTCGTTCATTTTTCTTTTTCCTCTTATTCATCCATGTTTTTTTTTTATTCATTCATTTTCTCTTTTCTTTCGAATATTCCCCTCTCTCTGCTTTTTACCATCATTCTTTCAGATTTGCTTTTCTTTCTTTTTTCGCATTCTCTCCGCTACTGATATCGTCATCTTGATTCGATTATTATGCTCTATCAATTAATTCTAAAAATAATTTTATTTCTAATAAGTCTACTGAAACGGTCAGATTTTCAAGTATTATTTTGAAACTAACATAGAACGCATCAAAAATGATATCTATAGACATTGCATTCTGTATATTTGGATACTTATAATGTGACCCTTTGTCTCCTTTCTTCTTTCTTATATACATACACACGACCACATACTCAATCGTATATAATACGTACATGTATGTAAATGTGTTTTGGTATATCGACAACTGGGCCTACGTGTGAACGCCCGTGCTTGCAGCCACTTACCCGATTCAGTTGTTATTGATTTAGTTTTAGCATGGGAGAACCCAGTGAGGATCGAACCCACCACTCAGTAATAAAGATAGACAGGATAAGCTGGCTAACCATTTCAACACAACAAAGCACCCTCTCCTCACGTTCAAGTGTGCGTGCGTGCGTGCGTGCATGTGAACATGTGTGTGTGTGATTATTATTCTGTCCAGACCATTGCAAGCCTGGACTCTCGAACATTCCAGAAATCACTTCCGCTAACCCCATCAATCTCGATAAAACGAAGGCACACTTCATTTACGACACACCAGCCATATTACGCAAGAATTCCCCGTTTCTTTACTCAATTCGATTTTGATGACACTATTATTCAAATGGATGCAGAGGAAAGCAATCGAATACTTATAGCATCCGGCAACTGAACAACATCAAAGAGAGACATTGCTCCAAATATCACTGTATTCTGCGTCGATTGAAAAAGAGAAAGACTGACGGTACTCAGACTTACATCCTGTCTAAGTGTTAGTTGACTGCTAAAAACTACCGGGTATCCCATAAATAACGCCAGATTCGTCCCGAAACAATTTTATTAGAGCAATAAACGAGCTATATCTCTAATTAACATTGACACATGCAATGCGTTACATGTAAGGTTCGTTTCGATGCATTTATTCAGTTGGCAAGCTACTGATCTGCACGCATTCTGACAAAGTTCAACGTTAATGGTGGCAGCTTCTTCTATTTTAGTTTTCAGTTCTTGTATTGTGGCTTATTTTATACACTATGTTATCAGTTCTTGTATCGGGGCTGGTTTTAGAGACCATGTTTTCAGTTCTTGTATAAGGGCTAGTTTTATAAGCAATGTTGCCAAGTTCTCTAAACAGATAACAATCTTTGAGTCAGGTGACCTTGCCGGCCATTCGATAGCAACATGGCATCCAAGCCAGAAACCTTTCAAATTATCGTTAAGCCAGTCTCGCGTGGGCCCTCGCGCTGACTATGGCAATAGCTATCACTACCCAGGTTTCACTTATCACAAGTTCCCCTACGTCTCAGAATTCTACGAGGTTTTTGCGACATGTAGAATAGACGCTACTAGCACCCGTGGCCCCACTCACCTAATCATTTGTTGGATCATATAACGTGAACGTAATTTCCACCAAAGAGGACATTACTTTTGAGATACCCGTACATTAAATCCCGTTCTAATGAAACTCTAATTATCAATTGATAGGAATAGCATCACAGTTTTAACGTCATGGATTATATAGACATTTGTTAAGCTTAGAATTGTCTGCCACATCGAGGTTGGAAATTGTGCCAACCTGGAAGTAGGGAAGTCCGTCTGCTTGTATGTCTTTGATATTCGAAATACAGTTCATTTATTTGAATAATACCGACCACTGCTCGGTGATGCATGAGTCACTACCCCATGTACCATGCACAAGATAGGGTTTTGTATTTCTGTACGAGGGATCTGGCTCAATGGTAAATCAAAGGTCTGGTAGCAAGAAGACGAACGATCGGGAGTTGAGATACCTTCATGCTGTAATAAGTCTTCTCCGATAGTTTGGCTGAACCCTGAGACTGGCCGAACCCCCTCAACTTTGAAGCTGATTCAATATAAACTTCCTTGGCCCTGCTTACCCCCCATTTGACGCTGTGTTGGACAAGGTAGGATTAGTTGATCTTTGTCAACCCCCTTCTCTCTCTCTCTCTCTCTCTCCATATATGTATTAGAATATATAAGTTTGTGAGTGATTGTTTTATGAGCGCGTGTGTCAGTGTGGTTAACTATGTAAACGACAGAGAGAGAAAGAGAGAAAATGAGAAAGAGGATATTGATTTCGAAACATACCGATGATTACGAGTGAGTTTTCGAAGTAGACAATAAAACTAATTTGAATTATTTTTTTTTTCACTGGGTAAGAAAATGATGAGAGAAATACGATGCGGAAATGTGATAGCATCTCGTGAAAGAAAAGGCTCAAATGATAGCATTTTATGTACATACAACCAGTGACAGGTGTCTTCAGCTTGAAGCTTCTCATCAACGGCAGCTCTGACATTGTTGATAGAACATGTAGATATAATACTCTGTGAAGGGGAAGATTACATAAATCGAAAGTGAAGAATCGTTTGCATTTTTCAAACAAATTAGATACGATTGGCATTTGGTGAATAATTAGTGGGGCTGAATGCAGAGGCATTAATTATATAAGATGGTTCACGTTACAAAAGATGAAGAAGCACTCTGTACATAAAAGCATTTTTCTATCTCTTTTATTCATCTCACTCTGTCTCTTTCTCTCTTTCTCTCTCTCTCTCTCTATATATATATATACGCTCACACATATATACATATATTCATAATTAATAAAATACGAATCAGATTCATTACGACCATAAACTCATTTCACGTTGACAAGGTTTTCGGGTTACATCCAAGGACATTTCGAAAACAAGGTCTTCTATCCATCAATCGATAGGAAGATATCTAGAAAGACATATTACCCGCTTCTCTCTTCACACACATTATATCATATTATATTATATTATATATATATATATATATATATATATGTATGTATGTGTGTGTGTGTGTGTGTGTGTGTGTGTAATTTTTCATTGATACGTCGCCGAGACATTTTTTACTATTCTACAATGGCTCACTCCTAAAGAAAGTTTTAGATCACTTCTATGACTTGACAAATTTGTTCCCTGTGAGTTTTATTAAAATCATTTTTTCAACCAACTCATCCATTTATAAATAATTCACGTGTATGAAATATCATATAATCTTTGTACACTGATGGATTTAAATGACAGCTCAACAGTTAGCATGTCTTCTTTTTACAGTACAGTTTGACATAAGTAAAAAAGAGAATGCGCAGGAGATTTGAGATGTACAGCTTCTTCAAGGTCCACACTAGGGAAGAATATTAGTGCACCCTATTTGGTTGTGGTGTTGATAATGTGGTGTTTATCTTATCAATATTCAGTGTGTTTTGTTTAGTAGTACACCGGGTCAATCTGGGACAAAATGGGACGAGAAGGATTGTGTTCCATCAATCTCCCAAGTATGGAAAGTCTGCTCGCTAGAAAATCAACATTTTCCCAAGTTTCGAACATCAATATCTGGCATAGGTTGGGATAACGTATCTCAGACTCGTCGCTTGCTGTCACCTCTGTTCCTTCAAACATTGAAATTGATTTTAAATTCAAGTTAGATGTTGGTAATAGGATTCCAGATTGGAGAGGTCCCTTATCAATCTAAATTTGAGGACCTTACTACAAAAACATATCAAAAGCTTTTCATATCGAATTCATTTTTGGGGGTCATATTTGCATTATATCCAGTGATACAATATTCCTATCCAATCGTGTTTGCTACACGTATCACCCTTTGGCCTCTCTGTCACTCACTGCCCCCTACGGACCAAATTTAAGGGGTGATGTTTGTCTTGGTATGATCCTATTTCCCTCTGGAAGGATCTCCTCATGGCTATGTCCACGACTCCACGTCATTTAACCCGATTATTTTCCTTCTGAAGTCAAAAGAGGAAATTGAAAAAATGTTGTTCTGAAGTAGTATCATTGGTGATAGCATTGGTCATTATCATCATCACCAGCATAATACCCGTAAAAAATGACGAATTTTTTCTGTCATCTAGGGACAGATTGATACGTCTGTTTTACACCATGTTCTGTCACCCTCTCTTTCTATCTCTTTTTAATCAGCTTTATAGAGAGGAAATGTTTTCCTGTAAAGCTTACTCACAAACGCAGGAAACTGCCTGTGTGTCAGCTACAGAAGTAAGTCTCACTTTAGCTGCTAGCGACATAAGTCTTCCTTTCTTTAATTAATAATTATTGTTGATGTCATCATCTTTATAGATTTATGATATTGTGATATACATTATTTTTTATAATATCATTATTACTATAATTAGTATAAAAATAAAGTTATAATATATTTTATATATAATACAAATGTAGTATATATGTTATGAATTATATAATAATAATAATAATAATAATAATAATAATAATAATAATAATAATAATAATAATAATTGTATAGCATTCTTACCACTATAATATAAATATGATTAGATGATACTACACTTTCGCCACATTTTATCGTTTTTTGCGTTATATCAATCAAAACCACATGGAGTATGGCAAAGGACAACAAGTTAATATGCCACCCGAAACTGAATCAAAAAGATTAAAATTAAAATTTCATGAGAAAAGTGTAGATTATATTTCAAAGAAAAAGATGAAATAAAATACAAAATACTGGCTTAGTTCTTCACAATCCGATTAAGATTCGAGACGATCTGGAACCAAAAACGTTAAAAAATAGTTTCAGAGGCAAATTTTTGGCTCCACAAGAATTGCACCATATGATCTTTGATTGAAACCCGTCCAGTTCGATAAAAGAATTTCAAATTATTTCTGGCTCCGTTCCATATGTCTTCAATGCCGTAAGAACAGATTTCATTTTAAGGATTCTCGAAATTCTGAGAATGGTTTAACATGATGACGTTTTAGTAAATGCAAGCTATTTGGAACCCTTTATGTGGGAATCAAATTTCTTGGGTGAACTTCTCTTGATAGTTCGCCTTTTAATGTGGTTGTGCGAATGAGTAATATTACCCATTGAACAACTGTAGCCACCAAAGGTGGCAAAAGGTTCTATCTTTTAGCATTCCTGATCATTTCGTTTTGTCCCAAGGTTTGAAAATAGGCGTCAGTACTCCCTTCTAAAATGTTTTTATTTTTATTGTTGGAAAAAACCCCCAGCCTTTTGTCACCTTTTGGAAGCCTCATTTCAACGGGTATAGTTTATTAATTATATCTAGATTCCCCCAGAATATTTTAAAACATTTTATTTTAGAGGTTTTTTCCAGGGGAAAATGCCAACGATATCATGAACAGAATTCAATCTAACCATATCTATTCTTCGATGGACCTCCAATGTTGACGCTACGGTTTTTCAATTATAAAAAAAGTGTTTTCAAACCCATGGTGTCCAGTGCCTTGCACTGGAGATGTAGAGAAAACTTCCTTGAATTCTCCTCTATATTTTCACTGATTTTAGTAATGCTGTTATCTGGATGTAATTGATTGTTCCTTTTCTTTTTGCCTTGTTTTGAGTTCTAATTCTTTCAACTACTTTGCAAGGCTCTTATGGATTGTTCCTAGTTTTCAATGATGAAAAACAATAATCTCCGCGTGCCATATTTATCTATTTATTTTTCTGTCAAGATCTAAAATATTTCACGGCATATCATCTTCTCCCAATTTCATACTATAATCCAGTGGTACAGCGATATCAACTCGCAGATAAACGTTCTTCTCGAAGTTGAGCAAGGACTAAACCTTTTATGTTTTTTATTCAAACAATAGAAGTTTAGCAAACACGATTCAAAGATCATTATTACTGACTAAAAGCCACATAAATGTGACCTTGTGCCAGACTACGTTAAGCTCAGTAAGTATATTATTTTTATTCTTCTTATTACTGCCATTTCTTCTATTTATTGTCGCTTCAGTTCTTCAGTGCATCAAATAGAGCTAAAAATGCTTCTTGTCATTGTCAACGTTTTATTATTGTTGGTTTTCAGTGAAGCTTTTCTTCTTCGTCCTTCTTCGCCCGGTGACCTATATCTTTAGCTGTATGCTTGTGGCAGAGATGTTTGCCTAGATAGGCTGTATCAATCACCGACACCCCTTAAACACGCGTCCGTCTCTTAAACGAAACCTTACTCACACTTCTATCAACACCCGTTCCATCGCGGTCTACCCACCGCTAACCTAGACACGTTCTTATGCATCTTTTATTCTAGTGGAGCGATATGCCAACGGTTCACAAAAATTAAAAGTTTAACTTAGAAGAGCTGCAGACATACATAATACTGGAATTTTGTAGCATATGCTACGTGCCCCGCATTTTCAAGGGCCCTGCACTAAAAGAATGCTAGCTATCAATTCGGATTCATTCGTTGAATCTGTTCTTTCTGCATTACTATGATAATACCATTGTATTACAATAATTGAACTATACTGCCTTCGACCTTTATAAAAAGACTCGGCTATTTTAAGATTATTACCTTAAATTTGGGTTATTACTTCAGCACAGAGGTTTGGAAAAGTCATTTATATACGAAATAAAAGGATTAAAACGAAAACCGAGTATTACTGAAATGTCACACATATTTGTCGTATTATCTAGTAGTAAAACAAATTAAAATTCAATTACTTCACTCTACAAATAAAAAATATTATGTGTTTTGATATTTATACGTATTTCTTATAATTAGAACCCTCTGTAACATGTTACAGACCCCGTTCTATCTTAATTCGACACATACTAATTTTGTCATGAAATAAGTAGTCGCAAACGTTCAATCGAAGTCCCCCTTTTTTTTTTCGTCTACAGAAAACGCTTGTTACTCAAAACACACGCACGCCTAGTATTGTGTAGTCGTAGCCAGTAAAGTATATACTTACCAGTCTGAAATGTTATGTAACCAAGAATACCTATTACTTCGAAGCCTAATGATGAACAATACCTATCTTTGTTTATGCACTCAATTCAGTAGTGAAAAATAATCAAATAGATTGAACATTACATAGAAAACCTCAGACCACATGCATATATAAATATAAATATATATATATATATATATATATATATATATATATATATATGATTTACTATTCATTCCTCATAGATAGGTTTTTATACTAATTAATGTGAGTGTCTATTTATATTAGAAAATAATGTACACTCATAACCACATAGACACACGTATATATGTAATCCTTGTCTCTCTGTGTAGGTTTTAGAAGTACATAATTATCATTTGATATAAGAGAATCGGTATCTCAAATTCGGTTGCAACAAATTATTGTTATCATATAAGCCAGTTCGATCCACACAGTGTGCTCTGTGATGGTCTCGTCCAAGATTATACAAAGCTTGGTACTACATATATATTACATGTGTGAATGCGCATGATAAGTGCCGACGAACCATTAAAAAATGTTTTCGTTACTTTCTCAGCTACAATGTTCAATTTGTATCTTATTTTTAAGCTTGGACACTCCATAAATCATAATGCAGCGTGTTCAAGCTTCAAAATAAGAAAAAAAAAAGGTACGTTTTAGCTTTGAAAATAACAAAAATATCAACTTCATAAAAGATAACTCGTTGGGCACTTATCATACGTGCGAATTCATATGTTTGTATATAACTAAAACGTATTGAGATAGAGATTTTTTTTTCTAGAACGATTGAAAGCATATGTGATACTGAATGCATGAGAGGTATTTTCCCTACCTTCCTCTCTCTTTCCTTTAATTCCTTGAACTCTCATTTTTGTAAATCAGGGGGGATGCGGACCAGACCTGGTCCCAATCTTGTCAAGTTATGCATTTTGTCGGCTTTTTCGACGGATCTCCTCGCTTGAGCTTTTGTAATGGAATTAAAAGTACACTGCCGAAAAAAATTGCAAAGACTGGATCGAGGGCACCCGTAATACCCCTTTCCCTCTACCTAAACCGATCGCTGACACCCGACGAACATTGTCATTCTTATACCCTTTTTTTTTCTCATTGCCTTCTCCCATACCCGACTTCTTCATTTTAGCTATTTTTCATCGACGGCCACTCTGCCTTACTCGCCACCCGCAGCCAACAACGAACCTGTCTCCTACCCGAACACTAGAAGAAAATACAATTAAAAAAATAGTACAGAAATAAAAAGAACAACAATACTCTGTCATCTACCCCAGGCTTACACCCGGACCCCAAGTCACACATACACAAATAAACCGTACAGAAGGGTAGGTAACTTCAACGAAGGCTCTCCTCACACAAGACTTGTGTCACAAGTCCAATTAACTTTAGCGAAGGCATGTATAGACCACGATTCTCAACACATCGCTTCACAGATATAATAGAAGTCGAATTGCTCTCCCTCTCTCTCTCTCCCTCTCCCTCCCTGTATTTCTATCTATTTCTCCACGTTTCTTTCTTCGTTCAGGTAGGCTTTAGACACACACACGCTCGAGCGTAGGTACACGCGAACGCACTTATTTGTTTCGGCTGGAAATGAGAAGAAATTCTTAACCCTCTGTGTACTAACGGTACTCTCAAGTACCACATGTTTCATCAATTTGTCCGAGACGTAAGTGTCCTGGCCGTTCAGCTTAAAAGGCTTGATTTCATTTTTTAATGAAAGTCAGTGTTTACCAAAACTTTCCTTTATCATTTAATGTTAGTCGTCTTTGAATGGCCTCCAAATTGAGACACAAAACGTTACGAAATTTGAAAAAAAAATCAGGACACAAAAAGTTGAATAGGCACATTCAATTAAAAATGCACACACGCACACAACTCGATTAGGCGCACAAGAAACTTATTTTATTTTAAAAGATTATGTAGCGCCATAGTCTCCGGGGTTTGATCAGCAAAAGGCCTGTATAAAATTAATAATTCGAGTTGGAATTGAACACCGAAAGCTGATGAAGGTTCATCCACTTTACTTTGACGATGTCCTCATGGAGAGAGTCCTGGGATTGCTGCATTTGATATAAACGTGTCAAACTAAGCAAGCTAGTCATCGTGAATCAATCATTGCAATGGATGAGAAAGTTCGATCACACACACACACACACACCCACATCAAATAGAGGGAAGAGGTAAGAGAGAGAGAGAGAGAGAGAGAGAGAGAGAGAGAGAGAGAGAGAGAGAGAGAGGCTTAAGACTGACAGGCAGAGGACAGTGACAGAGGTGTGAAGTGGCGTAACGGTCACGATCACAGGAAACGGAGTCAGCGCACCTATTTCAAACTTGTGCCGCAGCAGCTTTTGTTCACTACGCATCACTGTCATTAGGAAAGGCATGAACCACTCCTCTCTGCACCATCCCATACTTAGGTCTCTTGATAAAATGTCACTTGCATGCAACGATGGTTTGACACAGACCAAAATATGTGAGGACTTGGGCAAATCATTTTCCAATAATTACCTTCCCTTCTCACGAGGCAGTTGCAAAAAATCTGTTACCTCCATACTCAACCTTGACAGAGGTAAGTTATACATTCAAACATATAGTATATGCAGGTGCAGATGTCTGCCTGTTTGCATCTTAATGGACTTGAGAATGTTTATGTTGTTCGTGTATTCATATACGTGGACATACGAGAACAAGCAATTACTTGAATGATATGGAAAAAAGAGCCATGATGTATTTATAACTATATGCATGCCCCTTCAGCACCAGCACACACAGGCATGTATGCATGTGTTTGTGCAGGTTCATGTGTGTATACATGTACATATATAATGTAGATAGAAAGATGAAAAGTGAGAGAACTTGAAATACTGACAGATAAGTGCAACATATCTGTGTGACAACATCCCTTTCTCGCTACATACTTATCAATTTATCTATCTGTCTATCTATCTATATTCATGAGTATGTGTGGGTGTGCGAACACGTCCACTCATATGTGTGCGCATGTATCTATCTATCTATCTATCTATCTATCTATCTATCTATCTATATATATATATATATATATATATATATATATATATATATATATATATACACAAATGTATAATTCAAATAAAATGATGAGTGCAGAGAATAAAGAAACTCATACAATAGATATATATAAGAGCACATAGATGTATTGAAATCTCTCTCTCTATATATATATATATCTATATATATACATGTACATGTGTGTGTGTCAGAGAGAGTTTGTTTATGTATGTGTGTGTTGCACATTAATAGGCATTGAAAAATAGTCATAACAAATACATGAAAAAAGACAAAAGCTCTACAAAAAAACGGAAGGAAACTCTAAATTCACAAGTATTTAATTTGTTCATGCAAATCTTGTGAAAATGGAACGATAAAAACGAAGTATTCTTTTTTTGAAAATTCTCTGTGGGTAGATAGAATGCGTTTTGTTTATTTTTCGAAGTTGGTCGATCCTTGTTGCCATTCTGAAGACAACGGCTGAATCAGATGATAAAATCGCAAACCTGTCATTTCCCATTATTTTTTTTCTTACCATTTAACCACCTAGCAATCAATCAATCATTCGTATGAATGCATGTGTGCACGAATATCTCTCTCTCTTTATATATATATATATATATATATATATATATATATATATATATATATAATATATATGTATATGTATATATACATATACATATATATATATATATATATATATATATATATATATATATATATATATATACACACACTATTACATCAGCAATCCTAATGATGTAAAGAGCATTTATTCTACACAACGAATATTTATTTTCCAAATATTTTTACTTTGTCAATGCATTTAACCCAATGTCTCTACATAAATCACATACATCGAGCATCATACAGTGATAATCACAGACCAAAATTCACTTAGTAACTATACCAGACTGTTGACTTGTTTTTCTACCCTTGTATATATCATTTACATTCTGTGATAACCTCTGCAAAATGATATTATCTAACCACATTCACCAGACTCACCGATCAAGATTATAAATAGTTGATTTGATCTTATAATTGCAAAAATATTTCCGTTTGATAAATATCAGATTAATTATAGTAACATCAATTTATATTATCATTATAAGATGCCTACAGGTGTGAGTATATACAAAATATATATAACACATATCAGTGGATTCATGTTGTCAAAAATGATGGCAGTTATACTACGTTCATATATTTTTCAGTGTTTATTTTTCAATTCTGCCTGTCCAGGCCATTATCTGCATTGACATATAGTCCCCTTTCCTCAATGTATACGAACTGACTGACAAACCTGATGCAAAATTTTGCATAAACTTATATCGGGAATTGAAACCTCACTAAAAACCTATGTATGGGTGGAGGTAATTTTTCAAAGAAAACCCTCACAATTAAGAGTGATCGTTGAAATTTTCAGTCCTCTGGCTCTATTGTTGATGTCTTTACGTGTGATACTTACACACATAGCCAGCCAGCCAGACCTACTCGAAAACTGAGAGGACCTATGTTGATAGTTTTTGTCGGTAGTTTCTAGAAACACATAGGAAACTATTATACGTGTTTTGATGTATATATGTATGTGTGATTTGTTTTTCAACCCCTCCTCCAAGGATTGAATAAAACAACTTCAAAACTATAGATTAAACGAGACTTCAAAATTATTTTGCTCGAATATAT
The DNA here is from genome assembly GCA_963457665.1 of Thysanoteuthis rhombus. Lineage (NCBI taxonomy): Eukaryota > Metazoa > Mollusca > Cephalopoda > Oegopsida > Thysanoteuthidae > Thysanoteuthis > Thysanoteuthis major. Next base: position 14,474,148 of record OY735205.1, read on the forward strand.
ATCTATTTCAAAGTTAATAAATTGATACGAGGTAATTCAATCTACCAATAATATATTTACGTGTGAAATAATAGACGGATCGATATATATAGACAGAGAAATTGACACAAGAAAAGATACCTTGGAGTACATGAATAAACAAATAGAAATAAGTAAATATAGTTAAATGCACGTTTAGGTAACAAAATACTTATATAGGTAGATAAAAACAAACCAATGCAGATTGGGATTGACAGACTAAGACATATAAGTATCGATAGAATGGGTCAGATAGATTCAGGAACATGGGGAAACACTGCTATGTAAAATATATATGCATACATACATGCATACATAGATACACACGCATATGTGTCCCATTCTACTAATACTTCTCATGACTTTATACACACACACACACACATTTATATATATATATATATATATATATATATATATATATATATATATATATATATATATATATATATATATATATATGTGTGTGTGTGTGTGTGTGTGTGTGTGTGTGTGTATTGTGGATGTGAAAAAATCCAACAGAACACACACACTCACATGTATACACATATATGCGTGTGCACTGATTCTGTTGGATCCATTCACATTTACAATACAAACGTATACATACTTATATATATATATAAATAAATAAAGTGGGAGAGATCGGTAGTGTATTATCAGATAGGTATATAGAGGGACATTTGAAACCAAACAATTGTTAGATAAAAAAATTTCAATCGCTGTGCGTGTGTGCACGTGCGAATCTGTGTCTGTGTGGAGATGTGTGCATGTTTGTGAATACTAGATCTCCAACCAACACGTAGAGTAAAAGTGTTTAATGCATACACAATAAACACGAGGGAAAACGCAAGAAAGTTCTGTCATGAACTTGAATTCCTCTTCCGATACTTTATTTCTATTGAAATATTCAAAAAACAATTTATCAAAGAAGAAAAAAAAAACTAGCTTACAACACAAGTATAATATTCCTAAAATGCTCACGCTTCGAATGCCAATCCTTATTACATCTATTAGATGGATCTTACTCTATATGATTTATACTTTTAATACTAACTATACGTGGCGATGTTACTAAACCGTTTAAGGTTAAGACCGACTATGTTTGCGTTAATTAAATAGAAGATGGCGCAAAAAAGCTGACAGTTTCTTTCTTCCGGATAACTGTTTCCTGTTTTTTTTCTTTTCATCACCAACACGCTAAAAAAGTGACAAAAATATTCCTACATTCTCACTCGGGGTACAGTTTAAGCTGTATCCATAACTTTTGCTATTAAAACTTCCGTCACAGAAACGTGCACACAAACACAGTCAAAAACAGAGGAACGACAGAATCAAAATGGTCAGTTTATTTCACGTCAATCTTTACCTAAGAAGAATTATCTTTGTTCGACTATTAAAGGTTTTAAATTGTGGTCCAGTCGCACCCACACGGAATCAGGATGTGTCATTTTGTTTATGAGCACACAACTTGATAGCTTGTGTACCGGGTGCAATATTCTTAAATTTCATTTTGTGTTAGCAGAGGCAGTAAACAATGGTGGATATTGCTTTTCGCCCCACAAAGCAATTCAGGATTTTTTTTTATAACAGCGAAATACACGAAAAACAGAATTGATACAAAATAACGAATTGTTCCGTACGTCCTACTTCGTTTGGATAAAAAAAAAAATCGTCCTGGGATATTTATTTCGTGACTGGGAAAAACGTTACAAACAAGACAAAGAGAACAGTTGTTTCGCTATGTTTTGTATTGCAAGATTAAAAGCGATGTGATAATATTGCTTTACAAATTATTTCGACTGTAACTTTATTTTACTGAAATAACCATTACATCTATATATGTATATAATTATTTCCCGATGTCTGTTAATTCAATTAATGGATTTTTTTTCTGTTGGTTTCATGTTTTACACATGATTAGATATTATGGTATGATGTGTGATTTTTTTCATTGGGATCATCAGTTGTTTACTATGTAACCGTACCGGGGATTTAAAAACGAACTGATAAATTAACATGACTCCCCAGCGACGTTGATCAAACACCACCTTTCCTTAAGCTATGATTTTAATATATAGCTTTATTTTATTATTTTAGGGGCGTGTCATGAAACATGTAGTTTATCCTATACAGTATATATATATATATATATATATATATATATATATATATATATATATATATATATATATATATATATATATATATATATATATATATATATATAATTATTATTAAGAATAACTGACAAACACTGTTTATTTGACTTTTAAGTTAATTCTACTTGTTTGTGTACAAACCATGGATAGTTTAAATAGTTAAATATAAATATACACAGAAATCAAAATATACATTTGTATATGCAGATGAACAGTATTTCTTAGATTTGAAGACGAATATACTCCCATAAACGCTCACACACACACACACACACACATATATATATATATATAGTAATGATTGTTGAATTCATTATCAGATTGAGAACAATTTTCTCGCAAAATAAACAACACATTAAGCAGATATTTGTGTGGAAATATGGGTACTTATATAAAATATATAAACATGCCTATACATATATATATATATGTAAAATATAGAATATATACATTGACATTTATAAATAGATAATTCTTATGATACACATATTAGTTGTACATGATTTTATGAAATTTATAGAAAATGTATGAACCTATACATGTGTACACACGCGTACACTCACACATACATATTCTTATAGAGATTTAATTAAAATGACCTGACTAATGTATAAACTAAGCTAATTTTCACGTGGTAAGTTTTTATGGTAACGTCTTTGAAATGAATTAGCATTAAAACTTGCCTTACGTATCGATAGTATGTTATTTTTAATCTACGAAAAGAAATCAACAAGACTGACTGCTGCAGGGTTAGACTCTTCTTTAACTTCTATTCCAACCAAAGAAGATTACTGCAAGTTTCGTAATGCATGAATAATTAAAAAAGATTATACGAATATATTCATTTATCAGAATGAAATGAGCCCCAACGTTGTTATGCGATAAATTTCTGCCAATATCTAACACTTGTCAGTTTAGCTCAATCAGGGAGACAGCCTCCTGACAGTTGGAGGTGAATTCAATTCACAGTAGGAATTATAGATCGTATATATTGGCTTACACCACTAATTTTGATGAGGATTGTTCTTGTTCTTGTAAACTTAGGAGTTTGATAAAACGGGAAATTTAAAAAGAGTAACGAAATCCAATCATCGGATTCATCCATTGATGTCTGAAAGTTTAAAAAATTCTTTAATGCTTCAACAGAAATAAAGTGATGCCTTAAATACACCTTGGTTGAGCTTCTAAGTCACTGGTGCATATTTAGCTATATTTTGTACATTGTATACTTAATATATACTGGTTGGATAAATAAGAAAAACATGAATGTGCTTCCTTTGAATGTAACACAATTGCCTCGTTTGAAAAGACCACCTTCTTATAAATGAGTGGACGTTAAGAGGTCAAGACGTTAGAAAAAAATTAATGATGATAATTATAATAATGATTATGATAGTAATAATAATATGTTCTATTTTGCACTCATACAGAATGAGAAAAATAAATATTATCATTGATGAATCGTTGAGATTATTCTATAAAAAAGAGATATGTTAGTAATCTACACATATTACGGTTAATCTGTGTTTGTATGCGTGATGTATATACTATCAATAATTAATGTATATTAGGATACGTTTCATACAAATGTGTGTGTGTGTGTCTCTCTCTCTCTCTCTCTCTCTCTCTCTCTCTATATATATATATATATATATATATATATATATATATGTGTGTGTGTGTGTGTGTGTGAGCGTGTGAATGTTATATATCAATGTATTGAATATATTCATTAATAGAAATATTTATTTGACAAATCTTCTAGATAAGTTTTGCTCATATACTTTTTATACATGAATCTCAATTGAAATATTCAATTGATTGTACAGTATGAATATCTCATATGAATTCATTTTGCTATTTTTCAACTATTTTCTCCCTTTCAGATTTGTGTTGATTATTTCGAATTCCGTTTTTTGAAGTATATATGATTGAAATGACAAGCATCATCAAGAACACACGGTGACGGATCACAAAACAATTTAAAATCAAATCAACTGGCTTAAGTATACACACACACACACACATATATATATATATATATATATATATATATATATATATATATATATATATGTGTGTGTGTGTGTGTGTAAAAAAGAGTGAAGAGAGAGAGAGAGAGAGAAATGGAGACGAAGAGAGTGCAAGTGGGGGTATTTCAATGATATTTATACGAAAAGTAAACAATGATACTTAACCAATATTCGAAATAACATCGAAATTAGTTCGAACCCGTGTCTATTACTCCAGTCTACGCACAATAATAATAATAATAATAATAATAATAATAATAATAATAATAATAATAATAATAATAATAATGATAATGATAATAATAATAATAATAATGACGACAAAAAACAGCACTTTTTACACGTCTAAACTTTATACATGAAATTGTTGACACGTAACCAACATATAACGGTAGAATTTATCGATCGAATTTGAACAAAACAAAAATGTCTTTCTCTTCAAACCTTTGCACTTAATGTTTCCATTGAAAATTTCACGCGGTGAAATCTTCTTCGTTCAATTAAGAATTCAAACAGAATAAAATAAATTGTAATTTAAAGTTTTGTTTATAAATGTTATGTTAGATGGGAAATAAAGGAATAATTGCAGAGAAACACGTCTCTTCAAACGCTTTTCTACTATTTGATGAACTTATGATGACGATAATAATAATAATAATAATAATAATAATAATGATGATGATGATGATGATGATGATAATTGTCCGGGTGGGAACGGTGATCTCCTGAGAATTGTGCAAACAACTGGGAATTAATCACTCAAATAGATAATACAAGACAAATGAGTGAGGTAAAAAAGTAAAGTGTTATATTTTATAGGACTTCGGAGTTCAACCGAATCACTAATTCCAGGCCAGAAGCCTTGCCAAAAGATGAGAGGACTTGGAAGATCGAGGAAAAATTGAAACTAGATGACAGTATTCCTAAAACCTGCAAGAGTAGCAAGATTATTTGTATCCTCTTGAACTTCAGCGAAAGCCGTCAGAAACTATGGTGTGTACAACTCAACGATCTAATGATAATAGTAATAAAAATTATTTCAATAATCAAAATGAACGTGGAGAAATTAACTGAAAAAACCCCACTGAACTTTCTTGCTAGCAAATAAATGCATGTTGGAAATTTGTCTTATTTTTACGGAATACAATGTCTTTTCTTAACTCTCTGATATTTCTTCATTAGCTAAAAAAAGTATTATATCATCATCGAAGTTTGGGCCCTGAAATTGATTGACCACATCAATAGCATGATTTATGATGACTTCACATCGAATTTTCAAAGTCTACAATTCAGATAAAGGAAATTGTGTCCAATACATACACACGTGCAGTGGGAAATTTTACAACAAAACATAAATATGATTATTTAATTATGTCTGTTTGTTTTGTCGTCTTCCTTTGCACGACGGGGATAGAAAAAATACAACAAATACCTAAAAATTTTCAACATATATACATACATGAACACACACACATACACGCAAATATATACATTCATATTTGAAAATACGTGTGAAAAGTCGAGAGATAGGAAACCATTGTTCGGGAGTTCGATCTGCAGTGAGTGTTACATTATACACAATGCCTTTTACCAGATGATGAGTACTTTGGGGTAAATATTTACAATACTTGTAAAATAGATAAATTCTGATTTACAGTATACCTGACAAGAAAAACAGATATGTATGCATTCATATGTATATATATACAATGTTTCTCTTCATATTGCATATATGCAATATTTGATCTTTCTATCTCCCTGAGTATACGCACACACACGTGTGTGCGTAAGTATTTGCCTGCATGTATAGACTGAAATGGATATAACAAATTTTGAGTTGTATGTGGATAGTCCAGTACAAATAGACACAATATTTGGAAAAAAAAATTCATTTTTGGTTTAAGTTTCATTATTTTAGGTTTTGATTCAAATATTTCTTTTCAAATTTTGCTTATTTATCCTCTATATTTTTTCAGTGTTCCAAGTAATAATGTCCTTGATATTCTTCATCGACTTTCATCATTTTATTTTCCAGCTGTTTAGTTTACTCTGAAAATCCACAAATGCCTACATACACGTTTAGAATAATACATATCCGTAAAACGCAAAAATATGAGTGAAAATAAATAATAAATTATTTCCAATATGTATATGTACGTAAATATATATATATATATATATATATATATATATATATATATATATATATATATATATATATATATATATATATATATATACACACATATATATATATATATATGTATATGTGTGTGTGTATATGTATATATATATATATATATATATATATATATGTACATTTATATATATAAATATCTTGTTTGGAAATAATTATTCATTCAACATTATTGTTTGAATATATTTTTCAATTGGTTTTATCATTAGAAATCATATAATTCTTAATTTATCAAAAGTCTCTCCTTTCTTTCTATATATAAATAAACATATATATATATATATATATATATATATATATATATATATATATATATATATATATATATATATATATATATATATATATATATATATAAAGAAAGAGAGAGAGAGAGTGAAGTAGATGTAATTTGTGTTCATTTAATCATTACTGCTTTTTTCATGAGACTTTAAGCCATAAAAACCAATATTAACCTATAATTAGCTGCTAGTTTTTGTCTGAACTTTTCAGGACGAAATATTGTAATTATTGTCTATTAGTTCATTTGGAATAATTGCCTTGCTTTCGATTTTGATCATCGTTTTCTTCATGAGTTTTTTTAGCGCTGTTCTTCCCGACCTCGGGTGTATGTTTTTTGGAAAATAATCGACTTTTTAAAATATAACGCGCTAACCAATGTTGTGATAAAAACGCTAGAAAGACGAGTACCTTTTCCCGAATAAAAATAAATTAAATGGAATTGTAATAATCGAAGTGGAACATTTTCTCTTTCTTCCAATATTTTTGATTTTCAGAGTTTTTTTATTAGCATGAAATATTCCTAACACAAACTCTGGAATTAATTTTTATGCTTTCTTCTCTTTAACGTAGCCAGTTAATCAGAATAATGATTATTGCATCGAAATAATTTTGAATTTTTCAATTAATTCATGATCTATTTTCAGCTCCGACGTACTTGACGACACAGCGGCCTTTGATCATGTAAAATTATTGCTTGCGGGCCTCTGATGAATAATGCGCCGATATTATCTGTGTCATAAAATATATATAAAAGGATTAGTCAGAAGTAAAATCATATGATACACCATTTATCCTTTTGTGTAAGATAAGAACCCATAATTCAACTCTCAATAGAGCAAATGGATTTTTAATCGTCATTCTACATAAAATCAATTTCGGTAAACGTTTATTTTTCCATTCATTCAAGATATCAAAAAAAAAAAAAAAATCATCAAGAAACCCTTGATTATTAAAAATTATTAAATTAGGCATTTTTTCGAACATTGAAAGCAAAATAGATTACTCTTTTCAAGATCAAGAAAGACGAAGAATATTAAAAGTGGATGTGTTTTAAATATTTCGCATTCAATGATTATTTTAACACTAAATGAAAACATCCGAGAACAGATTCGTAACAATATTGGAAAAGAAAATAAGTTTTTCCTTTTTTTTTTTTTATTTAACATACCAAACTTTAGAATTCTTTTGGGAATCATATTTCTAAACAATGAACAGTGACTATGCTCACAAACACACGCATGAAAATTCAGGCGTATCAATAGATTAAGAAATATGTATGTGAAACTTTATATTTATGTCAATTGTTTCGCAACAAATTCGTCGTATGAATGATGAGATATCACATGTCAAAGATGTATATTACTGCAGCTATATGTATGTATTCAAGAGTATTTACAAAAGTGCATATCAAATTATAATGTACACGCGTACATATATGTATATATGAAAATCTAAAAACCACATCCTTTACATGTATATATATGTATATATCATGCTCATAGTATATCCGAGGTCGTATAAGATTGAAGAATATATTTCATACTCATACTTTCCTATTAAATTTCAATATGTAAAGTATAAGTCTGCATGATCCTGAAACTTTAGCTTTTGAAGAAAAAGAATACACAAATGTGTGTGTGTGTATATATATATATATATATATATATATATATATATATATATATATATATATATCACAGATCTTTTTCATCGTGTTACGCACATACAATTATACGCGTACACACTCATATATAACATGTACTCACTTATACATTCATATTTATAAGTATATGAATTTATATGAAATAATATATACGTCGAAACCCACATGTACGCACTTTTATACCTATAATGTTAAATAAATGTTTTGTACATAATGTGATTTGTCATAAATAGCCAAATTATAAGTAAACATGCATTGGAACACATTGAATATATACATACAGTTAATACAATTTTGCTTCGTTTTTGTTTTTCATATTAAACTTGATGTTATCTTTGTTCTACTCAGGAATGGATTTATTCTTCATTTAAAACAATGTTTTTCCTTATCTTGTCAGAGTGTTTCCCAATTCTACAATACAGTCGTAGTCTGTTCTGACAATGAAGATCTTACCTTTTGTCTCGTTCGACTCGAGCCTCTTGTTTATTTTACAGATGTTCGACGATTCATTAATGCTTGCAGTACACACCTTCATTCATGCTGTGCTTTTTTTGCCTCTATTTTTACTTCATCTTGTTTCCTTGAATATATATATATATATATATATATATATATATATATATATATATATGTATATATATATATATATATATATATATATATATATATATATATATATATAGCGTGTGTATTTGCAAATCTTCCCTATAATGATGACCAAAACGGTCAAAACTAGTAATGATTTATAAAAATGAAAGAAAATAATTTTAACGCTCGCTCCTGCGTCCTTATATATAAATAAATTAATATATATATATATGTATATATATATATATGCATATATATATATATATATATATATATATATATATATATATATATATATATATGTGTGTGTGTGTGTGTGTTTGTATGCGTGTATATGTGTCTATTCTAACATTTTATACATGTATGTTACACATTATATATATTTACACACAAATACAAATCTGCATTCATGTATCTATATTTTATTCGTACAAGTACAAAAAATTGAAACACGGTTTGAAAACGATTTTCAAGCAGAAAGTTTTCAGTAGAGCTTTATAGATTTCAAAGTGTATGTGTTGTAGCGATTTTCCAACATAATTTCATCATACACACACGTGCATGCATCATCAAAATAAATAGACTTTTGATCATAAATAAGGAACCCGCAGTAAGTCATCTTCCACGTCAAGTATAAGTATACAAATCGTAAACATACACACACGCACAAAGATATATATGTATCCAATAGACTGAGTCCATCCACACATGCGCGTTTTTTCCTTCACAGTCATGCAAAACTGATTACCAATTTAATTAAATTAGATCTAATTATACCATCGTCGAGTAATATTTGTTTAATTAGGATTCATTATATGATGTTATGAGGCGACATATCTGCTGTGTAAACAGGTTTTCCGCTTGTCTCTGATGTTATGAATATTTATAACAATGATAGAAGTTTAGTTTGAGACCTTGTTCAAACATAGTCTTACCTGTTGTGGCTTTTGCTGGATTCCTTCGAATTTGCATCCAACGAAATGGCTTTGTTGAAAGATCAGTGTGCGTCTCATTTATTTTGGGCTGTTGTTGATGAATGTAAGAATTGTTCATCTCCCCGAGAGAATGGTGGGACATGGGTTCCGTGCAGGGTACGTACGATACCCGCCCGGCCAGATCCATGCATCGGTCACCGTTCGTTGGGGTTGCGCAAGCGATTGCATAGTCCATGCCGTTGGCCGAAGCTGCAACCTGGCAGGTCGCTGCATTGGACAACGGATCCATTGTATGCCCCCCATAACCGCCGACAGACGGGTGATCCCGAACAGCCCGTGTTATTACCGAAGTGTTGATTTGATAAGAAAGGGGTTGACCTGGCGGTCCGCAGCCCAGGTTAAGTTCGGCTCCACCGTTCGGTAATAGACCTCCACCACCGCCTCCGCCACCCGGACCCCCAGGGCCGCCACCGCCGCCGACACCGACTCCAACTCCGGTCAATCCTTGTAAAGAAGGGTCCGCTGGTCCGAAGTTTAACTGTCCAGTGTCGATTCCTCTGTTATTGATGGTAGAATAACCACCGTAGACACTGGCCGGAATTTCCGATCTCGAGAAACAAGCAGCGTACGACTGATTGTCCAAGTTGCAAAGTGTGTACTCGCTACCATCTGAATTCATAATTTACAATGTTGTTGCTGGTGCGCGGTCTGTCAATGGGGGTGCTCAAATTAGCTGTCGATGTAAAGATAAATCTGAAATAAATGAACCTAAATTACGAGCCGAGGCTGACAGGATTATGAAGTCGAACTGGGCCACGTGACCAAGCTCGGCCAATCGGCTACCGCGCAGAGCACTTGAGTGTGGAGAGTAGTGATGTTGATAGATTGCGCCGAGAGGGCGAAGGACAAGCGATCTACTGCTTAGAAAGCGGGAGAGAGAGAAAATGAGTGGGGGGTAGAAGAGAGGGGAAAAGAACGAGAAAATAAAGATGGGGAAGAGAGAAAGTGTATGAATGATGAATTGGATGGAAGGGAAAGGAAGAGAGTCAAAATGACAGGAAGGGAGATTGAGAAAGAGAGAGAGAGAAATAGAGAGACGTCACTTCTTCTTGGCGAGAGCGGATTTCCAACACATTTTTTTTTTAATCCCGAGAATCTTTCGAAGTCTGTAGACGAGACGATGGCATCAACGATGAAACCACTATGATACAGATGTATTTCTGAGAAGAGAAAACAGAATGTCGTGCTATTTTAAGGACGGTCGTAAAATAATCACCTTCCATTCAACTTCAAAATGGTTACATTCTTTCTGGGACATATATAAAAAAAGAAAGGCAAACAAACAAAAAAAATAGAGAGACGAACATAAAACCAACAAACAAAAAAAAAACGAAAAAAAGTATATACTGGAGTGGTGATGCTACTTGACTCGTCGTTTCTTATTTAACTTTTGAAAAATTAGCAGAGACCGTATGGGTGCGTCTTGGTCGAAGAAGAAGGAGGAGAGGAAAAAAACAGAGGAGGAGATGGTGTTTGTAATAGTTTTTGTCGCTCTTGTTGACGTTGTTGTCAGTAATGATACTGCTGCTACTAGTACTAAATCATTCCGGAGGTCTTAAAGGTAGCAGTGGCAGTCATCGTCATCGTAGTTGTTGGTAAGTAGAGAGGTTATATCCCAGAGCTAATTCTATTCTAAAAGATCTTCAAGAGTATACATTCTTTATGCAATAGGTAATTCTAATTCCATCAGAACTTCGACAGCCTTCAAGTATCAGAGTAATGATTGTCTTTGTCGATTTATTTCTTAATTATCTTTCTGCTTATGAATTGAGAGCTTTTGGGTTTAAATATTCGACCTTATCTTATTGTCATATGGACTCCAAAATCGTTTTGTGAGATTCTAAGATGAAAAAAAAATTGTTCCATTATTATTACGCTTTTTTTCAATTATTGATTTTGACAAGCATTTTGTTAATTTTTTTTTTACTTTCTTCTTGTTACTGTCACTTTTTATCACAACATTTTAGCCAACTAATTCTCCGGTCATTAAAAACGCCCTCCCATGGTACGGAATGCCATTTCTAGTCTTTTCTGACGTTATTTCTTTGATAAAAACTCTCTAATTTCGATTTGACGGCCGAAGAATAATCGATCCGATACATACATGCATACATACATACATACATACATACATACATACATACATACATACATATATATATATATATATATATATATATATATATATATATATATATATATATGTGTAGATAGATATAGATATATGCCAATGGATGATGCCCAAGCGTGTGTGTGTGTATATATAGAGAGAGATAGATAGATAGATGCATATTTGCCAATGGATGATTGCTGCCCCTAGTGTGTGTGTGTGTGTGTGTGTGTATATATATATATATATATATATATATATATATATATATATATATATATATATATATATATATGTATGTATGTGTGTATATGTATGTATATATATATATATATATGAATAAAATGACTGCTCGTCACCATTACGTGTAATTATCTCAATAATATGTCAACTTTCTTTCATTTCGTTTAGTGTTTTTGTACTGATTCGGTTTCATGTATCTAATCTATATATCTGTTGTGTAAGAATTATTCTACTGGTTGTCAGAGACAACACTCACTTGTAATGTTCAAAACAATTGCTAAAGATCCCCTTTAAGATGCTACTTAGAAAATATGACCGTAGACCCGCTCACTAAACGAAGTCTGCCGACCCATCTCTTTGTTGACATTTCTTGATTACAGACATCACTCGTGTATTCACTTCAATCCTAATCGATTGCTATGTTCTAATAATATTTTAAATCTAATGATTTTGTAATTTCCTTGAACTTATCTTAAATTTCATGAAATCTCTAGGGTCACAAACAGAGTAGTAATGGTTGAAAAGCTTGCCATGCAGTCCATTACAACTGTGGCCTTGTGTCAAACTAAACAGGATAGGCGCTTTGAATATTGAAGCACAATATACTTGGTATCTACTAAGTTTAGCTTACTTTGTCACAAATTATGTTATACTGAGATGTTCAAGGATTTATCTAATTCCCTCGGGATTTCGTGATAATCACCATTTTACCGTAAAGGTTACACATTTCAAGAGT
>OY735205.1:14492174-14587174 GCA_963457665.1 Thysanoteuthis rhombus
CTAGATGACATGCTGCTAAAAGATGTTGGTCACGTGACGGATTTTTATTGAGTGACCAACCGACTTGTTTCTCTTAGTTTCACAACTGCAGAAAGTATTTAAGTTTCGGATATTCCAGAGAAATCTGATTTCACATCAGGAAATTTTCCTATTTTGACTCTTCTTGATTTGTTTAATTACTGTCTCAGACGCATGGTGAGTGCTAGCACATCGCGCCCTGGGCGACTGTCCGTGTTGTCGGTTGACAGGGTCGGTGCTGTGCATAGCTTTTTAACGGAGGACATGAGTATCCGCAGGTGGGGTGAGGGGCACATAAATTGAACCTTCGTTCCTGGATCAGACCTCCGCACCTGGGGCGGGCTTGGGTGAAAGTTGGAACTTCCTAGTCAATAAAGGATAACAGTACTGTACAATTGTTTTATGTAACCCCAACTTGATGTACCCATATGAAAAAGATTGTATTTTTCTTCGCTGGAAACAAGGTTGTCATTAAGAAATATTCCGAACATATACTGTGTCTCCCCCCTCCCCAATTATCTACTGGGAATACATTTTTCTACCTTTACCCCAGGAAAAGTCAGCGGACGTACACACGCACACGCACATACCATGGATGTTGAATCCCCGTCTTCAGACGGAATTCCGTCTGATAAAACTTTGGCAGTGCGAAAATCGCTAAATCAGCGTAGAAGTGCTGAAACATTTTTTGCCTTTTGGGACCATTTCTTTTAACCATTTTAAGCATCTTTTTGTATTCTTGGCTGTTTTTTTTAAATTTTATTTAGCACTCTTTGGCAGTCGAACAAGCGCGAAAATATTTTTTTGTTTCGGGCTTGGCAATTTTTTTTTTTTTAACACCCACGACATACACTGATATACGCACACACACATGGATAGCGTGTACTCACAAGCAACTGACAGTGATTGCTTTGATATTTGATGCGCCTTGCTTAGTGGCTGAGATGGGAGTTTTTCCCACCGGCGCCCGTGGTTGGTTTTTAAGCGCGAGAAAAAGTCAATATAACGATTACTATAAGTTAGACAAACCCAACCCACGGAAAGATTGGCACAACACAATCTTTTTTCATGTAACATTTTCAGCCTTATGCCAGACAAAGCTAAGCTTGATCAATGTCTATTTATCTGGCTTCGTACGACGCAAAAATGAAAAGAAGATTGTGTTAAACCAATCTACCGATGTGATATCCACCTATGTGTAGAGATAAATAGATTACTGGGGACGAAATGAGGTAGATAGTTAGATACTGATATACGTGTAAGGAAGGATAGATGGATAGATAAGTAAGGAAAATAGTATTTAGATTCGAATACATGAGGAAGAATAGATAGATATTGTAGTTTTCAATTCATCACATCAGACTGTGAATTGTGTTGGTCTCCTATTTCACATTTTTTTTATCTATACATCAGGAATACATTTAAGCACTACATTTCAAATACCTAATTTGATTTATCGAAAATAAGTTATAGAATGAACACAAAATCCTTATATTTCATGATTTTCTCTAAATCTTGTTTCGTCAGTAAACCAAAGTTTGTGCCCGTTTATTAGAGATCATTTTCTCGTTTGTTTTATGAACAGATCAATACTTGATACATGATACGGTCTATATCTCTTATTACAATTCTAAGAGTGTCTGCCTTCAAGTGGATGAGTGACCTGAAACCTTCGAAATCACGCTTAGTGTGTGTTTCAGTACTTGGATAGAAAGAAAATGGCGATGTCTTTTATTGTTTAAAACTTGACTTCTCTACTCGAATTGTCATACAGTCCTCCATAACAGTATATATATATATATATATATAAATATATATATAATATATATATATATATATATATATATATATATATATATATATATATATATATATATATATATTAGAGTAAGTAGAATGATAGATATTTGCAGTTTTTGTAGAAACTGGTCAGTATCGCGCAGTCATTACGAAAGTGGCTCAACAAAATACAAAACAACCCACGCACCATAAACGCAGCGCTATATAGAGGCGAGAAGAAAACAGTTTTCCGTTGACCGCGATGACTGTGTGAAACTGATCAGTTTCAACAAAAGCTGTAAATATCCGTCAATCTATAATAATGTTTCTATGATGAAAATGATGTGAATAATCATCGAAATCAGTTTCTTATTTATTTTATTAACAAATCGATACCTGATTCACGATTCTTTATATCTTTTATGGCGAATCTATGGGTTTCGATCTTTGAGTGGTAAAGTAATCCAAAAACATCAAAATCACAGAGCGATAAAATTAGTGTGTGTTTTGGTACTCGGATGGAGGAGAAAAATTGACTATATCATTTATTGTTTAAAAGTTCTCAAAATAGTCAGGGGGGTCCTCTATAACAACAACTTGAAATTCACAGTTATATTGTGATGGATCAGTTTCACGCAGTCGTCACAGGAAAAGTAGACGAACAAGAAAGAAATAAAATACCAGTATTATATAAAGGCGAAAAAAAGCAGTGGTCCGTTGATCGTGATGACTGTTAAAAACTGATCAGTTACAACAAAAATTGTGAATGTCTATGTATGCATTTTCAGTGCACATGCAATACAATACACTTTCAGAACAAAAAAGTTTGATTTAAAGTTTGTCTCTATACAATGAATAACACTGAGCAATTTCTCTCTCTCTCTCTCTCTCTCTCTCTCTCTCTCTCTCTATATATATATATATATATATATATATATATATATATATATATATATATATATATATATATATATAATAAAGGATTGTCTCTGGTTTGCTTTGTATTCCGATACTTATAACCGTTATCTGCAAAAAAATCTACTAAGTTACATTTTTTATATATATCCTCTATTCAGGGTTGAGTACTCTTTAAGTGAGGTAACTCATCCATTGTAAGCTTATGCAATGTTCTTCCATAGGAATAGAGCACTCTGGTGGATGAGGAGTTTCTGCGTAAAAAATGAATATATCGCTTAAATTCCGACCAAATGACCACTCAGTTCCGTAGTCCAGAGGTAGGATATGTGGGTTTCGATTCTGCCTCGCGGTACTGGGTGGGATGAAGTCTATAGCATCACTGAAGAGATGTAATACATCGAAACAGACACAATAATATATATATATATATATATATATATATATGAACGTTGACGCTTGACTGAGCTTGTTATCGATCATGAAAATTTCCTTTGCCAATTGTTCTTCTTTCACTACAACTGTATTTAACCATCTGATATTCCTGAATAATCTGCCTTCATATCAGAGAATTTCGTCATTTTCACTGTTAGAAAACATCAACAAAAACTGTTAACGTATATCTCTTTCATTTTTCAAGTTGGTCTGGCTACTTATGTATATATGTATGTATCACGAGTAACAACCGCACCAATGGAGCTAGAGGGCAGGAAATCTGAACGTTTACTCCATGGAAAGACATTTTTTCTGAAATCCTTTCTCTAAATACTTCTCAAAATGGATTTTGTTTGCAATGTAAGTTTATGCTGAATCTATTTCTCAGTTTGTGTCCGCTAGTTTTTTTCAGAATTCAGTGATCACTGCCAAACAAAAGGCAACATAAATAACTTAATCATTGATCACACATTTTCCGATTTTTTTAATTGATTATACTCAATACGACGTGCTGTGAAAATATATTGGATGCCTGGCGGTTTCTATCAAGTGACTAACCAGACCTTTTTTATTCTGTCTGATTTATTAATTTTTCCATTCGAAGTCCTGCTGTCTCAGACACTTGACAGGCGACTCTGAGCACTTGGCGCCCTGGGTGACGGTTCGTGTTGCCGGTACCGTGGCTCGGCCCTCCTGATAACCATCACATCTGTAAATACTTATATAAAGGATTCAGAGCTGAAAAGGTTTTTTTTTTTTTTTTTTTTTTTTTTTTTTGCATGCATGGAAATCCCTGAATATTCATGATCTTTTTTTTGTGGGACAATGGCGGGGGGGATTCTTCGTTACGCGTATCTGTGTTCTTGAGGGTAAAACGGAAGGCAAATTAGGCTGAGATATAGTTGAAATTGGACAGGGAAATAGTGTGAGAATCTGGCTCAGGCGGATGGAGAGGTCTCACGATCAAGCACTGTCTGTAATATTACGCTGTGTCGATTTTGAATTAGCATGAAACGTACAAACGAACACAACGCATTACGGCTTGGCACAACACACACGCATGCATACATACATACATACATACATACATACACACACACATATATATATATATACGTGTTTGGTTGCGAATCCATTATTTGATCATATTTAGAGGTCAACTTCAACGTAATAATGTTGAATATTTCGAGCACTTTATTAAATAAACCCATCCCCCATAGGATATCACATCACTGATTTCTGCAGTTTGGATCATCAGTTGTTTACCATGTTCAACTGTTTCGGGGATTTATAAAACAAAACAAAACAGTTACATTAATATGGCACCTCAACAGTGTTGAAGAAATACCCCCTTTTGTGATATATATATATATATATATATATATATATATATGTGTATATATATATATCAACACATATGAACGCAGGCCATTCTGAAAAACTTAGATGATTCCTGTTGATTGAGCAGTGTTATTCGCATACATGCCTCAAACATTAAACACCTACGTGTATAAACAGACGGACGTCTGTAAAGAAATATATATAAAATTCTTTATTGGATATACAATATTGTTTACTAAGTGTTGCTCAGTTTTTTCACAATGCCATTATGGGGATCCAATTCAACAGTAAACAGGTCTGGTTAGTCACTCGGTAGAAACCATCACGTGATCAACATCTTCTGACAACGTGCAGTGTTGGGTGTCATCAATTAAAAAATTGGGAAGAGATGTGCTCAATGGATAAGTTACTTCTCCCGCCTAACATTTGGCGGTGATAAAGAATGTCTGCATTTTCAAATAAATAAGTTTGAATGCAGTCAAACATCAACCATGGGACTAATTTAATATAAATTATTTAGGGGTGGAATTTTTGAAAAGACAAAAACGTCTTTATAGACATAATAAGGAGTGAATGATTGAATTTTCTGTCTTTTAGCTACAATCCATACGCGTAATACACACACACACACTTATACACACACATACATACATACATTCATATGTACATACATAGACAGCTAATCGGACCAACTTGGAAAATGAAGAAACGTATGTTGACAGTTTTGGTTGACAGTTTCTAATGTTCGTGAGATCAGTTTACTGATCATTACAGTACTCATCTCTCCGTCTCCGCCTCTCCCTCTTTCTCTCTCCCTCTGTCCCTGTGTCTGTGTGTCTCTAAAATAGAAAGTATTGTAAGACTGGCGCTACGTTAAAGATTTAAATGTTTACCCGTACAGATAACGGCCAAAATATTGCAAAAAGATTGTATAGTGCCCATCTTATATTCATGTGAGTCTAATTGCCGCCCCCTAATTAATTTTGGAGAAAAACTGTCCCACCTGCCGCTCTTATCAGGGTACCCCAATACTTATTTTTTGAGAGTAAATCTTTTTCTCCCCTCTCCCTTCTCTCTCTGTAGATGTGAGGGGGACAATTACAGATTTGTCAAAATTCTCCACCAAGAGATCATAAGGTTGGAGATGGCTAACTAATTTCGATTATATCTTCTAATTTCAGCGATTCAAAAATTCTGTACCATCAGAAGACTTTTCAGTTCATTTTTTTTTTGTTCCTGTCAATACTGAACAGTTTTACTATCAATGTGCTTACCCCATTATTACTATAAACCTTTCTTCAACGACTTAGTTTTGTTCAGATCCAACTGAATTATATTGGTGGCAATAGTTTCCTACCCCACCATCTTATTCCGACCCCCTGCAGCTTATTAAATTGTAGCAGATTTTCCGACCCCCATCCCGGCAATTAGACACCTAAGAGTAAATAGGAACAGCCTGGCTGCCTTGAAAATCAGCATCTAGGCTATAACACCTGTCATTGGCAATTATATATATATATCTATATATATGTATATATATAGTCTAAATGTCCATGCACTATGTCGGTAGTTTTGTTTCTCGATTCATCGACCCAAACATGAGGTCTTGTACTAAGTATTAGTTACTATATTTCGTCTGCACCAATGCTTCTTGAACTAGTGAGTGATTCACCAACGGGTGAATGAAATTATTTTGGGGTTGAATGAAACCTGAAGGGTGGAGAAATTAACTCACTCAAATATTAATATTTTTATACTTAAAAAGTAATCGTTGTGGTAAAACGCATACAATAATAAAACATTATTTCTAAAAACATGATCCTGAATTCTGAACACAGTTCTTTGCTAAATTTATGTAAAAAAGAAATATTAACTTTTTCTGTTATCTTTTTCCCACTCCTGATTTTGTTTACATATCTTTAGGATATTCAAAACATGAATGAATTAAACGCATAAGAAATGACTTAATTTATGCTTTTTGCTCATAGCACAACATGAATTATGTATAATATCATATATACACAAGGGAGAATAAGATGATCGAAAACATAAGGAAGTTTAGTTATGGGTGAAGGAGGTTTTGTAATAAAGGCTGAAGCAGGGAATGACACTGAAATAGTTTTAAAAAAACACTTGTCTACACCTTAATAATTGGTTTTGAGTTAAACCTCTTGGAAAAAATCATGATTCAAAAAATCATGATTCAGAGAAAGACGACAGTTCATCATTATAATAATCTGTTCCTATGTCTTCTGTAGCACTTAAGCAGTTGTTAATATAACGTTACTTTCTGTGCACTTTTCCCGCTGATAGCTACTTATTTTCTGTGAGAGAATTATTGCAAAATAAAAATAATTTTCCTCCTGTTTCATAAGCTCAGGGAGACGTTTTGGAAGGAGTTTATTTTTTATGTTTTCTGAATATTTTATGTTCGCTTGTCTACTCATGATAACTGTCTTTATGAGTGAGAATTACTTTTCAGATTTATAATAGGTGGACAGACATATAGGTTGGTAAGTATATGAGTACAGTAGCCTAATGCAAAAAAGCTTCAATTCAGGAGTGAATATGAATCGCGTAGATCAAACTTTTTTACAATGAAAATCTCATAATGCTATAATAGATAATACCCTTGTGTATCTATCCATCTATCTCTATTTCACACACACCCTCTGACTCTCTGTCATATATATATATATATATATATATCAGGAGGTATTTTATAAGTTTGGTCCATAAGTTGAACAAATTCCCCCCAAAATTATCACACACACACACACACACACACATATCTATCTATCTATCTATCTATCTATCTCTCTCTCTCTCTCTCTCTCTCTATATATATATATATATATATGTATATATATATATATATGGATAGATCGCTTGATAGAAAAATAGATAGATGGATGAATAGATACATGCAGAAGGGTATTATTTCTCTCCATATATTACAACAATACAGATAGATATATCATACATCCATAAAGATTCTCTCTCTCTCACACACATATATATTATATATAAAGGGTGTGTGTGCTCATAGTTACATTAATACACACACATTGCAGTAAATCTATTCTTTCTACCTATCTGTCAATTAAGCGACCTCTGCCTTCCTGTTGTTTGGTGTGTTTAGAACGCTGGATATTTTTGCTGGATGAAGATCCGAAAATAGATTGGTCAAAATTATTTTTTGGATAATCGACTAATACTCACATCTCACATCCTAAAGCTACAGAAAATAATCACATGTTCGGCAAACTCTTTGCGTGATGTAAACAAATATAAAAACAAGAGTGGATATCCATTCTATAGACACCGTCACGTGACTAACATCTTTTGGCTGCAAGACATGTTGGGAATGATCAATTAAAACATTGAAAGAATGGGTGATCAATTAATAAGTTACTTCCATTGCGCACGCCTCACAGGGGAGCATTTAGAAATTTGGACTTGAAGAAAGGAAAGCGTTGTGTCATGTGATTAATTCCCTATTATACAGCACTAGTAATTCATAATCACACAATACTGTTGATTCCTAATTATTCAATATTACTAATTACTAATTACCATAGTAATTCCTGTATAACTCATTAACTTTGTGAACTATGGAAGCGATGAGTTGTTGCCACTAAATTTCTCACAATAAAGAAATTTATAAAAAAAAATTAATTAGTATCATAGAAGTCATAGGTCAGTATTTTTATGTTTCGAAGTATTTGTTTCTTTCCAGATATATTTCTTGATTCAGAAGAATAAATTTTGTTAAACTGCTTGGTTTGACATTATATCATTGTACTTTTCCAACGCCAAATTAGTTTTAGTACAGTAAAGGGGGACACCAAATCTTTTTTTTTTTTTTTTTTTGCTATCGCGATGGGACATAGACACAAAGGTTACCAACCACCGCTTTAGACTTGCTCTAATTCGCTATCGACTTCATTGCTGAAATCTTGGCTGTTTACAACTGTTGATATTTTTTTTTACGATCACCAAGTACAAAATGAACAGGACTGGTAAGTCCCTCAATAGGAACCGTCACGTGACTAACATCTTTTGGCAGCATGCAATGATGTGGATAATCAATCTGAAAATTTAAATAAGGGGTGATCAACGATTAAGTTACTCCTCTCGCATTTTATTTGAACAATGATCATTGAAAAGACCGACTTTTCACAAAAACTAGCCTGAAGAAGCTAGTGACCAATTTAGCATAGACTCATATAGTACACTGAGTCTTCCCACTAGAAGACTTAGAAAAAAAAACAAAGAAAAGAAAAGAAAAACAAACCACGTAATAAGGAGCAAATGATTAAATTTTCAGCCCTTTAGCTACATTGGTGCGGCCTCTTCGCGTGATGCATACAAAGATACATACCGAGTCAGACCAGCTTCAGACTGAATTAACCGATTTTGACAGTTTGGTTAACGGTTTCGAATTATTTGTCGGGTCTCCAAGTTGTTATCGCTTGATGAAATTTAAATGTCTTTGAAAATTGGACATTTTTTGTTTATCTATTTCCTATATTAAAGCAGTTGATTTTTCTTGATCTATCTAAGGAAATAATTGATTGACAGTAATTGAATTGTAATCCGACCAGTGAATTTTCAAACTCTCTTTGTAGACTTGTCTGCCTTTTGATTCTTATACTTTAGGACGTGGTAGGAAAAGGTTCAAAGAAACTTTAAAGGAAGTGAAGACTTCTCTCCGCTTCCATCTAGCTCACTTTCACAACGCATCTTCAATTATTCATGCTCTTCATAACAGAACTAACTGCATTCGGAGAGCAACGAAACGTAATAATCCCCCATCCCTGCAATCTTTATCGGTGTGTTTATTTACGAAGTCTTATGGACGTGGTAACTCGCTTTCCACACTTTAAGGTAGTTTAATCATCGGGCAATTTATCGATCAATAATGATGATAATAATAGTCATAATAATAATAATTATGGTAACATTTTGAAGAGAACCTTGGTAGATTAGGACTTGCTGGCACTTGATCTTCCGTGAAAACCATCTGTTACTGCTGGTGTGAAAGCTCATAATGATGATAAGAATGATGATGATGAAGAAGAAGAAGCAAACGAAGAGGAAGAAGAGCCGCAACATCAATGACAAAAACAGATTGAATCAAAATCGTCTAGATGAAAGAGCATTTTTAAAATCAGCCAATCCTCCGAGCGGAGCGTTAGAGAGACTTGCTGTCACTTGATTACCTAGTCCCAACAACCAGATATCTATGATGTGAAAACTCAATCAGAAAAAAAAACAGTATCCAAATCGATCAATAATAATAAGTTTCTCTTTGAAATTAACATCATTTTGATTTTATGAGTTATTCAGATCAAAATCATCAACTTTGATCACTGTACGTGTTGCTGAAATAAGTATATCTTTTACAACCATACATTCACAGCTAGATTGTACGATGTAAGAAAAGGCAATATGTTCAGATTTTATTTTATTTCTTATTTTTTTTGGCAAATGAAGAAAATTTGGAGGCGTTTTTAATTTAATTGTATATTAGGTTAATTCTGAGAGACGATTTTTCGTTCAAAGGAAATCATCATAACTTGTCCGAATTTCATAGGTGGATAATTCAGAGCCTGAATTCGGCGAATGTTGGGTCTGTTGCATATGTTATAAACGGGCCCTAAACTAATAAAATACTCACAGATTTTAGAGTACATGTATTTATATGCATAATAAAGTTATCATTTTTTAAAAATTCACCATGTAACCAAATAATACGAGAAATATGTCTGATATTTCAGCAAAAGTGTTGTACTTTGTTTTTGTTTTGATCTTTGTGCACTGGATATGATTTCATTTTGAAATGCCTTTGTGTTAATGCGCTGTTTATATATCACATAGACACCACATCCCCATTATTTACTTTAATTGAATAAAAATTCAAATTAAAGGTAATAACTGATTAAAATAGCTAACCTTAAACATCCAGTTGTTCATTGAAGTTGAAGGCAGTAGAGTGCTACAATAACCGAACACGTGCAGGATTACTGAATCAGAGCTGATACCTTGTAAGCATTTTGCGCAGGGCTCTTGAAATTGCGGGGTCCGTGGTTTATATTGCTTTTGCTTCTTAGTTAATCTGGTACTGGATATAGACTCGCATCCCTTATTCTTGTGGGTCTGTCGGACTGGTACAGCACCTGATGAATTAGAATATGGAAACTAACCAGCACACTTCATTCGAATTTAGTTTCGACAGAAAGCAATGAAATTTTATAGATGAATATTCTTTGAAAGTCATGAATCGGATAGAATTGTATGTTTTTTTTGTCGAGTTGTAATTTTCTAGATTCGTATCTTTTTTTTATTGTTAATGATATAATATGACTACATCAGATATCATCAATGCAGATAGGATAATTTGCATTTAAAAAAAAATTAGAGTTGTTTATTTGATCTCCTTCGTATTATTATTATTATTATTATTATTATTACAATCATTAATATTATTATTCACCTTCTTTCTTAATTTTCTTGAGAAATAAAATCAAAGTTTATTAGTTGGTGCAATTCTAATTAAAATCGAAACCCGGCGTGAAATGCTTTCCAGTAGACGAACTTGCGCGCTTTTTACCTGCTCTTGTGCATTGATAGAAATAACAAATTGCAAAGTCTCGCCCTCTCTTCTCTTTCCACGCGAAATAAATCGATGTAAAGAGTAGGAATTACATCAGAAGTAACAAATGAAATGCATTTAAGTCACGTGAATGCGGCTTGCGTGTCTGTTGTTATCACCCACAAACCTCTGCCCAGAATATTTGGTCATGACATGTAAAAGGCGGCGAAGAAGATGAATGAGAGATAGCCGCTTGTCCTCCGTGACCTCAACAACTTGGACAAAATTACAGCAATACCTCGCTTAGCACTTAACCCCGTTGTGCGCCAATTCGCTATTGCTCTGTTGTTTTTTTTTCCAGTATTTTTTCGCAATAAATTTTGTAATACAATGTTTGTTTTATCGTAATCTAGACTATATTAGTCTTCATCTTCAATTTTGGGTGTACTTTTCATCACAACTGACTCGGGTCACCATTCAACGTGATGTAAACATCGTGATGAAAAATACGACTGAAAATCAAGATGAAAGTTAAAACCGGTCAATATCATTAATATAGGTATTGTGTTGCAATACTTCATCCAATAATAAGGATTAATTAATATCAGTTATGTTAAATTTCCAAACTGGACATCAACAGCATCGTAGTCAATTTCTGAAATAACAATCAATTGTAAACTTCAGTTAATTTGCCCTGCATATAAGGATAAATACACGTGCACATACGCATTCACGTTTACATCCACGATAATTTATCTAGTGATATGTATCGACACCCAGTGATACTTCATCAGTTACTGAGAGGGGCTACCAATTGAGATACACGGCCCCAATCCATTTTATCTTGATGTGGCTCAATAATGGCATCATAGTTATAATGGTCGCGTATATCACTGTTCCGTTTAGCGCTGTATTTTTTTAGGAAATTATCGACAGCGCTAACTGATGTATTCAGTATTCGAAATCTCGAGGAAGTTGATGATATGTGCCTAGTGAAATGATCTGTTTTTCACATCTGTGGATATATATATATATATATATATATATATATATATATATATATATATATATATATATATATATATATATATATATATATATATATTTGTGTGTGTGTATATATATATGTGTGTATCTGTATATATAAATATATATATTTGTGTGTGTATATATATATGTGTGTATCTGTATATATAAATATATATATATGCATGTGTGTGTATATATATGTGTGTATATATATATATATATAGTCTGTAGCCTTATGATGGAAAATTATCTGTTTTATATAAAAAAAAGTATTTTTTTCAACATAATCTCCTTCCTTGCCAACGTGTATTTCGGTGATGAACATCAGTTTATATATATATATATATATATATATATATATATATATATATATATATATATATATATATATATATCGAACATAATATACAACTAGAATATCGAATCAAGATTCACATAATGAGTATGTTAGGCTATGAGCTTATTCATACTCCCTCGTGCACGCACACACACATGCACACACATATATATTTATAAGCAAGCAATTAATCTATTTACCTTTTTCTCTCTAATTTAAAAAGAATATTTTTTGTGATTTCGACCGACGAATTGCGATTTGCTAAAGTGTGTGTGTGTTTTTTTTTTGCCATCTTAATTTGGCGTTGTCTTCAATATTTTAATAAAAGCTGCACAAAAAATGTTGGAGGACTTTTAATCAATGTGCGTTTATGGTGGAGAAAAAAAAAGAAAGAGAAAAAAAAGAAAGAAAAGAAAAATAGAACATAGCAGATATTGATCTAAGGTCTGGCTATCCGTGATATTTTTTTTGTTTATCTTCCTGTCAAATCAGCAATTATTCTTGTATTTTGTTGTTATATTTAACATGAATATGTTACGTCGAATCGGCGAAATAGCCTGCTTCAACTTCATTTTACAATAAATGAATAAGTAGTTTTAATTTGATCAGAAGTTTATTTAATCAAAATAAGGATATAATCAAAAATATCCTTCGATGAAAAGTGTATTTAATCAAAGGAAAACCCAACATTTTTTTACCAAAAAAAAACAAAACGTAATAACGTAGTGTTGACTTATTTTTTAAAAAAAAGATGAATACATAGTATTAATTTGATCGGAAGATTATTCACTCAAAACAAGGATAAAACAACGAGTTGTTTTTTTTAATATCTGGAGTGGAACCCAACTTTTTTTTTCTACAAATAATACGTAAATTCCACCAAATAAACAATTTCGTCAATTCGGCATAACATACCATATAAACGGTCGCCTCCCGTAGATCGATGACCCAGGTTAGTTCTCCAGTATATTGACTTGGATATTCACTGGATGCTTCACTTCTGTGGTCTTGTGCCAAACTAAGATTAGTATAGTAATAAACTATCTTATACAGAGTATATATAGACCCAAGCGATAACCATTAGGCAACTGGTGTGAAACCGTTACCCACAGCAGTACTGTGGATTGGGAGAGTGCAAGGAGGTGGGCTGGAGACTTGAGGAAACTTGCTGTCACTCAGTCTCCGGCAGTGACCATCAGGCAACTGGTGTGATGATGATGATGAAGATAATAACAACAACAACAATGATGATGATGATGATAATAATAATAATAATAATAATAATAATAATAATAATAATAATATGTTGTCACTTGATCAGTGATAGCCAATTTATTGCTCTGGGTTGAAAACGTAGTAATAGAAGTATTATAAAATGATGACATTGACTTTAACTTGTTATTTAAATGCACTCGTTTTTAACGTCAAATTCAAGAAAAGTAGGGATGCTTCAGTAGAAAATAACTTTTCCTTGTCCTCCTATTGCAGATATGATTCTTAAGAAATATCTAGTACTACATTAGCTGTGAAAAAAGAATTGTCTGGAGAAATCTTTCAGAAGCTTTAGATGAGTCTGTTTAAATAAGAAGAAAATGAAGCGTTTTCGTGGGGTAATATTATCAATTGCAAATCAAACCTCAATTTATCTCTTTTTTCGCTTGCATTAAACTAAAATAATAAAGTTTACACGACTTACACAAGTATTACATATACATTCAGTGAGTACAAAAATCATCCGATACGTTTCGAAAAGTTCATTTTCAAATCCCTATACAGCTTTCAAACTGTTAGAATTTGGAAAGAAGATTAAAGTAATGGCAAAAAAAGAGAGAAAAAAATTGACCTTTCTTAAATGTATTGGATACTTTTTGCGCCCACTGTATGTGTGCGCGCATGTATGTTTGTATGTACGTATGTAATTGTGTAAGCTCGTCATACGAATATTCAACTGATGACATGTTTAAAGATATAGGTTACATAATTGAGGAGAATATTTTTTTATTGAATTAGCTGAAAATAATTTTAGATAATTTAGTTATGATTTTAATGAATCAATGAAAATCTATTAAAAAATTATTTCTTGAATCGGTTAATAATAGCACCAACCGTGCTACCCCCTCCCCATATGAGATAAAGTGATATTAGAATCTGTCAACCAAAAGAGTAACTTAAAACGGATCCTTCAGTTTTCAAGTTGGTCTGGCTGGCTTGCTTGCTATGTATGTACGTAACATTTGTATAGGCCGCTCCAATGAAGCCAAAGGGCTGAAATTTTTAATGTTCTTTTTTATGTGTAGTGAAAAACTTTTTTTCGTCTTTTCTTCAAGTCCCCACCCTCCAATTGATTTTTCTTAGCGGAGGTCAAGTTTGCGATGTAACTTCAAGCTAAATTGATCCCTGATTTTTTTGAGAAATCAGACTTTTTTTTAGTAATCACTGTCCAACATAATGCATGAAAGAAGATACATATTCATTGATCACCCCTCTTTCACAATGTTTCATCTAATCATCCCCGTCACGTGACGTTTTTCAGTTGAGTGACTAACCAGACCTGTTAATTTGAAGTTCTGGCAAAAGAGTCAAGAAGAACAATTATTACTGAATGTGATAATCGTTGATTACCAGGATGTAATTGCATATAATAGCCATCGATGTATTTGATAAATATTTCAAAAAAGTTGTTTTTTTCTATTTTCATGAAAGGAAGACGTGATAATATCTCAAAGCGAACGTTCTTGGCTACAAACGCTTATCCCCGCGATCAAAAAACGCCAAACAATGCGTAAATTGATTCATGGAACCATAGCAACCATGATAAACAAAACAAGCTCTGGAGAATCTGGATGATGTTTCCACTGGAAAACATCTAAAATGAGTAAAAGAATATTTAGATTCAGGAGAATCTGAATGTTATTATTAAACCCTTCAAATCAAAGCCACTGAATGATCAATGTAGCTTCTTTTCCAAGTAAAAAAGAAGCATTTTTAGAAGGGGTCAAGTGGAATATTGATGCCAATTCTCAAATCTGTTGACAAAACGGTCGGGCTAGGAGCCCTGGAACACGCAAACACGCTAATCTAAAAAGAATAGAACTTTTCACCATCTTTGATGGCTATGGTTGTTCAATAACAATGATGATAGTAATAGTAATAATAAGAATAACAAGCTTGGCTGTGCTAGGGCCAAACTGTCTTGCTTCATTAACATTGAAAAAGTTAACAAAACAGAATTCATTCTTCCATACAATATAATTTCAAAAGTATGTGTCTCATTTCAAGTCCTTTATTAAAAGTTGCTGTGAATGGGTTTTGTTAACTTTAGCAGAACAAGTCTACCTGAGTTGGCCTTTAAAAGTCGGAGTGAATTTCTCATCAGTTTTTGCGTACGTCACTGTGTCACTGTTATTTGTGCGTGACGTCACTGGTTTTTGGTCTGATCACTGTCATCCAGCATTTTTTTTACAAACGAAAATGAAGTCAAAGCTTAATAGTAGGAGTTTGACAATAATGATAATAGTTGAGATTGTTATCAGAAATAGAAAGCCTGAAAATTAGACCATAGACAAATGAGTTCTCGCTTTTTCACATTCAGACATATGTAGGAGGAGGGAACAAAAGGTGGTTGCCATCTTCCGGTATGACAGTCTGTCAGTCAGGGACCGGCATTGCTACTAGCGATGCTCACCCTAATAATAATAATAATAAAAATGATAATGATGATAATGATAACAATTGTGGCCAGCAGATATATCTGGCCTAAATATACAAGGTGGTGCACGAGTTCCTTTCCATTTTGAAACTGGAATAACCACTTTTTATAAAAGAATTGAAGAAATTTCCTCTCTAGATGTATTCATGTAGGATCTTGGAAATTACTTTGAATTTAAAGAATATAACATCCTGTAAATGCCCTCTATTTTCAGTATCACGGAGTCAAACCCTCCCAGGGGCAGTGTTCCATGACAGTTCGTAATGTATCCGAGTCCAATGGTCTAATTTCTTGTAGAATATTTTTCTTCGGTTCCTGGAATTCTTGAGGCTAGAACATGTAAACTCTTTCTTTAAGATAATCCCGAAGGGAGAAAAATTGGGAGTGGTCAAGTCTGGCAAACATGGCGGCCAGTTAATTTCTGATCCACCTGAAATCAATTTGCGAAGCAGAAAACGGAAGGCGAGATGTTATACTCCATAATTATTTCAAGGTAATTTCCGAAGTCCAAGATCAATTCATATAAAGGGTAAATTTATTTGCTTTTTATCAAAAACAATACTTGAGTTTTAAAATGAAAAGTGTCTTTCGCACCACCCTCTACAAATGATACTGATGATTTTAAATGTACTAAAATATTAGTACTATTACTATAACCAACGATAACAGTAACTATTGCAGTGGGACTTGAAAGGGACTGGGATAATAAGAGACCGTAAGAAGGATGAGAGGGAGACAGTGGTGCTCAGCCCTTGGAAAGATCTCTACAACATTTAGTGAGATTTGATGAAAGAGAAAAATCTGCAATAAAAAGGCAATGGGTATCATTTGATTAGTGGAAAAAAAGTCTGAATTATTAGTTCATGTATGTACAAATGTATATATCCTTGTTGTATCATGTTGGTAGAAATGCAGTGTGAACAATTTATTATGAGGATTTTTGCACTCTCCCTGTATTTGGTCTGAAGTCGTTTCCAAGTAGTGCTTTTCGGCTAGGCGTCTGGTAATAAGTTTAAGAGGAGTGCTTACATTTGTTCGTTAGCGATTCTCAATTGAAATCTCTGTAGTGTCCACTAATCTGGCTTTATACCGTGACATAAGGAAAGGCAGGAGAAGTGGACTCATGCCTTTTATAAGGACATTGCTACATAGAGAAGAAGTCAACCGAAATGAATTCGAACTCGGTTCGTCGATTCTCTCTTCTGTACAACGAAAAAAACACACATGCATATCTATATTTAATCATAAATTGCGTTAAATTCTAAAGAAACTCTTATTTGAAATGATGTCCCGTCATTACACGATTGATGTATCACTTGGCCTTGGATAAGCAATTGAAAAAAATGGGGATGCAGCAGGAATCGAACCTGTGAACCTTCAACGAAGCGTTGCTCTTACAATTGAGCCAAAGAGCGGCTGGTAATGCTGAGGCCGAAGTAACTGTTTTCACTCTAAATTCTCATCTCGTTTATTCTTGGTCTATTCGTTTCTTTCAACGCGACGGTTATGTATTAAGAAATGAATATATATACGACCCGACAGTGATCATTAATCCAGTTATATAGAAACCCTTATTACCAGTGGCTGTTTAGCTAAATGGTAAGCGCAACGCTACGTTGAAGTAGCAACCCAATCAGTTGAAGCTTCAATTTCTGGTACAGCCCCATTTTTTTAATTGTTTATTCTATTCACCTTGTCTACGCCAAGTGATACATTAACCGTGGAATGACGGTACATCATTTCAAAGAAGAGTTTCTATACAATATGACGTAATTTATTGTCATTCTGTCGGATCATATATCCATTTCTTTACATATATTCTGTCGGATATAAATTATCCATTATACTGATATTTTGTATCTCTATGTATATATATATGTATATATATATGTGTGTGTGCATATGTACATGTGCAGATATATATATATATATATATATATATGGTCCCATTCGTTACCGAGTCCACAGCTACCATACAGACGAGCGTATATATCTATAGTCCAGAAAGTTTTACAGCTTTGAATACTAAATAAAACAATTATAAAATTCTTTCCTGGAGATTTATGTCATTGCAGTCAATTAATTCCCGACCGAAATCTGTTAATATACTTTGTGCGATTTTTTTTCAGTGTTATTTCTCTTTTAATGCGTTACACAGAATTAAATATCATAGTAATACGTGTGATTTTTTCTGTCTTGGGATCACCAATGGTTTACCATGTAACCGTTTCAGGGATTTGAAAACAAAACAGTTAAATTAACCTGGCTATCCAGCTGTGTTGATCAAACACCACCTCTCCTTAAGCTATGATTTTAACATATATCTTCATTTTATCATTTTTAAGGCCAAGTCATAATACACGTAGTTTGTTATTTCATATGGGGTATTATTTATATGTATTGCATAAGGATGTTATTTTATACTACACATCATTTGATTTCGAAACAAAAAGATCACTTATGCAGGCTACCCCAATTTTGACGAATAAGGACCAATAAGTACAACATATACAGTACTGCTTTTAGGAATTCGAAGAAAACTGAAATTTTTGTAGTATGGTACGGTTTTGAGAGTGAAAAACAGGAACAAGACCCAAATTCAATTGCAATCATCATGATAAGGTATGCATGTAGGCATGCTTCGTTGTTCCGTATGATACATTTCTAAAAATCGAATTTTCAACTGTATCAAACTAAGTATTTCCTATTCAGCTGAAATCTTGTTCAATACCGATCAATACAATTAGAAAGGCTAACTAGTATTGTTATTTGAATAGGTTGAACAATACCAATACATATTTCGGAAAAAATGCAATCATAGCCAAAAAACAGAGAGTTTGTGCTTGTTCAAATAATTATACACAGGTATTTAAGGATGCGCATTTAAGCATGCATATGTTTATGGATATAAGATAGTTGTTCGTTTCGATATTCAATATATTTTTGGTTTATATATATATATATATATATATATATATGTGTGTGTGTGTGTGTGTACAGTACTTTTTATACACACCACCCAGATACTGTGAGAACACTGTGGAAATGACTGATTTCTTGTTGAATAAAATGTTTCATCCCCAGAAGAGTATAGAGTACGTGTAAGCGAACTACAGATTTATTTCTTATATGTTTTATTCTATGATTAATAGTCAAATGAATTCAGTTTTGTAAGCTCATTTCTCTGTTCCCAACAGCTATAAAAAAAAACTAGTGAATGTGATGTTTCTAACGATGAAGAGCTCACTGAGATATTTTCCGAAAATACCGGAAGGTTCCTTGCTGGCGTTAGAAGTAAAAAGCTCTCTTACTTGGATTAAAACTGGGTGCTGATGATATTCCAAGATCTGCCAGATGTTACAAGTTTTTTCTCGACAAAATTTAGCTAGATCTCGGTCTATCACTGAGATCCCCAACTTTTGGGGGGAACCCAGACGATTATGGTGAAGCACAAAAACGAACTGACAAGGGAATGCAGATTTCTGAGCGGACTAAACAACATACTGTAAGAACAGCTACGGAAAATGCATTAAAAGGTGTTTGGGAAATTGCATAAAAAATGAGCCAGGTTCAGAAAATATCGAAATCTTCTGTTTGCAATATTTTGGCCAATAACTCTCATGCATTACTGGTGCGAGGCGAGCTGAAATCGTATCTGCTTAAACGCCACAAAGAAGTCAGATGCCAGTGGACATAGATGATTCTCAAAGAGCTCCAAGAACAACAGAATGTGATCTGGTTTGACGAAGTGTCCTTCAATCTTGATGGGCCTGACTATTACAGCTTTATTTCGAAAAACACCAGAAAGGACGTGGACCACTCGTAGGTTGGTAGAGGAATTATTGTCTTGAGTGGCTTTACTCGATGTGGTCAACGATACATAGTTATTGTTAACGGAACTTTGACAGCACTCAAGTGCCAAGAGATGCTAGAACTTAATTTGATCACAAAGCTGCCTGTAACTGAGGAAGAGAGGGGAAAAGTTGATCTTCCTGCAAGACAATGCGAGTCTTCATTCAGCACGGACAACTGTTTCGTACCTCAGTGATTGCGTTTCATTGGTAACGAAGTGGCCTGTCTTGTTTCCGGACCCAAATCCTAAAGAAACTGGGGAATGATTGTAAAATATGTGTACGCTGGTAACACCCAATATTACAATCTTGAGGAGCTGGAACACGCTATCATGGACGCATGTGGGAAAATTCCTCAATCTACGCTCTCTAAATTGGCAAATTGAGTGATAGATCGTGCCATTCAGGTTTAGAAGCCAAAAGATACAGCCATAAAGTATTAACCCGTCGCTAAATAATATTTCGTTGATAAAAACTATTGACTTTTGTACAGTTTTTTTAATAATTACTGGACATCGGTTTCTCCCAAGATGAAGAATAAAAAATGAAATTTACAACCACGCAGAAAATACTTCAAAAAATAACTTGGAAATATTTAATAAGAATCTTGAACCACTTTTGAATAAATTCCACTAAAATTAAAAAAAAAAAATACGCGGTGTTTTTATCATTTGTGGACTGAGTGCATGAATAATCTGCACATAAGTATTTTAACAAACACCAACTCCAGCGATGTGCACCGGTTATATGAACTCAAGAACTGCCAATAAATATAAAAATAATAACAAAACAATAACTCTGATCCCCATTGAGAGCCACGGAATACAACTTGTGGGAAAATTCATATAACACTTATAATAATAGAATACCACGGGGAGCGCAGGGGATTCGAGGAGGCTTGCTGTCACTCGATCTGCACTGATAACAATCAAATAACCCTGGTGGGAAGATAAGCGTAATGATTATAGAATACTGGGGAGAAAGCTTGAAATTTGAGACGACTCGCTGTTACTTAGTAAGCCGTTAACCATATGATAATTGAATGCAGAAAATTAGCCCAGGAGGAGTACGAGCCATGACTGGGAGGGAACGGTGATCCACTGAGAACTGAGAAAACGACTAGGATCTGAACCTGCAAGTGAATTGTATATGAACAAAACAGAAACTGTCACGGAGAAGGTAAAAGTGAAGTTCTATGGGAATCTGACATTCAAGTGAATTACCCATTTTAGACCAGGAAACCAAATCTAGTCATCATGAACGAAGAAAGGGGGATCTACCAGATACTGGATGATGATTAGGCTGACATGTAGTTATTTGGGAAATTTTAACATGAAATTTTCACTGTATATTGCTCAAACTATGTGATTAAGGATCATACCTAAGTAGACACAGACACACACACACACATATATATATATATATATATATATATATATATATATATATATATATATAATTGAAAAATGGATATATAATCCGGCAGAATAATTATTTCTTCATTATATTATGAGAAACTCTATTTGAAATGATCTCCGTCGTTACACGGATA
Organism: Thysanoteuthis rhombus; assembly: GCA_963457665.1. Classification (NCBI taxonomy): domain Eukaryota; kingdom Metazoa; phylum Mollusca; class Cephalopoda; order Oegopsida; family Thysanoteuthidae; genus Thysanoteuthis; species Thysanoteuthis major. The sequence goes on from OY735205.1 coordinate 14,513,739, forward strand.
ATATGTCACTCGGCGTAGATAACTGAAATAGGATAAACAATTAAAGAAAATGGGGCAGCTACAGGAATCGAAACTACGACCAATTACGTTGCTTTTTAAACGTAGTGTTGCTCTTACCACTGAGCTGAACAATCCAGCAGAAAGGCACCAGCTCAAATAACTGCTTCATCCCAACGTTCTCGCTTTTGTTTTATCTCTGTCCACATCTGCACCATTGTTTCTCGAGGCAGACAATTATAATATTGAGAAATGGATACATAGTCCAACATAATATTAATGAGTGCTTTTTATTATTTGAAACTCATTTTGCCTAGACAACGTAAATAAAATAAACAATTGAAGAAAAAAAAGCGGCTACCCTATCGCAAGTTCATTTCTTGCAGCTGCTGCACTCTCTTTTATATATATATATATATATATATATATATATATATATATATATATATATATATATATATATATATATATTCTACAAAGATTTACAGCTTTAAACATTAACCATTAAAAACTGGCTCAAAAATTTTCTTACGTCACATCAGTCAGTTATTTCCCAATATCTGTCGATGCAATTTATGTAATTTTCTTCATTGATTTTCCCCTGTTTTATATATACTTTGTTATTATGGTACAATGTCTAAATTTCTCTGGTTAGGATCATCAGTTGTTTACCATGTAACTGTTTCGGGGATATTTATATGAATAAAAAATCCTATATAAAATGACAAACTACATGTATGGCAAAAACTGTATCATGAAAAGAGGTGGTGTTTGATCGACACTGCTGGGGTGTCATGTTTATATAACTGTATTTTTTTTAAATCCCGGGAACGGTTATATGGTTTACAACCGATGATCCCCACAAGAGACCATTTATACATTGGGCCATAATAACAAAATATATGTGAAACAGGGAAAACACATTGAAGAAAATTACATAGATTGCATTGACAGATATTGGGAAGTAGATGACTGAAGTGACACAAAAAAAGTTTTTATAAAAAATTTAGTATTTAAACCTGTAGAGCTTTTTAGAATATATATATATATATATATATATATATATATATATATATATATATATATATATATATATATATATATTCTAGAAATCGTTAGAAGTATAGATACTATAGAGGTATGCTTTTTTAGAATTAAATTCATGTTATTTGAGTCAATTATTTCCAATACCTGTAAATTGAATTTATGTAAGCTTCCCAAAGGGTTTTATGTTTTACACCGACAGAGCCCCTTTCTCGGGTGCCCTGACTATTGCTTTTATCTGAGGCTTATCAAATAATAACGGATCTCGTTCCTACTCCCACCAACAGAAAGTGAGGAGAAAAATCTGTTATTGTTACGTCAGCAATCTAAGCGGTGCAATCATGTAACTCAGTGCAAAAGTAGCTATGTTTTGCAATTGACAGTGGGACGAGCCTCGAAGTGCTACAATTGATCGGAAGCAATCCATTTTTTTTTTGTAGATTTTATAAAACACGAAACGAAGTAAAGTGATAACAACATCGTATTTGAAAATTATTACCTCTAAGCCTTCATAAAACAGAGTCGTTTATATTAAAAGCAGACGAGTAGGAACGCTCAGACTGGAAAATGTGGGTTGATGAATTACCTGATAAAACGAGGAAGTATTGAAAAACGCACTGTCTGACGACATGGGACAGAATTATTAATGACTATATATTGATGTAAGTAGGTTTGTGTGTACATGTAAAGTACTTATATATCAATAGGAGAGAGGGTTTTAATTCGTGCACATACTATGTAATAATTATGTTCTTAGTTTATGTCATACGAACGCATGTAATAAGTATACATCCGCACACGTATGTATATATCATATTCTATTCTATATATATATATATATATATATATATATATATATATATATATATCATGCATGAGGTGGTATCCAAAAGTTCGGGGAATTTGTCCATTATAGAATTATATACCCAGGCACATAATTTCCTATATCATTCGAAGCAATCTCTTTTAGAGCCACCAAACTGCTCACGAAGAGTAGGGATAAAAATATGTACAACATTCGGTTTGCGTATGCTGTTCAAACTGTAATCTAGAATCTAGAATATATATGCATATATGCAGATTGTTTTATCTCACAACTTGGATCTGTTGAAAGTGTATTATATTCACACACACACACACACACACACACATATATATATATATATATATATATATATATATATATATATATATATATATATATATACGTGTATGTGTGTGTGTGTGTGAGAGAGATATTCAACAATCAGCTTTATTTAAACCGAATTCATTTGGAAAATTTATAGAAAAAAATTAATCAAACTATTCCTCCTTGGCTGCAAATCACCTTTTCTGTTACATAAGAATTTCTCATTGAAAGATAAAGATAAATCCATTGGAGATATTTTTTTCATTTTAACCCCTGCTGGAGACATGATTATCTGCTGGGAAGTGTCCTAGATGATTGAAAAACAGCCATCTTGAAATAGAACTCAAGAAAACATACAATGAAGAAAGGTACAATGGAGCCACTATGTTAAACTGATTTAACTTGAATGACATCATATTTGCAACCTCAAGGCCGGCGTTATCATCCAACAAAATGTCACATCAAATAATCAGTGAACTGAGCAGTGTTGGTTGGAGTTTTGAATGCAAGCTGGTTTAAATATTTAATGGTTGACTTCGGTAGAAAATAAGTGCACAGTGTTAGCAAAATATGCAGTGATCATCTTATAACCTGCATTAATAAAATGACACTATTGTAGCGGTTTTGAGTGAACTTTAACTAACGCCATAATTATATCAAAAGCAAACTTGCACGATGATCATTTTTCTTATTTTATACCCTGCTGGTTACTTTGAAGAAAGTCATAATATACGGCGCCATCCTCGTTCTACCGGAGGCTCATCAATACCTTTTGGGATGATAGCATTGCTTCAGTTGATGTTTTGGCTACTCATCCGTATCCATCCGTTGTGCTGATCTTCTTAAGTTTTTATACAAAATCTGTTTTTCATCACAAGTGATGATATGTAAAAAGAATCAATTTAATAACATTGAATATAATTAAGGTTCGTGTCGATGCACCTTATTTGTGTTCCCTTTTAATTCAAATGGAACATTATATCGAGCTTTTTTCCTTGCAATATATTTGAAATGGTTTCATTCAATACATTGAAGTTCTCTGGCTTAGGCTTTTGGATCATTTACCATCGCAGGCTTCAAATATTCCCCATGGATTCAGGATTTCGGATGACCTCTAATTTGGTCGCCTTGACTGAAAACTTCATTTGCAAATTATTGTTACCCAAATATTTTCACAGCGTCTTCATTAATAGCGTTAGCCTTAAATCCAGAAAGTATATTCCTGGAAGCTTCATTTTCATTTTGAACTCATTCAGAGTACAAGACATGAAATTCATGAGATGAAAAGCTCTCCATATATGTCAGAATTGGATTAATCATTATCATCGGTAGCAGCCTTTTAGCGGCCGTCATTAAACATTGACCTTCTCCAGGAACTGCCAGACCTCTCCACCATTGGTGTCGCAGTGCCAATACTTTCTGGTATTGTCTAGTTCATTTCACCATCTTGTATTCTGCCGGCCAAGGTTTCACGTGTGATTTCTGGGGATCCACGCTGAGGGTCATGATGTCCAGCAGTATTAAAATGGGATGAAATTTTGAAAAAAAATAAAATGGATTTAAAATACTATTTTTCAGTAAATCAGTATGGTACATTCCTAGCCAGCCGGATTAGCTTGAAAACTGAAGGAACCTATGTTAAAAGCCTTATGCCATATTAAGTTAATAGATATCAGCTGTAACTCTGAGTGTGAGGAAGAAGAACTTACCTGAGAGTCAGACCATAGATGCACCAGTTCTTGTCAGGTGTGATCTACCAATAGCGGCGTTGCTTTCGAGTTAATCTAAAATTATTCAAAAAACACCTTGAAATATCCAGAAACATTTATATTCTCCAGTTATACATGGAAAATCTATGGACTTTTCGTTATTTTCCATCCTCCTTAGAAGAGTCTACCTAAATGAAACTAAAAATGATTCTGGGCAGAGGAAATGAACGGAAATAATAGCAATTAGAATTAAGTTTGAAGTGAGAATGATAGATATTAGATGAATGCCAAAACGTAGGATGCATACATGTACTTAACCTTCATATATATATATATATATATATATATATATATATATATATTGTTGAAAGCCCCACCACTCCACCTATACATAACAATATATCTACCTTGACAACCATCAGGGAATTTCTGTTGTTTTCATCATAAGTTCTTGCTCTCAAAGCTCTGAGGAAGCCCGGGAAGGATGAAACGTACGTAAGCAATTACACTTTTTAATAAGTTTGAGATGTACTCAGTAATCTCAAAGCTTTTTCCTTTTACACATTGTCAACTTTTGTGTGTGTGTGTGTGTGTGTGTGTGTGTGTGTGTGTGTGTGTCAGGGAGATACGGAAGCTGTGATTTGTACGGATAAGTTGGTCTTAGCGTTTTTCATTTACGTATACTAAAGCAGACGCCAAAAGTACAAAAAATGCTGCACTGACCCGTAAGTTCATAAGAATCAAATAGTTTTCATTATTTTTCCCATTGATATGGAAAATATAAATTACATACTTACTTGGTTTCCAGTTTTCATTGTAAAAATCATCCGGTAAACAACAAATAAAAAGGTGTGTGTGGCTGCATTTGCGTCTCTTTGAAAGAAAGACAAATCAAATAAGATTGAAACTTCAATGATAGATAAATGATTATTTTGGTTATATTAAAGATGTTTTATAACATACATCTTGATAATTCATTTTCTCGTAGACAGTTATGCATACTCAATCACCAGCACACAGACACACACACACTCACACATTCACCGACATATTGCAACATCTGATTACTGTGTAAGACCCTTGTTTGGATTTATGGACAGCGTTTTCTTTATTGGGAATTTTATTGCTTAGTCCTCCACACACACATATATACACACTCCTAAGCTCAATCACAGATCACTGGGTAGAACCACGCGAATTCCTTGGCCAACAAGAATGCTTGATTGGTAGATAGACATACCCACAGACCAGTCTGGAAATGTGTCAATAGATATCAAAAATCAATGAAATAATATATATTTTTGTTTGAACTTAAAACCTTGATTACATTCAAACATTAATGTTTTCATTATGGATCATCATTTTAGCTTGTCAGTGCTAGAGAGACAGCCATTGTAGTGTAGTCAGGTCAGTGTTTGCTAAATCAGTTGAGATTAATCAGTTTCTCAAATCCTGTTCTATCTTTTGCATCTTTCCACCATACTCCAAGGATTCACTGGTCTTTAAAGCCCACTTGACCACAATGTCCCTGCAAACTTCTGATTTCGCCCTGTTTAGAGCGCATCGCTTGCATTTGAAAATCTGTGGGGTTTTTTTTCAACATAGATGCTTTCGTTTTCCTCTGTTTTGAAATGGCTTGATTGGTGAGGATCTTGGAGATTTTTAAACACATTTAGTGTAGCAGAAAGATTCAGCTTCTTGACAGAGCTGTTACAATAATGTCGTGATAAGGCCGACCTTTATCAATTCTCAAATCAAAATCTACCTGATAAGAATAAAAAATTCTGTACACAGCAAGGGATAAACTCTACTTCAACGTCTATTCCGATGGAAGATGATCACTTTTGTATTGTATGTAAAATTAATAAAGAAACATTATTCATTAGAATGAAACAAGTCTTTTTTGCGTATTTGTAAGATGCATTTTGTGGTTATGTAAGACTTGTCAGCTTAGCTCGGTCAGTGCGACACCAGCATACCAATCTATGTTCGTGATTCCAAATCATGACAGGAGAATGTCAATTTTATAGGAACTAGAAAGAAATAAACCCTCGCATAATTATAGCATAAGTTTTGGTAGATTGGCAAAGCTTGTCAATTTTGATCAGTCGGTGAGAGTCACGACAATCAATCAAACGATTATGATTTCAAATAACAGTAGGGATTTTTGTTGTGTTTTTACTCTCCTAAATTTGGTGAAGAGCGTTCTTGTTCTTGTCATGGTTATCAACTCCAGGTTTGGACCGGAGCTTCACAATATTCTATGACAAATACTCCTATTTATGCAGATCAATTACACACTTTCCTATGTACTCTCTATATAAGATATACCGATCATCGTGACCCAGTCGCAGGGTGCTCACTTCCGGTTCACACCAAAGACGCACCCGAAATGGATGTCTCAACGACATAGTATTGGGACAGAAAACGCTAGTAACTGAGTTACGGGACAAATATACAGTAGAAATTATATTCTATTCAACATTTTTTGTTGTTTCGGGTTTTCACCAATGTGCGTATACTAACCCCAGTGAGTATGGATTTGGAGATAAGTCTTTCAAGTCTAGATGCCCTGTTCATGGGTTTTAGTTTATAACATGCTCATTTATGAACATACATTAAGAGGAGAACAAGGTTGACTGCTGCTGGGTCAAACTCAACTCATATTCCGCCAAGAAGATTACTTTTTGAATTATATGTATCATAAATGGATTCTTTGGTAAATGAGTTTTTTTTCAGTTTAGCTCAGTTGGTAAGATAGCCACCCTTCAACCACATGGTCGTGATTTCAAGTCAAGGTACGGGAATATTCATTTTATACATAAATTTGATCCGAGGAAACGTGTTATACAAGCAGTGAAGTGTTTAATTTCATAAATTAGGTGACGATTGTTCTTGTTACGGAGGAGAAACAAAAGACTGTTGTTTGACAACATCGATTTAATCCAGCAGAAGACATTGCTGTTGAATTGATTGTCAAGTAAAATTTAGCTACGATAATACCAATCTGAAAACTGACCCTCGTGGAGTGATCAAAATTCCACGGAGATAGACTTCAGTCATCTTCTGTTTTTGTTTATCCTACGACGACTAATTAAAGTGCCTATTTCTCAAATAGTTAAGCCATGATGTCTAACCTACCTGATGAAAGCTACATTTCAATTACCTTGAGTATTAACAATACTCATGTACTCATATCGACAGATAACTGAATAGAATGTGAAAACCGTTAACCATCATGTACAGTGGAAGAACTAAATTGTTTAATGGTTGACCTCTAGGCAAAATGTACTTCCACATATTACAACCAAGACCGCTTCTAGATATTCAAGCTCGGCTTAGTCTGATATAATGTCACAATATGAGGGGTACCTGGCTAGGATCAAACTCATTAAGTCAACAATAATCTTCTTGAGTATCATTGTAAGGTAGGTGTAAAGGTAATTATGAAACTAAAACTAGACTTATTTCGCTACAGGGCCATGTGAGGGAAAATATAATTTGCATTGCGAGAGTCTCTGAAGTAGAACGACGCACATACCTTGAAGATCAGCATTTGAAACCTTAAGTTTTAGCAGGACTTGAACACTGACAGCTGGCGGGAAATACGCAACAATATCAACCATTAGGAAAATCCTGATATATCTAGTACACTTAGCACACGGCACAGAGATGTAGCACTCCGCGAGGATCGAACTTACGACACGAGTGAATAACATGCGAAAGAAGCTTGCTCACAATTGCGCTACAGTAGGGATCCCAACCAATAAGGCCTGAAAGTATATCGCCTATCTAGAAACTATAAAGTCTTTCTGCTTTCATTACGAAGCCATTTCTGCGAGGAAATATCTTTGGGGATTCAAATTTTCTATGAAGTTTATCATGCGTTGGATGATTGTCGAGGTTCAGCCTCTTAAATCATAACCGAAGTTGGCTTGCACCAGAATTATTCAGATTTGTATAAATGGGTAAATCAGTGCTTTTAGTCTTTAGATGTTCTCGGAGGGATTCCATAATGGTGTCCGCTTCATTGCATCATTGAGTCAGACTGTTCTGAGGGAAATGTATTTATGAATATACACACGCGCATGTTATAATGATAATAACTATCATTATTTGTTCTCATATCGATCACTGTGGTTCATTGTGTACGTACTCAACTCCAGTCCGGTGGGTCGGGGTTCAATCCATCGCTGACTCACACCAAATTCTTTTAAAATGGTAGTCAATGCCTCTATACTAAACACTCAGGTCAAGGATATAGGAACCTCTCCCTGAGGCTAAGGAGTTACGCCCTAATCACTTTGGATACATTAGTTCTCGTGGGATCATCAGAGTTGAGCACCATTGGGCCTGGTCAGTACCTAGATGGGTGATCATTGAGGAATCCCAGATTTCGTATGTAGAATGCAGCTTCGACAGGCCCTGCAATCCGGAAGTGGTCTTACTGACAATTTCCTGTGTGCGCCTGACCCCGTGATATTTTTAATGAGACCTTTGGAGAACGATGATACATATATATTTGTATTCATCGAGGAGGAAATGGTGGCTTTCAGTAGAGATCAAGTGGCAACAGGTCTCACCATCTCCATAGGGTCCCGTTCTCTTCTCATTATTTTTGTAAGACTGCAGTCTGTTTGGTTTCAAGTCTTGCTTAGATTTCAAATTTCTGCCAATCATTTTGAAGTGCTCTTTAGGACTGTTCCAAGCGCGCCAGTAATGATGGACTCATCTGAGAGAAACATGTTCTATTATTCTTTTAAGTTTTTTAGGCAACGCTCAAATACATTTCCAGCTTTTCACTTTGTTTCCGTTTTAGTCTTGGATCTGCTGGAACAGCAGCATCCACTTTTTGACAAGTATTCTTTCTCTTTGTTTACAATGAATGTATCTGGTCTTTTTACCTGGATTGGTTGAATCGTTTGATCTTTTAAGTCCTATAAAGTTTTATTTTTCCCTTCTCTAGAATTTGTACATATATCATTGATCTGCATAGTCTATTCACAATCGGTCGCTAAATTCCCAGTGGATCGCCTTTCCTACCGTGTCGTACTTATTCTTGTATTACCTTTGAGCCGCCTTCCTTCATTCGTATATTATATGTGATAGAGATGCCTCTATTGCATTATTGAATACATTTGTTACTGGCGTGTCCTGTCTATCTCATTAGCAGATTAACTATGAAGCTAAAGTAGATACTGTACAGGCCACGCAATTTCACGGGGCCCGTACTGAATGCTTGCAAGCTATCAATTCCTATTCTATGGTTCGGTATTTGCTCTATTACTATAGTACAATACTGTTTTTTTTATGAACGACTCGGTGTTCAATGTTAGTGATTTTAACCAATTATCACCTTTAATTGAGTTTATTATCTTGACGCAGTAATAGATACGATTACGGTACCCACGTGATGCATATACGACGAATAATTAAAAAGGTAGGTGAAACTGAAGTCAGAGCCATTGCACAAACTTGAAAACTAAAACAAGGCAATGCTATTGCTAAAACGTTTGATATACTTGTTGTATTATCTGAGTGCGTAGAAAATGATTAGAATGAATTATTTAATAAGTAAATAAGTATGTTTTAATATTTATGTATATTTTCTTAAATCGAAGCCCCTTTATGACGTTTGTCACTGCCCCTGCACTTGCCTCATGTGATCCTGGTCTATCTTGGCCTTAGTAAAGTTGGTTGTTATTGAATTCCTCAGGCTCACCATTAATAGGGATTCAGTTTCTACATTCTCTTGTTTTTAACACTTTCTCGTCTACAATGATGTGGCCTTCACTGAGATTGAAAGATGGCAAGTCTGGTTAATACCCCAGGACTCTTCTGAGTATTCTGGCCGTTTTCCACAGTGCTGTCATCTGGATAGTCTTTTTTTCTTGGTTATTGGAAACCGTTCCAACTCATGTAACCTTCATATTCTACTATTCTCTGGCAAGGTCTAGATACTTATCCAGGTAATTACTCCCCATCAGCTTCAGCCTGTGGTCTGTCAGAATAGCAAAATCCACTATCTGACACGTTTTTCTTCTTCTTTTTGAAGTTATTCGGAGAAAGTAATCTCACATTTTGCAGACGGAATATCAAACTATTTTCACGTAGTTAAATTCCTGTCAACCCCAAAAGCCCTGTTTAAAACTATTTTTTTTCCTCACAGAAAGACTCCGGGTTGCTAAATGAAACTTCTGATAATGGTTCTCTTCTCTGCTCTTGAAATTTTGATCATTAAGAATTGATCTGATTAAACGGATGTCTTAAGAGGCCGATCCGTTTGAGTAAAGAGGATGCGTTGAATATCCCGAACTAACGATTAGATCTTCTCCTTAGTTACATAGACTGAGCATTTGCTTGCATCGACATTCGGAAGAATCACGCTCTGTTTATTGATCGAATCAGGACAAATAGTTAATGTTCACTTGTCCTTCTGCTGTAATTTTCTCACTTTAATCTAAGAACTTGTCTTATTCTACAAGCTTTGTTCTAGATACTGACAGAAGTTTGTAGTCTAGAATCCAAGATTTAATCAGGAAAGAATTCCAAAAAGTTCTATGTAGAATTTTGTTATTGCTGATAATGATAAGTGTGTTCCTCACGAATTGAAGATTTGTTAGACGTAAACGTGTCTATATTTCGTCTCTAAATGTGCGACATAGCAATAAATTAACTTGTGAAACTAGACGAATACAAAGACATTGAAATCGAGATACAGAAGATGTGGCACTTCGAAACACAAACAGTCCCCCTTATTGTCAGGGCACTAGGGATGATCAAGAAAGGCACTGAAAAAACATCTTGCCAAAATCCCCGGCGACCTTTCTCTCTGTGAAATCCAGAAGATAGTGCTTACACGCACTGCCCGTATATTGAGAAGAGCGCTATCATCTGTTGTGTTCTGATCTTTGAGAGCAACACGAAAAGAAATTGCAACTCAAGCAAAAAATTGCAACACGCAAAATAAAACCTGGGAAAGATAAAAAGAATTGTAGATCGTTCGAACCTTCTTTTGCTCTAAATTGTTAATGAATAGTTTGAAAAGGACGGAGATTGCAATAATAATAATAATAATAATAATAATAATAATAATAATAATAATAATGATGATGATAATGATAATAATAACAACAACAACAGTTGGCGCACTAGGAACTGTCCCAAAGACACTGAAGGCAACACTGGAGGAGATTGGGATAGAGGGAAGGATTGAGACTGTACAGACCACAGCACTGCTCAGAACTGCGCGGATACTGAGGAAAGTGCTCGAAATATAAAGACTGCAACACTAATTGTTAACAGTGACCTAACAAAAGATGGGAAATGAAAGCGGGAATGTGAACCACAGCACTTGCATGATAGGCGAAGGAGAGAAGAGATGTTGGCTGAAGACCTGAGGAGACTTATTGTCACTCAGCCTTCAGCAATGACCACTGGGCAACCGGTGTGAAATTGTAAACCACAGTATTACTGTGGCCTATGAGAACAAAGAGAGAAGGGCTGGAGACTTGAGGAGACTTGCTGTCACTCAAACTCCAGCGGTTACCACCAGGTAACTGGTGTGAGATTGCAAATAATAATAATAATAATATTATTATTATTATTATTATTATTATTATTATTATTATTATTATTAGTAGTAGTAGTAGTAGTAGTAGTAGTAGTAGTAGATATCCACGAAAACATTCGCTGATACATTCGAATTTCCATAAGATTATTTCTCTAAGAAAAGGAACCAACATCATCCTTTTAGTGGAAAAGTTTATTGTTTCAAATGGTGTGTGGGAGATGTTTTTTTCTTTATCAGTAAAATAGTTACCTTTAATTGGAAGACTCCATTGTTACGGACAGAGGAAAGTCCCATTCATAATTATGTAAGTAGATGATAGTGCAATCCAAGTATCACGAGTAAGATCTATTGGACAAATATATTCACATTTTCATTCACTTCAAGTATGAAATATATAGTGATATATTAAGTGTAGCTATGCCTTACTATAATTGCATTGTTAATACTTTTTCAATAGAAATGCATTGCAAATTATTTTACAATAGAATGTATTGTTGATGTGTCACTATAGAAATGTGTTACTGATTATTTTACGATAAAATCCATTGTTAATGCTTTTACTTTAGAAATGCAATGAAAATTATTTTACAATAGAATGTATTGCTGATGATTTATACTATAGAAATGTTTCGCAGATTATTTTACAATAAAATCCATTGTTGATGCTTTTACAATAGAAATGCATTTTAAATTATTTTATTGTAAAATCCATTGATAATGCTTTTACAATAGAAATGTGCTACAGATTATTTCACAATAAAATGCATTGCTAATGATTTTACTATAGGAAATCAAAATCACATTGAAATAAGATTGAACATTGAAAAATTATGTATGATGATGAAGATCTTTGATACAAATACTGCCAATTTTGAAAATGTATATGTTAGAAGAAACTGTTTGGAAGATATCGAATACTTTCTGCGCCCACCGTATGTGTATCTACAAAAAGAAAAGCGAATACTTCGTAAGATTTCGAATACACGAATATCCATCACTCATTTATCTAAATTCAAAAGCAACGATAACGTTAATATTTTGGCATTAGGCGGAGGTTCGTCTCAGTAATAACCATTCTGTTCTCGAATCACCCGTCGGTCAAACTAGGGAACTTCGCAAGAAGACACTATTTTTCGAAGCCAGAATTACATTTTATGTGAACGCACGGAATATAAATTTCTCATAATTTGAACGTAATTTTGCTGTGAGAGAGTATTGCGAGTTGAAGCTGTGTTAATGTGAGCGTAATTTTGCCTTTCACGTACGACACAGTCAACGACGACATTGTACAGTTTTCTCTCGTCCACCTCACCATCCTGTCGAATGGAGTCCATGCTGTTCCCATTGTATCGAGGCTTTTGATTTGGTTACCAAGTGTATTGCAAGATGTCACTGAAGAGGCAGAAAGAAATGTCCTTTGTTGAAAAAACAACAATAATACTTAAAACGACAGAAGATGAAAAAGGAAAAAGAGGGATCTCAAAGCAAGTAAAATGGTTGTGACAAAGACTGGATGATTTTCTGTCTTCTACAGGTTTGAGTATAAGTCACTTTCCATTTTAAAACCTAACTTCTTTGATGAAAAGCTAGATAACTTTTCCCTTTAAATATATTTATTTTGGACCTTGGAAAATTACGTTGAACCGATTATGGAATATAAGATCCCACAAAAGCTTCCCATTCTCCGTTTTGTAGAGTCGAACCCTTTCTAGTCAACGTTTCATGATAGCTCGTAAAGCATTTGTTTCCGATGGTCTATTTGTTCTCGAATGTCATTCTTCAGGTCCAGGGATGTTTCGGGGCTTCTTTACGTGACATTTTTCTGCAAGATAAACCTAAAGGAAATAGAGAGTGGTCAAACCTACTGAACGTGGAAGCCAGTTCATTTTTTGATCCACGTGAAATACATTTGCAAAGCTAAAAAGGGAAAGGATTTGCATGATGTGACATTACTCAGTTAATTCAAAGTAATCACCACGGTACAAAATTAATATATATAAAGGGAATGTTCACGTGCCTTTTAATCAAATGAAGGTTATCTAAGTTTTAAAATGGAAAGTGGCTTTTGCATCGTCTTAACATCATTTAAGAAAAAATCGAGACGAGATTATTTGGGAACCTACCGTAGAGTGATAGCAAACTCGCTCGACGGACCAGTTCCCTATCTTAGGTAGTTCGATCATCACTTAGAGTCATATTGATGTGGTGTTGCGCCAGACTAAACTTAACAAATATGTACCTTAGAGCAATGGTTAGAAAATTTGATTAGTAGACAAGTACCCTATTGTAGAGAGTTCGATTGTCACCGAGTGACGCAATACTGTGGCCTTGCATCTGACCAAGTTTAACTTAGTAAATACCTTCTTTAGCGCAGTGGTTAGTTATAACTATTCACTAGTGTAATGAGCCAGATCTCCTGTGGGTGCCTTACTAGAGTGACCTTGTGCAAGACTAATCTACGCTTTGTTAATACCCTGCAGTTAGCAAGCTCGTGTTGCAGCCCAATTTGCTATCTTAAAGTTTTTTTTTACCCATTGAGTACTCTATACCTATTGCCTTGTGGCAGATTAAGTTAAGCTAAATATCAACGGTTTATCGGGTTCGTCTGCAGAATAGACAGCTAGTATTCAGTGTTCGATCCTGTAGTTCGGCATTAAGTACCGAACTACGCTCAGTAATTAACTATAAAATATCATTTTTGAAAGTTATTTTTCATATCATGAACTACCTTTAATTTTTAAGGAGTAAAATGTGTAAAGAGCATTTGGGGGAAATTGAATGGGTTGCAAAGCATTTTTTGACCACATTGATTTATTTATGCTTTGAGAATATAATTGTATGGACGCTGGTTACATGTGGCCATATCTCCTAATCTTTCTGTGGTAATCAAGCTCACCCACAGGTGATTGGGAATATAGATCACTAAGCACTTAACTAATGCTCTGGTAAAATTAACCTGTCAGTTGCGAATGACGGAAATTTCAGTCAATGCAGCTAACAATAGAATTTCCGTTTTATTGTGATTGATTGAAACTCAGTTCCATCCATTTCATCCAGCAATGGGAAATTTGCAGTTGATTATCTTTCGATGGACAATGGTTTCATCTTGCAATGAGTAACTATTACTCTTCACTAAATGTGGCTGTTAATGGATTATGATTTCGCTACTACTAATACTACAAATAATAATACGTCTATTTTGACCGCACCACTGCTTAGGCTGGTAAGAATACTCAAGAGAAGGCAGACGGTTTGAGGAGACTTTCTCTCTCTAGGTCTCCAGTAATAACCAATAAGCACCAATGGGGGGAAAATGCAAACAATTGTGATCATAATAAAAAGGGAAGAAAACAACATAATAACTGACTCAAGCATATTTATGAAACGGACGGAAAAGAGAAACAGAATCTTTACTAATAGAAGCCCAAGAAAAGTGTATCATTAAGTAGCTATAGGACACAAGAAAAATTACCAAATGTAATTTTTGCGGAGACAGAGAGGAAATTGTAAAGTATATCATAAGTGATACAAGAGAGTTAGAAAAGGCTAAAAAAATGAATGGGTAGTGAAGAGGATTCACTGAGAATTTTGCAAAAGAGTTGGATTCTACCATTTAGATAAGTAGAATAAGCAAGCCAAAAGATGCCGTGGTAGTAGAAAAACTAGGATTTTAAAAAAGACTTAAATTAAAACTAGACTAAGTTATCGTAAAGAAAGAGAGCAAGACCTGACAGGTATTGGACGTAGCCTTCCCAGCAGACATTACTAGGGAACTAATGCAAAAGTGACAATTTTACCCATTGGAATTTTTGAACGATTCCGGAGGCCTTTGCGAAAAAGAGTGAAAAAAAAATTGGAAATCTGTAAACGAACTGAAACTCTCCTGAAAACAACACTATTGAAAGCAGAGAGAATGCTGAAGAGTACTGAAGTATTGACGAAAACTACTGACGTCACTTCATCTCCAGTGAAATCCATCAGATACTTCAGGTGTTGAAATTTATGTAAAAAATGATAACTATATTAAAGAGGCATTCCTTGGTAGTGGGCGATTTTATATTCTAAAAATCTGTATTGCCAAGGATTCATTGGACAATTTGCGTTTTGCATTTCTGACGAACCTAAGAATTCACAAAAAAGTAAGTTCTGATACAATAATAAAAAATCAAATATCTCTGAAAAGCCGAGGATGACCAGTATTCTAGATTTTGTCCTCTATGGTACATTGTTTATTCAATAAACCCTGAATGAATATAGCTTTTGCAGTCGGAATAGTGATGATTTTTCTGAGATAGATTAGTGAAAAAAATCTGAAACATAAATCCCCCTTATTAGCCTGTGTGAAACTTATGGGGTTCGTGCAGAAAGTCATTTAATATCAACGTAAAAATGGCCGACCAAGAGCAAGGGAGACTTATCGTCTCAAAGTGCCCCCCTTTTTACGTCACATGCCAGTGTCATTGCCTCTTTTCACAACAAAACAATCTACAAAGTCCTCTTTCGGGCCTGCCATCAGGTACCGCATCCTTTTCTCTTTAATCTTGTTAACATGTCTGAAATCTCTCTGGGAACAGCCCAAAGTCTCGTTCAGCGAACTCTGGACAGTAGAGAGGGTTGGGATTGGAGCTAAAAGACGTGGTTGATGCGTTCTTTTTGCAAATATGATTTGTATTGTCATGCAGCAAATATGCAGCGAACTTGTCGTTCAACTTCCTTGTCCAGAAAATGTGTCATTCATTCTACTTGAACGAATAGTTTGTCCTTCTTCTCCCTTCAAATGTTTCTCAGATTTATCATTTTTTCACGTATTGAGATATTCTTTTATTTCATATAGCATAGAAAAGACTTGATCAAGCAATCGTCTTTTGTATAATTAATTGATACTTTCTTTATACAATTACTTGCTTCCCATCGCAACACTCCAGTCTTCGACCTTCGGCCAGTAAATGGAGTTATGCATATGACTAGAGTTTTTTTACCCGTCATATGACGGTGTTTCAATGTTTAGAATATATATCATCGTGGGTAATATTTCATTTTATCATTTTGGTCATCAGTAAGTCAGTTGTTTTATGATGTGCTCGGTAATTTAATTGGGGTTTCATCACATATGGGTAAAGAAAGCTGACACAATACTCACTTGACTTCTAATTTGAGTTGACAGGTGAGAGACTCCCAAAGTAAATGAATGTATTTTCACTATATTATGAGTAAAAAGTAATACTTTTTATAATATTTAAAATCCAGTCAGGTAATCATTAAATTAACCAATTTTCAGCGAATCCAGTATCTTTTATAACAGTCATTTTATTATTGGAATAATTGTAATAACATTATTCGTATTTTTCTCTCTGCAGAAATCAATCATGGCGTAACCGAAGTTATTTTTATAGGAAAAAAATTGATATTAAAACAATTCAAAATCTGCTTTAATTATACAAAAGTCAATTCTTTACAACAACTTATATACTATTTGCTTGCGGTTAAAAACCAAAATCAAAACTTTAAAAAAATAATCAATTATTGCAATACGTTTCAAATGTTCGTCATCATTGCTACAGTTTATTCTTATCCAACTTTTTAGGGTGAGAAATATGTAAGTTGTACCATTCAACGCGCATATATTTCGTGTTATGTATAAAAAATACAATCATTGTTCTGATCAACACTCTTAGATATAAATAAAAACAGTGTGACATTTTTTATGCCTTACAAAGCAATGAACACTGGCTTATATATATATATATATATATATATATATATATATATATATATATATATATATAGAGAGAGAGAGAGAGAGAGAGAGAGAGAGAGAGATCACATTTTTCTGTCAGTGACATTGAACTTGTCGAGAAATCAATAATAATTGACAATGCTTTGTCTGAGCGATAAAAAAAGAATTGAATATGTGGTCAGCTTCTCACAGCCTAAACAAAACGAACTCGACAGCACTAAAGAATGAAAGAAAACAAAGAAGGAAATGATTCTCCCTAGGATAAAGGCCGGCCTTTCGTACGGTTAGTATCCACTTATCATTGCTCTTCGCTGATTGTTTAATATAGATATTTTCGTTAAGTTTAAATCTTGAATAACGCACGAGGGTACGATCCAGGGGTAGTGTTTTGCTTGACTTATGAAGAACCCAAACATCAAAGCGACCAACATAACAATAATTGGTACAATTGATTTTCAATGTTTCATTTGAATATTCTGAATATGCTGGCTATCTTCCGTGTTATACACCACACCATTGATTTTTCACAAGCAGCATCTCCATTTGATCACTATCAATATCAAGTGTTCTACATGACCATAGAGCAACGTTCAACAAGTAATTCCCGTTTGATCCTTCACAGTATTTTCTCCATAAAGTGCACATATCCTTTTTCGTGTGTTTGAATCGCATTTTAGCAGGTGAAAATGCTGCTAGATGCAAACAAAGTGTCAATTTATCGTTAATGTACATTGTAAATTGAAGCCTCCCAGCACTAAAGACCTCTTTCGGGGTGTGTCTGAAAAGAAACCCAACAAAAACAAATTTTCTAAGCGTAAATGATTAAATTTTCGGCTCTCTACCTCCATTGGTACCTGTACACGGGATACATATCCACATACAAGCATAGCCAGCCAGACGAACTTGAAAACTTGAGAAACTTATGCTGACAGTTTTCGGTGATTTGAAATGTTTATTTTCGTTACTTTTCAATGTTATTATCAATAATCAAAAATGTGCTAATTTTGATAATCTATCATTGATCATTTATTTTGAACTAAACGCTCCCGATGCCATCTAACAACAAATACAGAGCGAACATCTTGGATTATTCAATTTCGATTTAATCGACAACAAAAAGGCAAAAATTAGGATTCATTTTTCATGTAAAACCGTGAATAGGCAGTGAATGTTTTACTTACTTCTCTGAAAGGAGACCGTCAAAGCCAAGTGATAGGCCTCTTTTACGACGATCGAGCGCAAACGTTAGGTGAGAGTCTTCAGAGACGTTTTGAAGGAGGAGTTTTTATTTGCCATCCGACTAAAATGAAATGTTACTCAAGGTCAATGATTGAGTGGGAAATCCATTTGGCCACCCGATACGACGAAGGTCGCTGGTTGCTTTTTAATGTGGGTCTTCCAGAAAATTCTCGGTTTCTTTCGGTTTTGATGTAGACACCAGGGAGTATCTCTGACTTACTCTTAGCGCCAAGGAGAGGTTGTGTCTGGTAGTCGGATCCCCAGTCATTATGATACATTTCTGAAGAACAATTACGACTGAGATTATTATATTATTATTATTACAGATGCCATTCATTGCTGTCTTCTTGGACGAACCATTTCCATGGGAACTTTAAGGTTTTACCCATGAAATGTGTTTTTGATAATAAGATGAATGATGGTTTAAAGAAAATAAAATAGTAAATATATTATCAAATTATGAAGCAATGATCTTTTCCTAAACATCCTCTAATGAGAATATTCCATCTCTTTAAAATGATGTATGTTCAGTGGTCGCAAATTCAAAAAATGAAATTATGGTTCCCTATTATTGAATTTTTTAAGGAAGTTCAAAATGCTTGAAAACATGACCATAAGATAAAAGTCAAATGGATATGAAGAAAGCTACAAGACATCATGTCTCAATTATCTAAGCTTAGACACAATAAACTGAGAGATATAGAGTGTAGATCTGTCATAGAGCATTTTATTCAGTTAATGTGAAACCCAATTTTTCGAACCGTTCAACCTCTCTTATTGCCTTTAGATTGTGATATGGTGGCTGATATGCTGTCGAAAAATCTCCAGGAAGAGCTCGAAGAGTTCTGATGGGTTGCTGGCCATTGCCGTCGGTTTAGACCTTATAAATTTTCTTATTGTTAATGATATGAGTCAGCTGTTCTGTTGTGTCTAGTTCGTCTTACTTCTAATATCACAAAGAATTTTACTGGTACCATTCTTCAGGACTATTTCTGATTTAATGACTATCAGTTATTGACAGTACAAAAGAAAACCGAGCAATGAAAACGATTTCAAACTGACGATTGGTAATATTTGTAGATTGTCCCGAAAGAAGGCATGAACCTGAATAACCCTGATAAATAGCTAGTAATCATGACGCCCTATCATCACAGGCACTGCCCGTGGAACAAGGGAAGAGAAAAAGGTGGGCGTTCAGCATTTACCTAAACTGTTTCTCACATAGCATTAAGATCGGCATTCAGAAAAACAAGAAATCTTGAAAAAGAATCACCCAGTTTTTTTTCTCACAGACGATCATGGAACTACCAGCAGATGTTCAATAATGATTATGGCAACAATGGTTCTTCCAGTATCCTTCCCTAATGGTGGAATACTAGTTTTCTTACCAGTTTTCACACGTACATGTGTCTATATATTTAATGCATTCAATATTGAAAGGAAAAACAATTATTAACATAACAATATTTTTTGCAGATTTCATGTAAATAGTGATATATTTGTTATAATTGGAGGTTCTTGAGCCCTCAATAGCAATGGTGTCCACCCAAGAAGTTATACTCATCTTCAAGCTGTAGAAAACGTCGACAAAGTATTTGGAATTAACACTGTCTAGGATAGGAAATATGGGTACCAATAATTAGCTTCAATGGAGGTCTCATGTATTTTAAATGCACTAGGGAGATGCAGCCTGAAAGGACAGTCCCCTGGAACCAGACATTCAGTTTTCTCTCGTTTTTTTTTTTTTATTGGGTCGTAAGCTAAAGGATGCTGCCAACCTCTGAATTCTCTTTGCTTAGCTAATACATATTTGCTCTCTTTAAATAGCCAGTGCAAATTTTTTCTAATCATATTGATCTGATGAAGACGTGTATAGAAATCGAATCATCATAATTTACTGACCTTTCTAAAGTTTGGTGGTCGGATGTTGATCACTTACAAATGTGGTCTCGAGAATTACTCAATTGCTACTCTTTACTAGGAGCAATCTTAAGTACAGTGATGAATCTCTAATTTACAATTCACGGTGGTGATATCTTGGGGCCAGTATTTCTTCTTCTCCTTCTTCTAATTATTATTATTATTATTATTATTATTATTATTATTATTATTATTATTATTATTATTATTATTATTATTATTATTACTATTATTATTATTATTATTATTACTACTACTATTATTATTATTATTATTATTTGTACACACGGGTTTTTTCACAACGACAGTTGCTTATGAATTTCATTGGAGATCAAGTGACAACAGGTCTCCTCCATTCTCGAATATTCATCTCCGTATTCTGACTGATTTTAGCAAGACTGTCGTCTGGAAAGTTCCCATTCTCTAGCTGACTTCCAATTCTTCCAAATTCTTTCTAATGATACGGTACCATATGGTAGCCCAAAAGGCACACGGAGACTGTTCCAAATACACCAATAAAGTTGGTTACACATGTCGCTTTCGTGTTTTAAAATTTTTTCAATTCTCTGGCAAAGTCCCAACTTTTTCCCGCTTCTCACTTTTTGAAATTTTCATTCTGTTGGCCGTTTGAAAAGTGAGATCCATTATCTGACAATTTTTTCTTGCCCCTAGAATAAATATGATCTTCTGGCCTAGATGGAGTGATCCGTTCGAATTTTGAAAACCCAGATAATTTGAAGGTTTTTCGGTCCCAGGGACAGCTTCTAGTTTACACATTCAGCATCAATCCCAGTCGTTTACCAAATTTCTGGTCGATTTCTATTTCTTCCAAGCCACGTTCATTTCTGTACCTCTGAGAGATGTTCGATCATGGTGCACGTGAGATTGAAAAGCCCGTAGGCAACTGAAGAAATAGTGTGTACGGAAAAAAAGATGTTTAACTTTAGAGACTATCATTATTTTGTTTAAATATTTGAAACAAAGATCACTTAGAATAAGTGTTAAATAAAACAGATGATTAGTTAGGGGTATTGATTTAAAAAAAAAATATTTATTCATTAGCAAAAACCAATTCTCAGTAGACTAGTGACAGAATTCAAGCACCAATTAGTACACATTATCATCTTTGCATAAACCTGCAATCAAATTACAAGACTTGAAACAAGAATGATGTGAAGATTGCTTTTCTTTTTTTGGCCACGTAGTTTGATTACTGAACCTTTTTTTCTTTCCATCTGAAACCATCAGCATACGTGCGCAATCTCAGGATTTCACTGTACGGCATAATTTTTCTTGTGCAACTGAGCAGATTAGAGGGCACACTGTCTCTAGATTAATTTGCTGAATTCGCTTATTATATGATAGATAATTCCATTCCTGTTATTTTGTACTCGATGACTTTTAACAACAGTAGTATCAGGTGGTCCTCACCGGATATCGAATGACAATGTTTCCCCCAATGCTCAAGCACTCTCCTCGGTATTTCTGCTCATTTTAGTGTTGCTCTTGTCTGGAAAGTTTCAGTTTTCTCCTGGGTCTGCTGTTCTCACAAATTAGTATCATATAATTATTATTATTTGTACTCGTTGGGTTTTTACACCAATAGTAACTGGTAGCTTTCACTGGAGATCGTGTGACAGCAAGCGCCTCTATTCTGCAAGACTGTCCCCAGTGTTGCAGTTGATTTTAGCAATTCTGTCACCTAGATGGTTTCAGTTCTACTAGTCTTTTTAGTAAACTCTATAGGGCCATTTCGATCATTATTATTATTGTCATTATTATAATTATCATTGGTTTTTGTAGTTGTTATTGTTATCATCATCTTTATTGACACAATGAAAGAATCAAATACACAACTACATACGGATGCCGGTACATACATGCATACTTGCATACATGCATATAAGGACTGGATCGAGTTAGTGCGAGGATTGTTGCATATGTTATATAGGGGCCTAAATTAAAAAAATATATTCATGAATATTAAACAAAGTAATTTATTTTTTCACAAGCTATATAGCAACATAATACGGCAAATAAGTCTGAAATTTCAGTAATGGTATCATTTTTTATCTTTGTACAGCGGCTATGACTTCAGTTTCAAATACCCTCGTATTCACAAGAAGTATACTTCCATCAATTACTGCGTTATAATACTAACCTCAAATATAGGTGAAAATTGGCTAAATTGCTAACCTGAAACATCCAGTCGTTCATAAAAGTTGAGGCCCTTGTATAACTGCAGTGATAGAGCAAGTGCAGGATCACTGATTCGGAATCGATATCTTACGAGCATTCAGTGCGGGGCCCATGGAATCACGGGGCCCGTAGCGTATGCTACTTTCGCTCTACAGTTAATCCAGCGCTGTACGTACATGGGATCTCTAAGGCGCAGATGTCTCGAGGCGCTTTATAATGTCCGAGTTGTGGAATCGTTTCATTTGATTGACTTTGATGTGACTCGTAAAATACAGACGAAGAAAGACCGAAAAGAAAGAGGTCAAGCAAGTGTGAGTCATGTTGGGGAAAAAAGAGATCAGCCGAAAATGCGGACCGAACACACAGACACACGCACAGCAAGTGTGTGAACAGACTCGTTGGTACAAGTTGGGTCGTTCATTTTGTTCAAAAACCGATTAAAGGCAGATGGTGAAGGGGTACACAATACACGCACATTCAGAGGTAGATGAAACGAGAGTCAAGTTCGGGGATTATCGCAAGAAGTATTTCTATCTATCTATTTATCTATCAATCATGATATACCCGTATCAATTCTAGTTTGTTTATATATATATATATATATATATATATATATATATATATATATATATATATATATATATGTATATATATATATATATATATATATATATATATATATATATATATATATATATATATGTATATATATATATATATATATATATATATGTATATATATATATATATGTATATATATATATATATATATATATATATATATATGTATATATATATATATATATATATATATATATGTATATATATATATATATGTATATATATATATATATATATATATATGTATATATATATATATATATATATGTATATATATATATATATATATATATATATGTATATATATATATATATATATATATATATATATATATATATATATATATATATATATATATATAATTGTATATGTGTACGTATTTGCACATGGATGGATGTGTCTATCTATCTTCGTAAGTCTACTCGTATCAATTATAGTGTGTTCATATACATCTCAAGTATTTATGTCACTATCTTTATAAGTATCTATCAATTCCAGTGTGTTCGTATATATATATATATATATATATATATATATATATATATATATATATATGTATATTTAAGAAAAAAAAGCATATTACCGGTTGCTAATGAATGCGTTAGGCTCGAAATGTTAACATTCACCGGGTATATATCCTTGCAATTCTTTCTTTTTTTTATACATATTAGTATTTCTATTTACTACTAAATATAAAAATATAATAAAATTGAAAATATGATATGAACTATATATATATATGTGTGTGCGTGTGTGATTATAAATTGCGTTATATTATATTGAAACTCCTCTTCATATCTAGCTGTTCACCTTAGTAAGTCTGCTCGAATTTGTCACACCTAGCGTGTATATATATATATATATATATATATATATATACATATATATATATATATATATATATATATATATATATATATATATATATATATATATATATATTAAGTTGTACTTATCTATCCGTCTATCTATCAACGTGAGTGAATCAATTGCCTCTGCCTGTCACAGTTACCAGGTGAATTTAGATCTGAAATGTTCATTGTATAATGTTTGTTCTATGTGATTAATGGAGATGCGTTGGGTCAATGTGAACGGACGAGGAAGGTTTTGAACGATATCTGTTTGTAAATAATATTTGTGTGTAAAATGAACGTATCTTTCTAGACTGTAGACTCAAATATCGACCTACGTATGTATCTGTCGAGATATGTGTTCCAAAGTGGTATGAATGAAAGTGAGGTATACACCTACGTCTCAATTTCATTGTTGGTTATATAATCTCAGAATCGCATATATTATGAAGAAATACCCACGGGGGCTTATAGTGCCCCCGACACTTCAGTTGCACTGGTTCGCTTCGCTCATGCGTGATTTAGCATTCTGTGATCCCTGAGCGTAAATCCTAGATACAGGTTTACCGTATACCAAGAACCAAAACTAATTTCCATCACTGGTATTCAAGTCTCTCCATATCTACCTCAGTCTGTTCATATTTTATTCGTCCCGTTAGCAAACGAATTGCCATGTGGTTAAATCGAACGTGTTTTAAGAAGTACTTGCTGGTGTTCGAGTTCAGATAGAAGCAATGATTTTGAATGTCAAATCTATGACACTTACGTCTTCACCACTCGTCGTCCTAAATATACAGTGAGTGCACAAAATGTCTGATTCATTTCAACGCTTTCATACAGTTTCAAAATTGGCAGAATTTGAACCAATGAGTATAATATACAAACATGAAAAAAATATTGAAACAAGATTGAATATTGAAAAGTTATGTACAAAATCGGTTCAAATCCTGTCAATTTGGAAGGTGCAAAAGTCTGTTAAAATACAATTTTTATAATGCATCAGACACATCATGCTCTCATTGTGTTTCCCCGCAATCATCAAATTTGACTTGTAAAATATGTGACAATCTCTTACCCTTTCTCGATCTATTGATATACAAATGTATTGTTAAGAGAGAAAGGAAGGTGTTTTTTAAGCAAATGTCGGTCGATATTAATTTCCGTCAATTTTGTTTAGATAACATTCTGCATGCTTGAATGTGTATCTTTATTGTAATTATTGTTTAACTTGCTGTGATATTGCGGATAGAATTTATTAAATCAATATGTCAAATGTTCATTCACTCTAATGATTGCTTATATAGTGAAAAAGCAAAATATGGCGGTAGGGAAGCAAAACAAACGAAACAATTAACATGGCATTCGTTTAGCTTTATTAGAACTTAGTATAAGTAGGAGCAGTATTATAGCTTCATTTATTCTCAATAGATGAAGTATTGACAACAATCATTATCATTGATTTACGAGTATTTTCTTTCATCTTGTTTTTTAAATTATTTTTTATCGCAATTTATTTGGACCGAAAATATTTTATTAAACTGCACGGATCAGGTTATAAAGGATGAGCTCCCGATGAGGCTCGAGCTCACGTTCTTTTTGTCCCAGAGAAGCTCTGGTTAAATGCACCATCTGCGCTTACCGTATGTCCTCGTTGTTTGCTCTGAGTCGTAGGTAGATTGCCCGAATAAGTTGCGATAAAAAGTAGCTAAAAAATTGCGATGAAAGAAAAGATTGCGAATTTCTTCAATAGCTACCCACTGACTTTAATACAACTCCATCAGTACAAGCTTGTACTTACTTTTTTTTTTTTTTTTGCACAAACTAAACATTTCTGGAAATAAGAAAAAATAATGATTCTATGAACAATTTGATTTATTAAACTTTATTGTATATTAATGGATTGTCAGTCGTCAGGAATTGAGACAAGAGTTACTAACAGAGCAGGGTTATCATATGGATTATATAAATAGACTGGTAATAATTTCTATAATAAAATATATTCAGAATGATTTTACTATTTAAATGCGTTGAAGATTGAGCACAAATTAAAGGATTGACAGTGGTCAAGCGAGTGCTATTGTCAGAATAAAGCTAGCATATATATATATATATATATATATATATATATATATATATATATATACACACACACACACACACACACATATATATATATATATATATATATATATATATATATATATATATGTGTGTGTGTGTGTGTGTGTGTGTGTGATTATTGGATGTCTAGATTATATCCAACTCAGTGGTGAAATTTTTTTGTATGTGTATATTCACATGTATATAGTGAAAATCTTTATAAACCATCACATGAACACAGATTGGATAAATAGTTATT
Source organism: Thysanoteuthis rhombus (assembly GCA_963457665.1). Lineage (NCBI taxonomy): Eukaryota > Metazoa > Mollusca > Cephalopoda > Oegopsida > Thysanoteuthidae > Thysanoteuthis > Thysanoteuthis major. Next base: position 14,540,118 of record OY735205.1, read on the forward strand.
TATTCCCTGAAATTTCGTAGCAAGATGGATAAATGTAAGAAAAATAAAATCATTTCTACATCTTACTGATGATGTGGGGTCACTCCCTAGGAAACGTCCGTGAATAAATTCTCATTTACCTTATCTTTGTTTTCCTCATTGTCTATTAAAAAAATCACCATACATACATACATGCACAAACGGGCATTTGAATGAATGTGTTGATTTACGTGGGTTTTGACAGCCATTATTCTACTCTGAATAATCAATTTCATTGTTTAAATGTTATTATAAAATAAATTGGGCTTAATTAATATTTCATTGTCTCTTTTTTAATGTTTTTTATTTGGTCAGTCTATGAGTTTGAATAAAACTAATTGTATAAAGAGGTAATTATGTATATTTTATGTCTATGGTGTACGTGAGCAAATTGAAGAAAGAAGAGGAATATCGTGTTGCAGCTCCATAAAATTCCCTCCTGTCATCTCTTATTTCGTTGGTCAAGTATTATTTGTTTTATTGTCTGGGATTTTAAAAGTTGGCAGAATTTATTGAAACAAGAAGAATCGAGTTTTACATGAGGAGGTTTCGTTAACAATATCAATTTGTTGATGTCATTAATTTTCTGGTCTGTATTCATGTATAGATGTGCTTTTGCAAGATATTAAACTAATCATATTGGCGAGTTCGGTTCTCTGGACCAAAATACTTGCTCCGACACATGTAAACAAGCATTCACACGTGGGCTTGGAAAAAACACCGAGGAGTCAAAATCCCCAAGGAGAAAACTAGAAGTGAAAAGCCGGACCCCTGAATATCTCGATGATTAGTGACAGGATGTTTTTTTTTCACCTGGTCTCAAATCCTAAATATATACTTTTATAGCTCATCATTTTAACGTAACCAAAATTTTTAAAAGAATGATATCACTTACAATCTGTTCTTGTTTATTCCTTTTATACGAAACTCACTTCTATTATTCTAAATACTTTTCTACTTTTTAACGCTTATTTCTTCAATATATACTAAACTCACTTTTACTCTTCGAAGTACTTTTCCAGCTTGTTTCTAGAGGTTAAAGGAATAGTCGCTAAAAAAGTAGAAAAATGCTTCGATGAATATAAGTTGGGGTTGTAATAATGAAATTAACAAGAACAAAATGTCAGTGATATCATTTTTTCTAAATTTTGGGATGCATCGAAATAAAAAAAAAAGCTTTAACAGTATAATTAGAGAGACCACCGAAAAATTCTCCTGTCACCAATCATTGAAATATTTGTTTTTTGGGGAGCTTTGTCCTTTGCATTTCAAGTCTTGGGGTTTTGTCGTACGCCCGTGAAAATATTAATGATGGATGGGGACAGACTAAGCACAAAGTCACATGTTTCGAGCATCCAGGGAGGGTCTGTGTTCAGGTAGACGAGTACAGACTTTTATAGCTGATGGGCCTCGCAGGAGTGCATAAGTGTATAAATATATCAATTACGATATAGTTTGGAAGACTGTGTAACGGCAGCTTTCCATTGATTTTAAGTGGCTAACCTGCAAGAATCAAACTTCCTTTTGCAATTTTAATTTTCTTCTCGAATTACTATATGAAAGAACACACACACACACACACACACACACACACACACACACACACACACATATATATATATATATATATATATATATATGGAGAGAAAGAGAGCAAAAATATTCGATACATTGTAAAAAGTCAAAATAATCTTCCTATATGCATGTATGTATGTATGTATGTATGTATATATATATATATATATATATATATATATATATATGTGTGTGTGTGTGTGTGTGTGTGTGAGTGTGTGTGAGTGTATGAGTGCACGTGTGTTCATGTTTAAAATTATAATTATATGCAACAGAATAATGAAATAAATTATAGGAGAATGATAAGGATAATCACTTTTTGGTCGCTGAAAATAATGATAAATTATGAATTATACAGTTTAACTATTATATTTTAGGGGTTTAGAGCCTTTTTTACTAAACCAAACACAAATCTCTCTTCTATTTGCAAATACCTAACAATACATATTCATTCCAAAGCTGGTTGTATAATAAGGTTGAATTGAAGTGTGTTGCAACTTTCTTCTCAATAGTTTTTTTACTCTTAATTCAAGACTATTTATATTTATTTCTACGTTTTTGAGAGGTTGTCTAAAAAAGGAACCAATCAAAATAATGACTTCGACCAATACCTCTGTGAATTTGTTGATTTTAATACAATACATTAATATATTATATTATGAAATATTTATTAATAGCGTTTTTGAGTAGTATTGATATTTCGAAATAATACGTCAGTTAAAAAGATAATATTTCAAGACTCCACGGATAAATCATTTATTTTTGTTCCTTGAAGTTATCCATTTCGTGTTAAGTTTATATATTGAAATTACATCGCACAAATACATCAATAAGGTATCAGCAAAGCGATAAAAAGTACATTTATGTTCCACAACTGACAGGTCTGGTTAGTTGCTCAATAGAAACTGTCATGCAACTTAGGTCAGTTGTTGTTATAAGGATCAATTATAGATTGGAAGAAAAGGGCTGATCAACGAATAAGTTACTTCTCTAACCTTTTGTCAAAAACAAGCGTGAAGACTGACACGAAGTAAGGGATCAATTTAGCATGAATTTACATATGAGCTGACATTGCTAATTGTTCCTCCACTAAAAACCTATTCAAGGGGAAGGGGTTTTAAAAAAAAGAAATATTTTTTCTAGATATAATAAGAAGTGAATGTTCATTTTTCAAGCCTCTACCTTTACTGGCGTGGCCTGTACGCGTGATACATGCATAAATAGCCAGCCAGCCAAACCAGCTTGAAACCGGAGAAACGTACGCGGACAGTCTTTGTTGACAGTCCGTAATATCTCATTTTCAACATAATCTCCTTACCCTGAGAATGCACTTTATTCAGTATTGAATATTAATCACATCGTTCCAACGTTATACAGTGAAAACTTCAGATCGAAATTCAGTAAATAACGACATGTCATTCTAGGGGCTTATAGATCCACTTTACTATTTTGGTACGTACAGGGTGCGTGAAAATAGCTCAACATGTTCTTTTTTTTCCTGGTCAAATTAGTGCAAGTGTACGCGCGCGCGCGCGTGTGTGTGTGTGTGTGTGTGTGCGCGTGCAATTAGATTTGTGAATTAGTGTGTGTTTACATGTTTGTGTGTACGAGAGTGGATGTTTTATACACGTTTCTGAGCGTGTATATATGTTGGTGTGTGATTGCATGGGTGCATGTATGTGTAAATGAGAGTGTTTGTGTTCCTAAACTTCAATAGGTATTAATCGGTTGAAATAGATATTTAATGGTTATTATATGTCAAGGTAAGAATATTTGAAAAAAAAAAAAACAAAAACACATTGAAACAACAATAAATATTATTATCAAATTTTATATGATTTCGGAAGCTTCTAAGAACAGAATTGGTCGATACACTCATCGACCACTAGGACTTACTGTGCAAAATCGGAAATAAAGGAATAGATTCCAACGAGACTTGAACCCGTCTTTCATGGACGTCGCCTTAACTACTTCGGTCTCTAGAGGTTCCATGAATAAGAGGGACACAAATCAGTGGTCATTGTCTTATCCCTCCATCACGCCCGTGGGTCCTTCCTTTATCTTTCGTTGCTGGCTCTAACGGTTTTACTGTGTATCGATCTAGAGTATTTGGTAAAAAAAAAAAAAAAAACACAATTCGATGAAGTAAAACTAGTCATGAAATACTAATACTAGTGAGAATGATTCATCCAAGAATTTTGAAGAAAACAGTGAGAACAAAATGTACCCGATACATTAAGAATAGATTAATTTAAACATCCTTATACAGCTTCAAAATTTGACAAAATTCGGACCAAAATTTAAAAAATACAAAAATCAAAAATATATTGAAACAAGGTAAAACATTGAAAAGTTAAACACGGAATCAGAAATCTTTTATCTTAATTTTGTCAGTTTTGAAGTTGTACAAGTATGTTAAATCAAACTTTTTTAAAAATGTGTTAGATACGTTCTGCACTTACTGTACTTATATATATATATATATATATAAATATATATATATATATATATATATATATATATATATATATATATATATATATATATATATATGTGTGTGTGTGTGTGTGTATATATATATATATGTATATATATATATATATGTATATATATATGTATATATATATGTATATATATATATATATATATATATATATATATATATATATATATATATATATATATATATATATGTGTGTGTGTGTGTGTGTGTGTGTGTGTGTATGCGTATGTGTGTGTGTGTGTTTGTTATTCACTGTTTGTATTCGGAGTAATTAGCTCTAAGTGTCTCATTGGAACGAAGATTCCTAATAAAAAAAAATGCTTGGTATTAATAAACCGAAAATGGTAGTTGACTCATTTGAACAAAATAGATTCATTCTGAAGTGGAAACGAAAAGTCCACGCGCATAAATTATTTTTTTTTAAATTAACCAAAATTTGCACTCAATTTTGCTATTTCTAGATATTTTTATATATATGAGTTGCTACCCGAAATTTCCGGGAATCTAACCATAAAAATAATTACTTACGTTGACATCTATTTTCCCAAGTCTTCTTGAAATTAGGAGGACATTTTTACGTTGATTCACAAAGGATAACAACAAATGTCCGTACTACAATCAGTTTCGGCGCTCTATTTAAATCCCCCATTCCTTGAGAGCACATCGAAGAAATTACAAGTAATGAATATCTATCTTGGTGATTAAAACTACCACGTTAATTCTATTTTAATTTGATTGAATAATTTCTATATTCTATTAGTTAATGTGATAATTAAGATGTGATTATAAATACCTTATTCATGAATTCATGAATCTCAATTGTTCAAAATGCTCGATAAATTGTATGTACATTTGGGAAACGCTTTAATTTTTCAGGTTATACTGACAGAATCAGTGTTCTTAATACATTTTTTGTACATAATCGAAAGAATGGATTCGAGAAGTATCTCACTAATAAGTTGAAATAGCAAGTACACATCATTATTACATTTACATGAATGTTTTTATCCCTCTCGATTAGTAGCATTGGTTTCCTAATTAGCTAAATCTTCTGAACTACTTCAAAGTATATGTATGTTGAAATAAACTTTTGGAAAAGTAACGGGTACTTTTTTTACTCACTGTATGAAAAGTTTGCCAACCTTTTAAACATTTTGCTAATAATGTCTCGATGATTTCGAAGCCAGACTTTTGATTAATGTTCCATTTATGTAAATCATAAATATTTTTTTTTATACTAATAATCATTAATAGCTGACAAATGTATTCTTTAAACTTATTTTCTGTATTTTGCTTGTGCACATGTCAATCGATTTTAATGATAATGTGAGCGCTTCAGTTTGAAGGTTCTAAATACTTGGATTTTTCAATATAAAAAAATACTGTGATTATTTAATTGCAAAAAACTACCTCGATGGAGAATAAAAAAAACAAACAAAAAAAAACATATCTCTTCAACACTTTGAAGAAATATAATTTTCTCCCAGGAATATATATATATATATATATATATATATATATATATATATATATATATATATATATATATACACACATATATATATATATGCACATACATACATATACATATATATATATATATATATATATATATATATGCACATACATACATATGTATATATATATATATATATATATATATACAAGTCGCTTGTTACTTTTACATGTTATTTCTATATCTTTTTTCTGGGACAAACAAATAACCAATCATTTTGTGACCTTTTATGTCCTAATTTTTTGGATTTAGAAATTTTTTACCAACAAATTTTTCAAAAATTCTATTTGAAACCCATATAGAGCCCCCTGACATTGGATGATAAAGAAATACTCGGGTATACATTAATTTTTATAGAAATAAATTGGTCTCGCAAGTACTACCAGGGCAACTACTCAAATCATAGAAAGAAATAAACATGGTACTTTGAAGTACCATCAGTACATAAAGGGTTTAGATAAAAGCAAACAGGTCCGAGATTTTGAATATAAATTAGATATTACCAATATTTACCAAGCTTACCTTTGCAGAAGGTCACATACGTGGGGCACCCACTGAGAATCGAACTCACTATATAGCAGTGATTGTCTGCTGAGCTAGCTTGTTAACCATGACACAACTCCATGGTGCTCCTGATTTTTTATGATAAAGATATTATTTTGTTTATTTTTGTGCCATCAAACGCTATGGATAAATAATTATTCCTTGTGAAAAAATTCATGCGCATATTTCGATATCAGTAAGATCTTTTTTATTGGAAAGTAAGCCAACATACATACATATATATATATATATATATATATATATATATATATATATATATATATATATATATATATATATATATATATATATATATATATATATATATATATTAATATTAAAATTAAAACTATATTTGAAATGATCTCCCCTTATTACATGGTGAATGTATCAATTCGGCTTAGACAACATAAATAGAATAAACAACTGAATAAAATGGGACCTCTGCAGGAATCGAACCTAGTCGGTAACCGCTTCGGCGTTGTGTTACTCTTACCACTACATTACCGACGGTTGTTTAGCTCAGTGGTAAGAGCAACACTACTTTGAAGTGGCTACCCTACCGGTCGTAGATTCGATTCTTGCGGCTTTCTGTCGGATCATATATATCCATTTCTTACCACACACACACACACACACACACACACACACACACACACACACACACACACACACACACACACACACACACACACACACACACACACATATATCTATCTATCCCTAAATATATATATATATTACTGGGCGTGCAAAATTCTATCATATTTGTTATAGAAGACCACATATTTATGATTAACTCATTAAAAAAAAACTTCAATATGTAGTGGTCATAAATTCAATTGCGATACTGGGGCATGTTGTCCGGTGGACAGACCATAGCCTTTTTCACTTATGAAATATATGGTTACTGAAAAGAGAAGTTTTAGTTGCTGGTTTTACTCTGAATATCGAATATCAACAGTTCCAAAAATATATAATATTTTTGAAGCTTTCGATTAATTGTGCAGTTCATCTACTATTTTGTAAGTAATGCCTTTTTTCGGGTTATATATGAAATCTTTCTTAGAATGGGCCGACGAAGGGCTTGACAACCTGTAATGAAGAACCGGTGTCGAGCTTGGCAGTATAAGCAAGTAACAACATATATATATATATATATATATATATATATATATATATATATATACATATATATATATATATATATATATATATATATATATATATATATATATATATATACATATATATACATATATATATATATATATATATATATATATATATATACATATATATATACATATATATATATATACATACATATATATATATACATATATATATATATACATATATATATATATATATATATATATATATATATATTGGTAGAAAGAAAATTTCATCTTCTTTCTAACTGTGTTATTTTGTCCATTTGTAACAGTTGCACATAAGAAAAGATACTGCCAAAAATGAGGAGTCAGGTATTTGGCATTTTACATGGAAATTCAAATATATGTGTGTTTTAAAGTCAACTGTCTATGGATTGTGTATTCATTTCTTGGTGGTGATATATACACATAAATGAATATCATTCTAAATACTATTTTCCCAGCTTACCAACAGAGCATCTAAGAGTTTTGTATCTGTTGTGCATAAAAGGTTACAGCTGCAAACGTGAACCTAGGTATTTAGGATTTTACAAGGAATTCGTAAGATGCCAAATACTTAGCTTAACGTTTTTATTGGTTGGAGATATTTCCACCACCAAGATTGTTACCTTTGAGTGGGTTGATCCATCGTTAAACAAAGAGAAACATACATGTCACCCTGTTTTAAAGAATGATTTTTATAATCCTTTCTTATTTTCGGGTTGAACTAACCAATGACTGCACGGAAAATAAATAACTGATTCTTAATAGTGAAATGTATTGGCTATTTGGCTGGGTTGATGGAATAATTGTTTATTTCCAATTGCTTTAAGAGGTCAGTAATCGAGCTGAATATAAAAACCTAGATATTAAATGCAGATTTACAAGACAGGCACTTCTCAATCACTCGAGGGTTTGGCGTAACACACTCGTTCTTCTCTATCATTCCCAACATTCGGTCATGTACTGGACTATAAGCTAAGCATAATAAGTACTGGACCGAATTATGTTAGTGCAGGTCCAGTAGCACATGTTATTGAGGGGCCCTGAATTAGGAAAATACAGATATATATTAAAATACATATATTTTTTTTTCTTGCAAAGTAATTATATTTTTTCATTTGCTATACTGCCAGATAATACAACAAAAATGTCTGACATTCCAATTATAGAATCATTTTGTCTTCGTTTTGATCTCTATGCAGCGGCTGTGACTTCAGTTTCAAATGATTTTGTAGTTAATAGGTATCGCATGGATACTACATTTCCATTAATTCCTGTGATGAAACAATAACCCCAATTATAGGTGGTAATTGACTAAAATCGCAAATCTTGAATACTCAATCGTTCATAAAAGTTGAAGGCAATATAGTCTTATAGCAATAGACCAATTGTAGAACCAGTGAATCAGAATCGATAACTTTTCCAAGCATTTAGCACGGGGCTCTTGAAATTGCGGAGCCCACACCATATGCTACCCTTATTACATAGTCAAGTCGTCACTGAGTGAATATTTGGACTGAATGCCGAATAGATATGCTGTGAATTTTGCCCAACGTTTGTTGCAAATATCATACGGGAGTTTCTCAAGGGAAAGGCATGGTAGGCAATAGGTTCAGGCCAGATGGAAAATATAGGCTTCAATACAAATTGATCAGGAATTTTTCCTAATCCCCCCTAAATACATATGATTAACACATAGGTATATACGTATGCATTTAGAGTATATGATGTATTTACAAGTAATAGAGCGATAAAATGACTGGAACAATTCATCAAAAAAAGGGAGAATGCGATTGCCTCAGTCGCCCACACCTCTTTTTACGCCTATGGAGTAGGCCCCCTCAAAACTGTGAGTCCATGCCAACCGGCACACCTGTCCCGCCTCTGCCCGGGTCTGGGTCTACCGTTTTTTAATAATCCTCTCAAAAAGATAGTGTTTTACTAATACTACTGACAGTGAATCTATTGTTCATACTGCATGCAACAGCGAATAAGAAATATTTGTGCTAATATTATATGACCCCTTTATTTGTCCAGTGATTGATATGCTGATTATAGCAGTGTTGACAATGAGGAAAATAATAATGGTAAATCGAAAATCAACACCACCTTCACAACTACTACACTACAAGGATAGGTCTTCCGTCTCTTCGCTTAACAACAATAACAATATCCGTATTCGTGTAAATGGATCACCGGATCCCGCTAGTGTATCAACACTAATTATCTAAAACCTTATCTACAATTATCTAAAAATAAGAAATGTTTCATCTAAAATAATCTAGAAAAAATACCAGCGCAAGAATTGGGCATTCTTGGTCCAAAATGACCATAGAGGCCCAGAAGAGCAATTTTTTGAGCATATATATATATATATAAAAAGAGAGAGAGAGAGAGAGAGAGAGAGAGAGAGAGAGAGAGAGAGAGAGAGAGAGAGAGAGAGAGATGGTGCGTAATAGTGTATTCATGCAAATTTCCAAGGTTATGGCCTCACAAATGTGACCAGGGGTGCCTAGAGGCACAAAATTACACAAGCAAAGAGAGAAGAATCCGTAGCTCACTTGGCTGATTGGTCATGCAGGCCATTTGATGATTTGGTGATTCAATGATAATAATAATAATAATAATAATAATAATAATAATAATAATAATAATAATAATAATAAAGCGAGAACATAAAGGTTAGGAAAGTGCCCATAACAGTTGCCGCATTTAGAACTGTGTCAAAGACATACGAATCGAAACTAGATGAATTAGAGATTCGAAAAAGAATTTAGACTGTCCAGAGCCCAGAGCTGGGCCAAGGCATAATTGAACTAAGCGGTTGCCTATGGCCCTGTGTCCATCAGAAACTCCAATCCCTCCCCCAGGAGGCGGTGGAAGCCCTAAGATAAAATTCTGCTTAGGGCTCTATAAAGGCTTGGGTCGGCCATACCATTCTCTGGTGTTATTCAGACCTGTATATATACAGTAAAAGGTACTGGGGATTCGATGAGACTTGCTGTCTCTCAATATCTGGCAACAGCCACCAGGAATCTGATTGGAACATGCAAACGCACTTGAAATTCTAAACACTAACAAAAGCTAGTGTTCATTATTAAAATTTTGATTTGCTCTAATGTCAGATAGTTGCACTTATCCCTGCGTGGTCAGACTTTGAGTACAGGATTTTCAAGGCCAGCTGCTTTCCCTAATTTGGATGAACGGTGCATAAAAAAAATGATATCATCAAAACAAATACAGAAAATTGAATAAGCAATATTTCCTTCAAGATTTTTTCAATATCCATTAATTTCGAAGAATACATAGTTCAGCAACTGATTTAGCCAAACAAATAGTAAAGTATATATGACTATCCATTTACCACATAAAGATGGGTAGCTAAAGATTTAGGGGCTCTGAGGCGCATCCTCCTAGAAATTCTGGGTTGGTATTGTACATGGAAGTTATCTTGTCAGGGTTTGTGACTCCAACTTCAGACTGAGTCAGATTATTGGTCAACTTCACAACGGAATCTTCCGAATCGGATCATGGCAGGTAAGGAGCGTAGTGGTAACAAGTCTTGCCAAATGTTGGGGAGCAAACTACCGGTGAAAACTGACTAAAAACTCAATCTTCAGGTCTCTGTATCGGGGCTTTTTGATCGGTGGGATAATCAATCTATAGTCTTAATAATTAAGTTAACCACTATGCAATTTTGATTACCAATGAAGGTTTCTTGAGTTTCCACATAGACTGACCATCTGGTTTCATATCTATTCGGTCATTAGCCGGGAGACAATACTTTTTGTTTTATTCTTAGAAAGAAAAATATATCTTTAATCGAAGTGTCCTTGGCGCCTAGTTTAGGACTTCCCAGCCGATGACAATTTGTCTGTTTAAAGACATACCCTAGGCTGCCAAAAAGATTATCGTTTTATCTTTTTCTACCTATTGACCAGGGTGGAATTCCTATGATCTAATTACAGATCGTTCTGCATTTGAGTTAGGAAAAATATTTTTGTCGCTATGACCTGATAAGACTCGACATTGTCTATCAATTTGGCCCGTCCCAACTGTTTAGGTTTCACATTATCTTTCAAGAGAAAAAAAGAAAATTTTTGGTAAGAAACATTCCTTTCCGAATTCTTTACTCGAGTAAATCCTGACTTGTAAAATAAAACATGCTCAAAATTTTCTGTTTTGTCCTTGCAGAATTGGTTGAAAAAGCTAACCCACTCCTGACTGATCGTGTTAAAATGCAAGTTCAATCCTTACTGGGTGCCTTACAATTGCATGCCAGATTAAACTAAGCTTAGTAAAGTAATCAGAAGTAAATTTCCATATCATTTTTCGGGTTATTCAAGATCGTTACCAAAATCATTGAATAGCAAAAATTGAATTAACGAAATCGAAAAGGATTGTTTCTCTAATGGTCAATCTTAAAGCCAGTAGAAACTGTTTGAAAAAAAATATTTTGCGATCTCCATCCTTGTTTGTTTGTTGCCAAGGATTTGCCCAAGTTATATTTAGTTCTGGGAACGCACACCCCATGGCAATACCTCCCCATTGCACTAAGAGGCACAGGGTCAGGGTTAACCCCGATGCGTGAGGTTTGTCAAAAGTCAAATGCAAAGGGAACTGGACAATTTTAATCTCCTCATCCGTACTTAATATAGTGCAATTGCAGCAGAGGTTTCCCACACTATTACAAAAAGACATGTGCCACATTCCATCCTTGTGGGAGGATGAGTTAATACCCCCTCCATATTGATCATATCCAGAGATTGCAGTGAGTGCAGAATGTATCCGATACATTTAAAAATGTTCATCTTTGTATTTACATATACCTTCAAAATGGACAGAATTCGAACCAAAAATTTCTGACTTTTCACATTAATTTTGAACGATCACTCTTGTTACGACACTTTTTTCATTTTTTTATTCTTGTATTTTCAAATCTTTGATCCAAATTCAGTTAGTTTTAAAACTGAACAAGTATATTAAGATAAAGTGTTGAAACTCACCGAATAGTTACTTTACCAATATTAGATTCTTACTCAGAACAAGAACCAGGGGAAGTGATGCAAGTCTGTGAGCAAAACTCGCGAACAATGAAGCATAAAAAAAGAAATACGTTGACTCATGAGATAAGAACTCTACAAATTACGCTAAGATAAACCAACGCTAAAATGAGGCGCCTGAAGATAAGACCTATCGGGCGAACATTATACGGCGAAATATGTATGAGCATCTTGTACGTGACAAGCAGAAGATCTTGAGTTCTGTCACTGTTTAAACATGGACAACAGCAATGTATTATATGTATAGGGACGTTAGACGGCCTATTAACTTGTGATTAAAAAAAAAAAGATTTCTCTCTTCTATTTAAATGCTTCGTAAACTTAATTGCTTGTGTCATACGCGAAGAGAAAACGCGCTCGCTTTCATTCCGAAGGGAATAAACTCTCTTCCCACTCACTCGAGAAAAAATAAGTAGAAATCCACATAGTAAATGAACACACACACACACATACATACATACATACATACATATATATATATATATATATATATATATATATATATATATATATATATATATATATATATATATACATATATTGTGAGAGAGGGAGAGAATTAATAGTCACAAGCACACAGGAAGGATGAGAATACATCCATTTATAACACCTTACATGACGGCTCTGACATGAGAAAAACTGAACATATCTGTGCCTGCAACTTCTAACAATTGTAACATAGAACCGCTGACGATGGAGTTGAACCCCGAAACATGTCCGTATATTAGACAATTGAAATAAAGATTTTAAACGCTCTGTGTACTCCTGTTCTGTCATGACTTAAATAGAATATGCAAGAAGCCCACACCACACAGAACAGAAATATAAGCATGTACGTACAGCGAAACTTTACGCCATTATATTTAAAGGGTTGCTCTAAATCAATTGTTTATTGTTGAATGTATCGAGCACTTCATTAAATAAGCCTATTACACATCGGGTATTGTATTATGTCAAATTGCATTCTAGATTTGTATTAAACACACACAGACACACACACACACACACACACATATATATGCACAAGATTATAGTAAATATGCTAACGATTTATATGTCATCTGTCTGAATAGCTATTCAGCTATCCAAATTGTTTTTTTATATATATCTCTAAGGTTATACAAATTCTTTCTACATCTGACAATCTGAAAGTAACACATTTGATGTGGGAGAGAGAATTTCAAAAGAACATCCTTCGAGTGCTCACGTGCTCACAACAAACAATACGCACATATGGACAAGTTTATTCCCCAATTTTTCTACAGAAATCGTTAGAATATAGATAAGTTATTTTCAAAGTTTACATTACAGAAACAAGGCCAGAGTAATTTGGTACCCTCGTGGGGATCGGACTCAGTACATCTGGGAATTAGTTATCGAAACAGGCTTCCTGAAGAAACACACACACACACACACACACACACACACATGCACACACACACATTCCGTATTGGTTGACCAGACTGTGATTTTTACCATCACTACAGTAATGAATTCAGATTATCACTGGGTACCCAACTTCTGTGACCTTGTGTCAAAGTAAGCTGAACTTACAACTTATCAAATATACTCTGCTTTAGTATGTAGAGCGTATATACTGCTTAGATTGGTAGTAGTGGAGAGCCCGGTGAGGATCGGACTTATTAAGGTTGTAATTGTCAGAGCTACGAGCCTTTTAACCTTTACTACACTGATGGTGAAATTACTGAAATGTGCAGGGGTTTCGCAAAATCGCCAGTTCCACTATCTCACTGTAACGCGTTCATAAATAAAAGTCAGTAAAAGCAGATGGATCAACAGAGAAAAACACAGAAAGAAAGACAGGTACAGCAATAAAATGCACGGATGAATAAAACCAGTGAGTAAATCTTTAGTGATTTGTTATGATTTGATTATGAATTAACAATCACTATCTGACACATTTCTAGTATTCGCAAAACTATACACGCAATGATAAGCGACTGACCTTTTTCTACTTACTTTTCATAATTTCTCTATTCTTTATATTTATTCTAATCATTTATTCGTACAGAGATACCTATTTATTATGTTCACTATGGGAAAGCGTCTTAAAGATAACAATAACCAGCTGATAACATTGAGCGAATTATAAGAAATTGCAAAATCCACATTCATTGTTATAAATTTACGTTCATTTTTGTTAATTCATTGTTATGTAGTTAAATCAGTTGCCTTTTAACAACTTCACATTATAAAAAAAGAATACATTATGAATGAAGTGTTTGGGGCCGATTGATTTTGATATTAGTAACGGGCTGATTATATTATTCGGCTTCCTCTGTATTTATTATTTCTCTAGATATGAAAAATAGATCCACGGATATGTTTGGATATCATTTAGAGGACATTTTAAGAAGAGTATATATATATATATATATATATATATATATATATATATATATATATATATATATATATATATATATATGATTATAGATTATAGAATTAATACTTTTATTCTATTTGTAATGATCTCCTGCTAATACACGGTGAATGTATCATTTGGGGTAGACTGCGTTAATAGAATAAACAATTAAAAGAAAATCGGAATGCTGCAGGTATTAAACCTGCAACTGATAGGTAGCCACTTTAATGTAATTTCACCCTTTCCATTAAAGCGGCAACCTATCGTTCGTAGGTTCGATTCCAGTAGGTCTTTTCCCTAATTGCTTATCCTATTTACACTGTCTGTAACAGACGCGCACACACACACACTCACATATATATATATATATATATATATATATATATATATATATATATATATATATATATATATATATATATATATATATATGGAAACGAGAAGCTCTACTTCTAGAGGTAAAGTCGTACTATTATAAAAGATTAAAGAAAATCACTCTGTTTTGATTGATATGAACCTCTACATCACTATTCAAACACAATAAACAAAGTAGTAAGTAAAATGATTAAGAAAATTTCTTGGACACATATATCAACATTCTGTCGAATTACTCCACACCCAACATTTATCTATCTATCTATATACATATATATATATATATATATATATATATATATATATATATATATATATATATATATATATATATATATATATATATAGGCGACTAGGACAAAAGGATATATTTGGAATATATCTCAGCAGTAACCTTGAGTAACCCATATTTTTATATGGGTACATAAAGAAAGGGTTATATGAAGCAATTGCACAGCACTATTATCCTTTATTGACTGTAATGTCTCAACTTTTAAACACCCTCACTCCTAGATTAGAAAGCATGTTAGGGTGCTCCGTTTTGCCCAACCCCATACAGCAGCGGACGTATATCTATATATACCAAATGCATTTGGTAAAAAAATATCCCATGAATTGTATAGATCGTATCGATTCAATCTGAGGCTTTATTAAAGAGTAACTGAACTCGTTTAGGTTGGACAGTTCATCGTTGTAGGCAAAAGAATTCTTTTTTCACAAAATTGTTACTTTGGAGTGGAAAAGTCCATTATTACTTCCAGGGGAACAGAAAAAAAGCACTGTTCATTATATAAATAGATTCTTTGTTACTTCTTAACTAAAAGAATATGGCCTCAACAATGCCCGTTCCTGATTGGTTGAGCGATATCACAGCTCAAACAAAAGCAGATGTTAGCTTTCCTGAACAAGAAGCGCCTTGAACATTACTAATATGCTTCTCCCATTGTCCAATCGCCAACTTTTTCAACGCTTTTCTGGTTATTTCTACTCGACATTTGTCTGTCTGGAAGGTGAAACCAGCTCATTGGAACATCTTATAATAAAGATGCTCACACAGACAAATACTGCAAGCAATTCCATTTGTGTGTGTACATATATATATATATATATATATATATATATATATATATATATATATATATATATATATATATGGCCTTGAAAGCTTTACAGCTTTGAACACTAAACAAAATTTTTTTGTTAAACTTCAATCACTTATTCCTCAATATCTGTCGATGAAATTTATGTAATTTTCTGCGATGTTTTTTTTAATCTTTTCTTTTTCACATTGCTCTTATGGTACAATGTGTATTTTTTCTCTTGTTGGGTTCATCACTTGTATTCCATCTAACCGTTTCGGGGATTTTAAAAACAAAAAGCTTATTAACACACGTTCACACACACACACACACATCTATATTATATATATATATATATATATATATATATATATATATATATATATATATATATATGCTTAAATAACCATTATACATACAAACATATATATATATATATATATATATATAAAGGTATTATTATTATGATCATTATTATTATTGATCTATAAGTAATTACACACAAACACACATATATCTGAAGAAAAGTTTTAAAATCTATTATTTGGCATCAATTGTTTACTCAGTGTGTAGCTGTCTATCTATTTATGTTTCTTCTAATCTATCTATGTGTCTCTTTTTCTTTATCCGTCTTTCTATCCGTCTATCTATCTTCTTATGTATCTATCGATATATCTATCCATTGATGTATCTATTGATGTTCCTTCTTATCTACCTATCTATCTATGTATCTATCTATATATCTAAGTTCTTTCTCATCTATCTATCAATCTATTTATCTGAATTTTTGACATACATGCGTAACAAATAAAATAATGTGAGACTAATTAAGCGAAAGAAAGATACGAAACAAGTTTTGATATTGCTTTACTAGCAAAAAGACTTGAACAAACTCTAATATAGAAATGAATAGATAAAAAAGTATTCTCAGACAGTTTTTTTTAATTCTGTTTTTTTTTCTTTCTTACGGAAAGAAAGACCGTGAGCCGGAGGCAGATTGACAAAATTATACGAAGAGAGTTGTATTTTGGTTGTTCCATATTTATAAATACTACCAAATTACAATTTCGTGTACAACACACGGGATCTCATTAAATCATTTGCTTGAAAGCCGAGAGACGAAAAAGACTAGCATACGAGATACGAGAAGTCTCGAAATAATGTTGAGTTTAGAACGTTATCAATATTTTTGTTGGTTAACCATTTTGTTTGAACCGACAACCGAAACTATCAACATAGGTTTCTCAAGTTTTCAAGTCGGTTTGGCTGGCTTGCTATGTATGTAAGTCTCACGTATAGGACCGCTTTAATGGAACTAGGGTGCTGAAGGATTTTCTCCTTATTATATCTACAAAAAGTTTTTTTTTTTAACCCCCCCACCCCCGAACCCTAAACCGGTTTTTAGTGGGGATTGGGGTCGATTTGCAATATATGTTTATGCTACAGTATTCACGCTCTTTTTTTTTCTTTTTTGAAAATTCAGACTTTTTCTAGTGATTACTGCACAGCAAGTCTCAAGAGAAATAACTTATTCATTGATCATCCCCTTTTTCCATATACTCCTAATCTGCATTCTACCCTAAGATGTTGGTCTGTTGACAGTTTCTATTGACTGACTAACCAGACATCTTTATTCATTTAGGTAATTTTATGCGTATCTTAAATATTGAAAAAAAAATGCGACTCACTGTGTGTGAATGTGTGTGCGCGCATATGCTTAATATAAATGTATCATCTGTGGGTATCTCATGAGAAGTCTTGGAGGACTTTGCAAAGAGATTAAAATAATTAGAAACAACTGGAAAAACAAGGAAAACTATTTGGACCAGAGGTTCCCAACCTTGTCACGGTCATTCCCCACATTATCAATAATTTTACTAGTTCCCCACTACCATTTAAGTAAGTTGCAACACAGAATACATTAAAATATTTTGTTCATTTTACGTATAATTAGACAGCTGTATAATAAGAAGTTTAATTATATGATTGTACTACTGCTGCTGCTTGCATTTGTTCCTCGAAAAAAGCAAGTAAAAATAATTAGGAAGATATTATTTAGAAATTCCAGTTTATTTCATTCCCTCCCACTACCTTGGATTAAATCTCGCGAGATGCTTACGAGAGTGTTCGAGATTTGGCGAAACTTAGATTCAGAAGTTCATGCAATTTCTCAGATACGTTCAAACTTGCTCCTAATTCTGTAGTTTTGTTGATTGTCAATTATGCTTGTTATTATGTTATATTTATTTTCGTTTGTTTTTCTGTTTCTTATTTTGTCCGTCTAGACTGTTATCTCTTTTGATGTATTGTCATTCTTTTTCCAATGTTCACAAGCTGACTAAGATACTGTAGTTTTATCGATTCTCGGGTATATTTGTTATGGTATTTTGATTGTATCTTTACTCGCGTTCGTTTTACAGGGCTGGCCTCGGCGTTTTGGTGCCAGAAGCAGAACGAAGATTTCAAAGACGAATTCAATTGATGGAACGGGGTCTTTGAGAGGAACATCACTCCTGATGGATTTCTTTGCCTTCACTCTTCTTTTTGAATATTTGGTACATTTTGACTACACCGATCACCTCGGCCAAGTGCTAGCCTCCGGTTCGGTCAGCCATGGTTTAATCAACCGCAGAGTCATACCAAAGATTTGAAAATGGTACTCAATACCCCTCTGCTAAGCACTCAGCACAAGGACTCGGGTTCCAGAACCTCTTCCAGAGGCTGAGGGGTTACAGACAAAATCACGTTGGATACACCAGTTCTCGTGAGATCACCGAAGTTAAGCAATGTGGGGTGTAGATGGGTGACCATAGGGATAACCAGGTGCTGTTAACAGTACGAAGCTTAGACAGACCTAGCAAACCAAAAGTCTTATTAACTTCGATGAGGGTATAAGTAGAGAAAGACGATACATACATATATATACATACATACATACATACATTTTGATAAGCCCAAGTTCCGTTTGGTCAGTGAGCAACAAGATATGCTGTGATGATCTCACCTGCATTGAGTAAACCATCGATTGCCGGGAACTAATCCATTCTAAGAGATTAAACATAACAATTGATAACTTTTCCACAGCTACAAATTTTTGATGATAGCCCCTCCCTGAAAGAAATGGAAGTATAAAAGAATCATTTAAATTTGTCGATATTGGTAAAGTCTGGAGATTTCAGACGGCCACGAACTTCTGGTAAAATGGATTTTACCGATTGCATCTACACCGAAAATGATAGCAGTTCACTCGCGCCAGTGGTGTAACCATAGCGCTTCTGGTAAGGCCCCCACCATGGGAACACAATTCAAGAGTAGTTTCTTTACCATTCAGAGAATTCATTCATGATTTAAGGTATAAGTTTTCAAGAGTATTTTTCCATCCCCTAGTTTATTTTTTATTCACAAAGGAAGGTTAATCATTGGTTACTGAAATGGAAAAATATTTTTGAAATAACGCTAACGGATAGAATTGATGGAAGATATTCCATTGAGAGCTCTGATTTTGAAGCGGGTCAGAAAGCTTTCATCTTTGCTGTCAGTCCTGTACCACCGATATTTGTGACATCATCCTAGAATGAATATCACCTTTCGTCTTTCCAGTGCCTTTAACGCAGGAACAGTCAAATGTCTGATCATCAACCGTTGAGAGACAACAATTTTAGAGCTATGGCGGAATTCTCATGAGTCTTAAATATCCGTTGAAATTCATATAAAATACAGAAACGTTGTCGTATAAAATGCTTTCAAGTGTGAGCAGCGAAGAAGCGCGTCCATAAAAAAAAATACCAGGAATTTATTTTTTTCCCATCTCTACAAAATAGTGCACGTGTGTTCTCTCATCCGAATAACAGTTAAAACAGATTCCAGGAGAATTCAAAGAACATTTTCTTATCCGTTTTTGCCTCATTCATTCATTTCTTATCGCTCGCAACCAGGCTCGTTGGAGGATTCGGTGGGGGTCATGTGTTGGGGGCTTTTGGCTTGCATTATTGAACGTAGCATAGGAGGATTAACGAGATCGACGCAGGCGACGCTCTATATGATCCACAGTTGCTTACAGCACCTGGTATTCCCAGTATGACAACCATTTCGGTACTGACCAATTTGACGTTGCTTTACATTGGTGATCGTACGAGAACATTTGTGTCCAATATGATTTGGCCGTAACCTCATCTTTGTTGATATTTACCGTTGATTTTTTCTTGTGAATAAAGATAAAAACACAACAAAAAAGGCCATTTGTTTTATTATCTTTTTTATTATTTGATCAAGTATTGTAACCAATTGTATTAGTATTGACTTCTATTTACCTTCACTTTGATTTTTTTTTTATTACGTTCTATTCTATTAGTTCTAACTTCTATAGAAGGAAAACAATTCTAAAAACCTCTCATATTCAAGATGAAGGTAAATAGTAGTCGAAACTAAGAAAACATGACTTATTTACAAGCACAAACACACGTACTGATTGCAGACATTCTTGGACTAAGTAATTAAACAAAGAAATTTGATCGGAAGTTGAAACGAGAAGTGAGCGAGAGGAAATATAAATCGATGATAAAGAAAAAATTTTAGATTATGAAAACCTTGGAGAAAACAAGCGTAAAAGGTATTTGTTGTTGAAAAGAAAGAAAAAAGTTCGTTATTTGAACATGTACCTGACAAAAGAAAACGGTTATTATCAGCATAACAAATTGGAGTAACTTGCCCTTTTTTGCTTCGCTTTGATCATTCGTTTGAGAAGCTAAACTTTTCGAGCCCAACGAAAAAATATAGTTATATTTTGATCACGATAAATTGTTTCGGAAATTGTAAATGTAGTTTCAGTTATACATATAACAGGTATCTAAACATTTATTCTCCATTTTAATTTCTTTTAAGTACATAATTAGCAAGCATTAGTAATTCAAAACGATTTTCAAACTATCTTTTTGATGTACGTATGATTTGAATAAGACGTAAATAAATAACGAATCAATTTTTATTCAATTTTTTTTTTTATTCAAGAAAATATCTTGTCTCTTCTGATCTTTAATTTTCATTCAGTTGGCTCATTTTCTTCAACAAAGTTTTACCGTATTAAAAATCAGCATGTAATGATCCTATGGTCATGTGTAAAAGAAAAGAGAGAAGATTTTATAGAGAGGAGGTAAATGTTGCTATATTCTGTGCATTCGTAGTTTTTTTGAATTACATTAAGTTCTTTTTGTCGTGGGCATGCAACAAAATGAATCGAGGGTGAATGAAATAAGAAGAATGAATAACTTCATATACTTAATTGATTAATTCTCTAATTATTTTTGGAATCATCTATGCAAGTTTCTTGCACTTTAAAAATAAGAAAATGAACAGACACTATTCAAAATCTGCGACGTCGTTTATACAATTTTTGACAGCATTTGGCAGCATTTGTCAACATTTGCTATGATGTAAACTATTTGATTCAATAATTTTCCCTGTTAAAACGCCCAAAACAAAAATAATTCATCATTGCATTAAAAGTGAAATGAAAATAATCGTCCGAAATGCAATATGATTCATTAGGAATTGAGAAGAGAGATGAGATACACGCATTAGTTAAAAACACTTTATTGTCAGCTTTTTTTTCTTTCTTTCTTATACTTTCTAATTTTTATAACGAAATGGATTTTAAAAATAAATAATACGACGTAAAAAAATACTCATCTTTCTTCACACACTCTCCCTATCCTTCCTTTCTCATGAATGCTTCAACCGATTTCGAATTCGGTCTGAACGAAAATTTTGGCAAATAGAGAACAGTCGACTTTCGTCGCAGTTACATTTAGAAAAAAATATCCTTTGATAACTTTATTCACTACTAGCCAGTATGATCTGAGAGAAATAACATCGTATTTTTTTAGCCATCTGTTTTTTTCGACTTAACCTTAATTCTCAATCAAATTAAAATAAAATGTTGCCAAAAACGACAATAATTACCCGTTTCCCTCCATTCTTCGTTCAGAAAGGAAGTAAGAAGAATTTATTCTCTCGGCGAATTATCATTTAAATCGGGGTATTTCCTTTCCTTATTTTTTCTTAATGTAAATTATTACGATTATGTCTTATTTACGGAAAAACAACTGTCAATTGAAAGAAAAATATCGTCGTATACAAATTTGACAAATGTAGACCAATGCTGCCAAAAATTGTATAAACAATGTCGCAGGTTTTGAACTGAGTCTACTCTTTTAAGTTTTGAAAATATGTTGTTGATTCATCTAGAAGAGATACCATTGTACACTTTCTATAAACATTCTAAAACGTATTGGAATACAATCAGTATCTTCTTGGATGTTTTAATTTTGTTTCAACTGCATGAAAAAATAGCATAAGTAAGTCGTGAAAATATTATTTTTGGTATATTTTTCGGTTGCTGATACAAAAAAAAACAAAACAAAAAACAAGAGGCGAACAAATAATTACGTTCCGGTCCTCCATATATTTTGAATGAATATCTATACCTAATTAAAAATTGAAGTAATTTTCTTAATAATCTCCCGAACATTAGATTTTGTAAAACTACAGTGTACAATATATTTCTAAAAAATCTTGGAATGAAACTCACGGAACAAGAATCACAATGTAACGTTACCCTGGCCTGAACGTAGTTGGGAGAAAATCACAAATCTGATTTTCTGAGTAGGAAGAATAACAAGTCCATGCATTTTTCAAAAACACTCGTGAGTATTTGTTAAAGCAACAAAATCAATTCTATAATTATTAAAAGATTCTGCAACAAAAGAAATCTCTTCTTCTTCTTCTTCTTCTTCTTCTTCTTCTTCTTCTTCTTCTTCTTCTTCTTCTTCTTCTTCTTCTTCTTGCCTCTCTTAAGTTGCACACTGGCTCATCAATAAAAAAAAGTCATACACAGAAGTTGAGAAGGTTATCAAACCATGGTTGAAAATTGTTGCCAATCTTCTACATGGTAGAAAGCAATCAGTGGATAAAGAAGTACAAAATACTTTGTCCAATGAGAAAGAGAAGCTTAGGTCTCTCATGATTGTTGCAGATCTGAAGCATCAGCTAATGGCGAAACTGTTGGAAGCGCCATTTTCACATGACAGTTCGATGGAACTGCAGACATTGAGAAAGATAAACAGCTCATTGTACCATGTCCTTTCCCGTATCAAAACTTGGAAAAATCTTTATTATCTTTTTTGCTTTCCAATCGTACAACAAACTACAGGTTAAATAATTTTCTCCAAGCTGGACGAATTCAGGGAAAATGGAAATTTATTTTTGAGCGAAGGAGTTGTTGTGATTACAGACGGTGCTGCGGCGATGATGGGAGATTACAAAGGAGTCAAAGCTCGCAGTGAAGAAAAATCACAGAATTCTATTTTTCACACTTCTTTTCACATCGGGAAGCAGAGGCTACCAAAAAACTGAACATCTGTCGCAATGATCAGAAAAATTGAATGGAAAAATTGTTGCACGATGTGCTGAATTGTCAATTATATCTGCTCACAAGCAAAGAAATATCGGCATTTTTCAGACCTATGCAAGGATACGTCCGCCGATCACATGATTCTCTTCCTGCATTATAAAGCTCGATGGTTGTCATATGAAAAAGTACTGTCCCTGAAAAAAAAATGTCTGTACTTTTTACTGTCCAGAATTATGTACATTTTGTACATTTCAACGATGATTTTTGGTTAGCCAAATTATATGGCACGACTCTCATTTTTCTGAGCATTAGGGAAAGGTCAACTTGTCACTTCAAGGCAAAGGAGGTGACATCTTTGACGTCCTTAGGACAATTGAAGCCATGAAGATGAAGATCACCAAATGGTATAGTAACATTCATAAAGGCAATTTCTCTAATCATCCACATTTAGAAAGGTTTCCCAGAGAGTGTGTGAAGAAAAGCAACCACTGAAAGACATTATTTCTGACCATTTGCATTTGTTGTTAAGAGATTTTAAAGCACATTTTCCCAAGAAGCATCTTCAGGTATTGAAAGCAAGATGTAGGTAGTTAATCTTTGTATCATCAGCCTCATCCAGCTAGCAGATTTGGGGAAAATGTCAGGTCTTAAAGGAGCTTCATCATGATTTCTCTAAAAAAAAAAAAAATCTTTTGAGATGTACTCTTAATATGGAGACTACTCAATTGGATTACTATTTTGCTCTGAATACAACTTGATTACCTTTAAGGCCCTTCAAGCACTTAGTAATAATGACAAATTTCCTGTCAGATGAAGGATTTTCGACCATACTTGAATTGAAAATAAGAAACAGAATTTACTTAGAGATGTTCATTCATCATTGCAAGTTGCGTTGGAAAAAAATAGAACTTCGGTTTGGAAAGCTCTTCACAGAAGCCTAGATCTACGGGAACATTCTAGCCACTGATAATGAAGAGGAAACTTTGTTTTATCTTGAATAAACTAGAAGTTTTTTTTATGATTTCTCAATTCTCACTTCTTAATTTTTTATCGCTCCAACTTTTCTGTACCTATCTTATTATGTCCAAAAAGTTAAATAGAATAATATCACTCAATAAACGCCTATTATTATATCATATTGCGAATTATACATTACATAGTCTTCAAATAGTTGAAGTACGTTTCAAGAGATGATTTAATGACTCTTCCCCTCTGTTACCGGTCCGGTCAGGGGTGAACAAAAGGGTGGACTATTCTCAAAAAGTTCAAGAAACACCAATCTATAGCAAGGAGCTGTTATGGTTTAATTATTGTAGCCTTGTGCCAGGCTAGGATGAGCTTACTAAGAAGAAATAGCTGCGTACACGTTTTCCCCGTTTTACGAAAGTTCAATTTACGCCACTTCACTTTTACGAAAAACCTATAGCGTTGAACTGGGTCTGTCAGCGTCTGTGTTTAATCCCGATCTATCTTGTCCATCTGTTAGCAAGATGTATGTTGAGTTGTCATGCTTCCTTGCTTTACGCTATTTCAGTTTGCAAAAGGTTTCATAGGCACTCTCTACTTCGGGAATGAAATCTGTACTTCCAAAAGGCCCCTGTCGTCGGCGTTCAAGCCCTGGTCAAGTATTTCGACTTGATACGCGAGCAAGCTCTACCTACTCAGAAGATTGATGTAACACAATCATCATAGCTCCATGTTCCTTTATCAGGCCTTATACCAAACTTATATTGGCTTATTATCAAATAAAAATTGATGTTCACTTCGTGATTCTTGTTGCAAAGCAATGGTTCTGAACTTGAGGTGCACACACCACAATGACTCAAAACTGAGTATTGTTGAGACTTAACTGATTAATTCCTAATCATACAATGGTAATATTAATTCCTGATTACACAATACTATCAATTACTAACTTTACAATAATTAAATCAAATTTTGAAAGACTAAAATACTAACTTTTGATTGAAATCAAAATATTGAAGTAGCCACTTGAAAATTGTCATAGTCTTGCACGAAATTAATACCCTTCGATTCTCTCTCCCCAGACTTTCTCAGTGTCACACTAAATGTTCTTCCTCTCTTTTCCTTTTGATCATTTTATTACCATTTTCAATTTTCTTCTTCCTACTTTATTTCCTTCCTTCCTTCCCTCTTCTCGTTCTTTCTTTCTTTCTTTCTTTCTTTCTTTCTTTCTTTCTTTCATTATACTTTTCTATCTCTCTATTTGCTCCTTTCATTTTTTTGAAGTTTCTATTATAATTCTTTTGCACTTTCTTTCACTCCCTCTCCCTTTCTCTTTCTGTCTCCTCCTCTCTCTGTGTCTCCCTCCCCCTCTCTCTGTATTCGACGGTTAAAGTTAAGTTGAATTTTCAAAATTTAAACACGAGCCGAGAATCATATGAAAATTTTACTTGTTCATTGTTTCTGAGGATTGCTATGTGATTCAAATTTCGAGGAAAAGCTGTTATCTAAAGGACCACACATAGAGTATCAAACACTTTGAATTGCGTACATATCTAGATATTTATTAGTTTTGTGTCGTTCCTTAATTTAGCCCAGAATATATCTCCATATGTATGTTATCCAAAGTTCTCAAAATAGCAACCTTTTTGCACAAATGATTGGTGTAACGATTTAAAAAGACATACTAATAAATATTTCTTAAATAAATTCTTAAAAAAGTACAGATAACCCTCCGACTTTTCAAATTTCCATTTTTGGCTACTTTTACGAAAATAACTTTCAGGCTTTGTTTTGCAGCAAACCATTATAGAGGCAGTGCACACCATCTTCTACCCTCCAATACCCCAGTCACCTGAACCCCCAAGTCCACCATACAAACTTCCGACATTTACATATGTCTTCACCATTTCAGGTCTCGGTAAAAGATTTTCCCATAGAAATTAATGGTGATAGTTTCTTTGTTTAACGCCATTTCAGCTTACAAAATAATTTCGGATAGCACAGAAAATAAAACTGTATTTAATTGTCGAAGGGCCAATAATCTGAGTTATATATATATATATATATATATATATATATACATACATATATATATATATATATATACATACATACATACACACACATATATATATATATATATACATACATACATACATATATATATATATATATACATACATACATACATATATATATATATATATACATACATACATACATATATATATATATATACATACATACATACATATATATATATGTATATATATATATACATACATATATATATATATATGTATATATATATATATATACATATATATATATATATATACATATATATATATATATATATATATATACATATACATATATATATATACATATATATATACATGTATATATATATATGTATACATATATATATATACATATATATATACATGTATATATATATATATATACATATATATATATATACATATATATATATATATATATATATATACATATACATATATATATATACATATATATATACATGTATATATATACATATATATATACATATATATATATATATATATATATATATATATATATACATACATATATATATATATATATATATATATATATATATACATACATATATATATATATATATATATATATATATATATATATATATATAGAGAGAGAGAGAGAGAGAGAGAGAGAGAGAGAGAATAAAAAGAAAGATCCCACCGACTAGAAGAATAGACGATCTGCACAAAAAATGACCTAAATAAGAATCTAGAATAAACCGAATCTTTCGCCTGAAGAAGCCCAGACAGGGCAGAAACATAAACATGTTTTTGTTGCAAATCCTTACCTCATTATATCTTGAGCTCAGCTCTAAATGAACGTAATGTTTGATGTTGAATGTGTCCAGCACTTTATGAGATTAACCCATCACACATCAGATATTATATTATATCATATGGTGTCCCTGATTCGTATTATCATGCAATTTAATCTCTCTCTCCACCCCGTCCATCCCCTCTCTCTCGATTATATATATATATATATATATATATATATATATATATATATATATATATATATATATATATATATAATCAAGATTGGCCAATAGTGCAACGGCTTTTTACTGTTATCCCTGCCTTGGTGAATAAAGTAATTTGAAAAATTGAAGCATTGTATGTCCAGGTGGACACTCACTTACTTTCCTCTCCGTCAACGACCGTGGTATCCCAGAAATAAGACAACTTTTGTCAAGCTATCTAGCAATCAGACGGTGAGTAGGAATGTGGATTAATACATTTGCTAATGGTATTAGTGCTAAGTGAACGTAAACTGCCCCAAACGAAATTCGAACCAGGTTAACTGATTTCAGTTTCTACGTCAAAAACAGCAATGCATCCTTGCTCCATTTGAGAATCTAATGATATCGTATTGATAAACAAATATTGAACTCTGTAAAGATCAACTTCTGCAGTAACAGCCAACAGAACTAGCTTTCTGATGAACACACTGTTATTTCGGCCATACATACATAGTAGGTATACATAGGTACATCTCATAAATGAAAGTAGATATAGTAGCAAGTGTTTTGAATGTGTGTAGAATATCTTTCGTTGTATGAAACGCTGCACGAATTAAGCTGCTTGAAATCTAAAGAGTTACTGCGTTAAAGCTCTTAGGTGTTGCCAAATTAGACGCGTCGCATCTATATACTTCAGTGCATAAAACGTGAATTTAGAATCCCCATTTTAAAAGATCAGTGTAGACTGTTCTATCACACTCCATTGCCATATTTGATAGTTTTCTAATGAAAAGACGATCATTAATCAAGCTAGTCAACAGGCCAATACTACTGTCGTGCGTTTGATCTGGAAAAGGCGCTCCATACACATAAACTCGTACCAGACTAAGCTAAGCTAAGTAACGAGCTCATGGAAGCTGACAAACGAGCGTGTCTCTCTGTTGAGGTAATTGTGTATTTCAAATGATGATCGTGATGGGTGAAGAGCCGGGATTTTGGATGCTGATTTTCATGGCCCAGAGGCCTTCCCTATTTGGAGGTTTGGTACAACACAATTTTTGCTTTGTGCAAACAAGCTGAATTTTGGTGAATATCAAGACAATTATTAAATGATAGATGAAGATGAATTAGAGAATTTTTTTTATTCCATTCTAAATTTTGGTACGAAGTTGTGTGACTGCCAGCATCAAAATATTTTTCAATATATATATATATATATATATATATATATATATATATATATATATGGGTATATTATAGATTTTCTATTTCTATAGTATCACCCAATGAATGGCCTGAAGCGTCTCAAAATATTCATTATTTTTACATGTAGCTTAAAGATAATAACTGCAAAAAATACATTGGGAATGTTCAGTAAACTTCGTTGGATTGCAACACCAAGATTCATTCAGCCATGTTATCCGTTCTTTCTGTGTTTTTCTCCCCAAAACACGCAGATCGCTGATAAAGTCTCGTGGACTGATGAACTGATGAGTTGCGTGTACGAAGACATCTAAAATTAAACAATGTCCAAATTAACGAGTAGCGAATTATTCATGAGCAGATTACACTTCACAACGAAAAACAAATGCGGCTTTCGTACGAATTCCTTTCAACCGAACGGCGAGAGATACACTGACAATGGAAGTCTTGATTGAAACAGAATATTAAATTGGCCTCCAGTGCCGATCTCCGTGGCCCAGTGGTAGACAGCTAGGTCGTGGTTCAATCTCCCGCCGAGTCACACCAAAGAATTAAAAAATTGGCACTCAATGCCTCTCCACTAAGCACAGCACGAGGACTAGGACGGAAAAACTACAAGAGTAGCTATCTTCTTAGTCTAGTAAGATCGATCGTGACTATGATCTCTTCCACTTTGGCCTTGTACCAGACTAAGCTAAATAAATGTTACAGAGGATGCCTACCATAGTCTGATACATTATAAGTTCACCTCGTGAACAATCCGCTGGTGTAGTGTTCAATTTCCACGTGAGGCCCCTATGCTCTAGCCTTGTGCCAGACTAAGAAATGCTTTATAACAGCAATTTTAAACTTTTTTCCAAGTAATGTACCACTTCGAGATTTCTAAATCTTTTTTTTGCAGACATTAATCTTTAGGTTAAATTATTGACAATTCTGATCATTTACCCTGAACTATAGGAACCTTAGAAATAACGACAGATCGCCTCTAATTTCAACATACATTTTAAAAATCCAGTATAGAGTTTGTCTTTATATACGCAATTTGAATCCGTTCTAATTCGTTAGATTCTAGTGTTTACATCTTGAATATAAAGAAGGGTTCTGATTTGGCTTGTTTCAGATTTTTGTTAGGTCAAGTAGCTACATAAACAAGCCATTATAACTGTGTGGTCCCACGAAATTCCAAATTCCATTCACGGATTCCTCTGAAATAACAATAAGATTTCCCCTGCGGAGCAAAGAAATAGAGAATCGGGCCCCGAATCTCTAGGGAATTATCAGAGCGCAACTAATTTTACTTGGAAAAGGGGTAGACATGTTTTTATCCATTATCTTTGTAAATAGACAGCCTTTAAGTGTTCATTGTACTTCCCCATCTGGTTTTCGATTCTTCAACCTCGTTCGTGACAGTTCTGCCCCCAAAGTGACTTATTATTTATTCTCACCCAAATGCATATACATACCAACAAGGATGGTGGCTTTTACCCGGGTTTTGGTTCTAAGGCCGACATAAACTTTTCATACGAAACGCAAATAGACGCAGTAAGTAACCACAATAGGAAGAAAACAGAATCGGTGAGCAATCTACCATTTTAGTTGAAAATGTACGTATGATTTCACATCATTTTGTAAGGCATGAAATAAGCTCTCATTATACTGTCCCAACACCATTAAACTTACTATCTTCGTTATATCACAATGGTAGGTAGAAGCACAAAGGAAGGACACCAGACTGAAAGAAATAGTCGTTATAATACCGCAGGGGGCGTAAATTTTCAATCTGACACAGGGAGTATGAGACCCTTGTGCATTTTTTAGTATCGCCTAGTGCGCATGAAACCCTTGTCGGTAGGTACAAAAATTGTCTAGTTTCATTTGCATATCGTCGCATAGCCAAGAACTAGCACTAACCATCCTACCTTTTTATTGCAATGGGGGGGGGCATTGCATAGAAGATCTCCTGAACTAAGATAAATACATATTTTGGCAAATACTAGAACGCCCAAACGGAACCAGCGAACCGAGTTCAAATTTCAGTTATCGGCGATTGTGTCCAAGTAACTCCTTGCTGATGGTTTTTAGGAATACACATCCCTCAGCACCTTATATATTTTGACAAATTGTCTCGTCACTTGGATGCCATGATGACTGACATTGAAGAGAGTTGGAGTGTGTGTACTGCGGTAAACTTATAACTACCTTACCTGTCGCGAGAAGAGCAGAAACAGGTGTTATCCACATTTTCAACTTTGACAGGGGTCGCTGGGAACATCGAAACAACTGTTACATCTATAGTCTGTGAGGACTGGCATACTCTTTTTCCAGTATTTACGGAGCTTAGAAATATGTGGGTAGGGAAAATTGTGCTGCATCATATTTTCTGTCATGGAGAGCGTGTCCACTTTGAAAATCAGCATCGATTTCAGTCTTTTTTTCCCGGGATTGAACACCTATCACTGAAGCCAATGGAAAAATATATGAGTACTTAAATCACTCTGACAAGTCATCACAACTGTCAGATTGGCT
This sequence comes from Thysanoteuthis rhombus, assembly GCA_963457665.1. Taxonomy (NCBI): domain Eukaryota; kingdom Metazoa; phylum Mollusca; class Cephalopoda; order Oegopsida; family Thysanoteuthidae; genus Thysanoteuthis; species Thysanoteuthis major. The sequence goes on from OY735205.1 coordinate 14,571,491, forward strand.
TGTTTTGTATAATGAATCAAATCAAAACTACGTAGTTCTTTCTCCTTTTTTTTTTCATTATCAAATTTTAAACTTCGCCAATTAGGTGATTATACCGATTCGGCTTGACAAATATTTCATATTTGATATATATTTTTAATTTTTTATCTTTATGTCTCAAATGGTTCCATACCAACATTCAGTGAGAGTAAAAATATCCGATAGAATTCGAAACGTTCGTTTTAACATCTTTAATATAGCTTCAAAACTTTGGACCAAAGATTGAAAAATACAAAAATCGAAAAAATTTTAATGAATCTTTGTTACGAATTCTGTTCATTTTGAAAGTGCTCGAGCATGTTAAAATAAACCTTTTGAAATGTATCGGATAGTTTTTGCACTTATTGTACGTATATTCCATATCAGGTATAATTTTATACGTTAACATGATTTTTTATCAAAGAGAATTCATTGATTATAAGAGATATTTATTTTCATCGATCTGACCATTTAACTTTTCAGTCCGAGCCTTAAAAGTATGCATATTGTTGACAGCTCTTCGCAAGAAAATTAATTTATCCTCAAGATTTTAATTTGCAGTTAATGATTAAAGACTAGAGGAATAATTAACTGAACTGGCAGGCGGGCGGGGGAAGTAGTGAGAAATATTTTAAAGCTAATGTATTGAATTAGAGAGCGAGCAAAATATAAAAATAAAAAACACTTATGAATGAATATGGATGTTGTGGGTAAACCCTCGTAAGAAACTTATTTGTAACCTGAAAGTAATGATTTGAAAGCACTTATATGCTCATTTCTTGGTTGGAAAAGAGCCCCTGGTTGATATTCAATTTTATTCATGGCCATAGCTTCCCCTTTCTTCAATGTATCAAAACAGTGGGACAGGGCTGACAAGTATTTTGATTAGTAGATATCTTTTTGATTAAAAATATATCCAAATATGTAAAATCATTTCTAATACGAAATACACATACGAAGATACTTTTAAAAGTTTTTTTTTTTGCATTATTTTCAACATAGTCTCTCTTCAATGCACTCGGTTCATCCATGTCCAAGTATTGTTGTTCCTTCGTGAAATAAGGTCACATCACCTCTTAACAGCATGAATGACTTCATCCGAAAATGGTGATCACGCAAGCGGGATTTCAGTTTGGGAAACTGGTAGAAGTCGGACGGGTCCGATGGGAAAGGTGCGTGTGGCAATTGATCAAAGCCACCGTTGGCTGCTTCCGCCACTGCCACCTATGTTGTGTGGACGGGTGCATTGCCCAGGAGCAACATCACACCAGCGCGGAGCTTTATCTCCGTTTCTTTTTTATAAATTCTTCCAATTGTCACAATTCTGATGCATACTAGACTCCATTGATGGTTTGACCCTTTTGCAAGAAGTCAATCATGAGTTTTCCCTAAATTGACACTGTAGCCATCACCTTGCCGACAGGTGTCACTTGCTTGAATTTTGTGGGAAGTGGAGACTCAGTGCGTTTCTATTGTTAGCTTTCGTTCCTTGATTCGGGATCAAAGTGATGGAGCCACGCTTCATCCTGGATCAAAACTCCCTTGAAGAAATTGGCTGGAAAACGAGCGAAAAGTGTCCTCAAATTTTTCCAGTCTCTTCAACTGTTGCTTTGGTGTCAACATTCGGGACATTCAACTTGCGAACAGCTTGCTCATTCAAAATGTCTGTTAAAACAGCGTGAACTTTGATGCCCATGGTGTCTGCTATTTGTTGGACAGTCAAACGTCAATTATTCATGACCATGCGGTAAATGGTCGCCACTTGATCGTCCGTGGTTGTCCGAAATGTGGGTCATCTTTAGTGTTCTCTCTGACTCGCTTGAAATCAGCAACCCACTTCCAATGATTTAATAGCAAGGGAACTCCTCACCAAGTGTGTTGAACGTGTTTTCGTGGATTGCTTCATGGGTTATACTCCTTCCTTGTTGATACTCAAACATAGTTCTAACTTCTTTCTTGTCCATTTTTTTTACTTCGCCTCACTCCTTCCAACTTTCAAAGAGCGCCACCTCTGAAGAAATGGAGATAGATATTTGAACTTTTTTGAACAGTTATATAAGGCTTTTTAGTATACAGTCATACGCCCAAATCTAGGGGAAACCCCTTGTTTCGAAGTGAATCTATGAACCCCCCCCCTCGTATATGAGTATTGAAATATTCAGGACACAAAGATATAAAAATGAAAAAAAAACAAAACATTTAATATAAAATATCCTTTATGGGGGAAAAAAGAAAATGAAAAGAAAAACCCCTGAACTGACGCAACTGTCCAGGGACGTCAATTACTGGATGAATACCAAGGCACAATTGCCCAGGAAGGCAAATGCCCTTGCATAGCACTTCTCAAACCATTTCAGTAATATTCACCATCGAGTTTTGATAATAAATTCCAATTAACGATAATTTGCCTCGGGGAAAATATTTGCTAATACAACACCACTATTTTTTCTTACTTTAGACCCCTGAGAAAAAGAGTAAAAAAATGTAATGATAAGAGTAAAAAAAATGTTTCCTCTTGTTTTGACACCTGAAAGGGAGACCCCCATCCCGTTTTTGATACGCAATTTGGACCCCTAAAAGAGTTTAATTCCTTCGATATTGACCTCTTAAGTTGAAAATGATATTCCTTTTAATGTTGACTCCTGAGAGTTCCGCCACCCCTATTTTCACTCCTGAAAGTAGAAAAATAGCCCCCTAGATTTGGATCCCTAAAATGAAAAAAATCTTCAGTTCGATTCAACTCTTTGAAGAAAAAAAAAGATTTTTCCCTCTATTTTGGTGCCTGAAATTAAGAAAAAAAAACTTCGTCCTCGAAGGAATTTGATCCACGCTTAAAGTACGAACCTTTGACGATACCCTTTGTGAGCAGTGCCCTCGATTTTGAGCCTTAAAATTTATAAGAAAATCGTCTAGATTTTGAAGTCTGAAATTTGAAAGAAAACCTCCTCGATTTTGATTCCTAAATGTGAAAAAGTTCCTTCCATATGATTCACACAACCTTTAATCCCTAAATTTCGTGCTTTGAAAACATGATTCATCAATGAATTTAAGGGTTTGGCAATATAGTTACATTGTAAGTAAAAACAAATCCTCAAATCCCTCTAAATTTTGCGTTGTGTAAAATGATAAACATGTTAAAAAGCACTCTAAAAAATAGTGTCGTCTGAATAAGATTAAATGCAAACGTAATAAGTGTTCTAATATGACATCACGGCGTTTCCCAATTTGAAACACAGATTGGTGTTATACATTATAGTTATGTAGTAAATAGACCCACCCCCTAAAAAAATGAAAAAAATAAAAACAACTCACCAAAAAAAACAACAAAAAAAAACAACAACCTTAAAATGTTACAAATCACTACGGACCTTTTTCGCACGCTCTCGTCCTGAACATTTTAGGGGCACTTGAAATAATTATCTCCGGTTGCAATGCCCTGTTTTAGAGGGGGAAAAGGCGAACATAGTCAGTAACTTTCACAAATATAAGTATAGAAGATACATTTTGCATCATCAGATCATCTGGTCTCTCCTCGAAGTTTATATTTCAGTAGATTCGGGAAATATCCCGAGACTTTGAAATTGGAAAACCATAGGTAGAGAGAAAAACATATCAAATTTCCAGCCCTACTCTCATTAAAAAGCAATCAGAACTTATTCACCACTTTGAGAGCGATGTTTATCCTAAGTACAGTAAGTAATTCATTCATCTTTCATGTTTCATTCACCCCTTAAGTTCTATATACCCCCAAAATACTTTCATTCATCCATGGGAAAATGATTCACCAGTTCAAGAAACATTGCCCTAGTACCTGTCTAATTGATATCTACTAAGTTTAGCTTAGTACAGCGCAAGGTCAAATGGAGTGTCGTAGAAGGGAAGGAAGATAACGGCCGAGGTAGCTCGGTAAGTGAAGATATAAATAGATACAGATGTATAAATAGATAGATATTTCTAGTCCCATATAGACATGAACAGTCTAAAATAGATAAATAGATAGATAGATAGCTGCGTACGGATCCATGTACATACGTGTATATAAAGCGCTATCAAAAATTTCGTGGAATTTCGACCACGCGCACGAACCGAATACAGTATGAACTTTTGACGCTATCCTTTGTGAGCAGTTCCCTTTGTGAGGTCGCTGTATACATACCTAATGGGACAACTTCTAAAGAGATGATGTATATTAGGTGTTGTGGTAATTTTATTTTATGGTCCGATTCCCCGAAATTTCGGGTAGCGTTTGGACACACATACACGTGTAAGCGAACGAGCGCACACAGACATACTCAAACACACATAAATATGCATATACTCACAATATATACATATATATATGAAATATATATATATATATATATATATGTATATATATATGTATATATATATGTATATATATATATATGTATATATATATATATGTATATATATGTATATATATATGTATATATATATATGTATATATATGTATATATATATATATATATATATAGAGAGAGAGAGAGGAGAAAATGAGAGCGGAGAGAAAGAGGGAGATGAGACAAAAGGAGAATGAGATTGATATGAAGAGTGTCTTATCTTTGATGGATTAGGGACACGGGGGATCTCTGTCGCTATTCTCTCAGCTCCTCCCATCTTGGCAGGCCACCGTTTTTCTGACATGTTGAGTAATGCTATTTATAGTTGCCGGTGTCATCAAAGAATTTCCTTCTGTTTAGCAACTCCTAATCAACACATTGGACGTTTTCGGCTGGTTGGTAAAATAAGTAGAATGATTTATTAATGGAAGATGATTGGCTTTGTGATATCATCCAGTGCTTTTCAGTATCTTTTCTTTTTTTTTTCGCAAATATACTTTATTACGTGAGTCAGTTGAGCAAATAATGAGAGGTTTTGATTAATTGGTTCATCAATTTATTATTTCCCATCTAGTTTCAAAACAACCACGAGTTCTTCAAACAGGTTTGTCGGCACTCTAGTTAACATCGGTCGGAACATCTCACTCTGAAGCTGAAGTTCACAACCAGCGGGGAATTCTGCCCGTGGGGGGATTTTCGGGTTTCAGTGGGTATGATTGGGACCAAAGACTGACAGATTCAAATTGATGGCATATCACTCTTTTGGCGCAGCTAGTTCAGTTGAATTCACTTTTCTTTGAGAAAAAAAAAGTAATCCGTATATGAGCTAATATAGAGAAAATTAACCTGTATAAGAGCTAATATAGAAAAATTATATACTCAAACAATCATATATGTTTTTTATTTGGAATGTACCTGTTGAATCAATTTTGGCAGAAGGAAATGACATTTTGAAATATGGTGAAAATGAGACTTGGACAAAAATATTGACAACCACTGCTCTAGAGCTATCTTTTTATCACCATCAATAACAATACTAATAACAACAATAACAATAATATCTAAATAAAAGGTTCTTCCTAATTTGTGTAAACATTTTCTACGTATAGAATAATTAAATTTGAAATTGTTTCAATTATAAAAAATGTTTCTTTAAGGTACCAGCTGCTGTACGATGCTTATCAGGAAGAAAAAAATGCTTCCTACCTGTGTTCGAGCACCGATCTCAAGCACCGGTTGGAAATATGCAATTAACTCAGCAACGTGACAGGCGGAGTTGATTACTGGGGATGGCTTAGTTTAGCCCAAAGACAAAATAGTTCATGTGCCGAGTGAGGATTATATTTGCAAATTGGTCTGCGAGACAAACTCAGAAAAACATCGCTCCAAAGAAAACAATCAAAGCAAAGATTATGTTCAATTTCCAACCAGAGCAATCCATCGTCACTGGTGGATATGGCTGGATAGATTTTCTGATTTGTTTTCAATGTAGTCTTACAAAAGGAAGTCCGTCAGAGTTGCTCTCGGTGATCTAGGCCAGTCGTTCCCAATCATCTCATTAGAAAAGACCCCCTTTCACTTAAATGAATTTTCCTACGAGCCCCAGTCTTTTGAAAAACGTGCTGACTCAACCGGCTCACAGACAGTACTTTTCACCCGAAATTCAGCATGTTTCTTATTTTGGCTATGCGACAAAATACTAAATTAGCGTGAGCGTGCTTGAACATTTTAGTCATTTTTTAGCATCTTTTGGGCGTTTTCTTGGCCATTTTTGTTACATTTTTTTTTTTCATTTTACCGCTTTTTAGAAGTCTTTGGCAGTTAAAATAGTGCGAAAATATTGTTTGAGTGAGAAACACTATCTATGAACCGCCAGGGGTCTGCAGACCCCAGTTTGCAAACTTCTTATTTAAGGAATCAGTCAATCCCTCCATATCTACCGGTTAGAGAATATTTCATTGAGAAATTCGTGTACCAGGCTGGATATTGAATATCCTTATGTTGTGCTCCTATATGAGACTAATAGCGACGACGTCGAAGTGTACTAATGTTAGTAAAAAAAAAAGACTACCTATTAACTCTATTTTGCATCAAACTCCGTACAGTTGTGTTGATATTTGTATTTTTGACAGATTTCCAAGATGTAAAGATAATTGGCTTCGTAAGAAACAAAACCAAATGGAGAAAATTGGGATACGAAGATTGTGCCTCGCCAATTTGCCGACTGGGGAATTATCACCCGACTCGAGAACTATCGTATTGGGTATCCATCATGAGTATAGCTCTTTTGCTCTGGTTAGCGATCTTAGCCGCTCAAGAATTTTGAGCTGCTGTGCTTGGGCAATTGACACGGACGAAGTTTTGTGTTTATGTATCAATCCTAAACTGTCAAGGTGGTAAACTAGATTCAAAGCCATTTTCTTAGTGAAGGTCTTCCAAAAATTGCAAGGGGTACTTCAGCAAAATTCCAAAAATCAGGCAATATCCAAACCCTGCTTGGCACCTCGCGGTGAAGTAGGGTTTGACAAGCTAGCATGACAGAATATCACTACTGTAGTAATAACCTCTTTGGGGGTACCATAGCCCTGTACTGTACTAAGCAAAGATTAACAAATAACTAAACGTTATACACGGGTTAGCGAAATAGTTTCGGACACCTTTAATACTGTACTAAGCTTTGATCCCATTAGGTAACCTCGCACTTGTTACACTCGTGTCGTTATTGGTATAGTGGATACTTATTGCAGCACCTGTTGAGCCAGACAGACCATTTACAAGTATAATGAATTCGGTTCTCTCTATGTTCCTTGTAGCCTTCTGTTGTGCTAAGTTAAGTTTAGTAAAATAAAACTCAAACCCTGATTTCAAAGGTGAAGTTTTGTCGGGAGGTGTTGGTAAGTTTGCAGTGACCAGGTGAATCACACTTGACGATTCTTTTTTTTTTTTTAGAGAGTTTGAGTCAAATTATTGGACGATTTATGTCATCAGCGTTGAAGTGTTATCTACCCCTGGGCTGTCTCCTTTGATGTATCCTGGTAAGAGACGGAAAACGGTGTAATTGAATTACGAGACTGGCGTTTTATTTATGCATTTACTTAGGAATGCGTATTTCAGGATGTCATGTCATGTGACTCTAACCAAAACCACGTGATCAAAAGACCTGCCAAGCTCGTTTTGCCTGAATCAAAAGAACGAGGTCTTTGAATCGTGTGCGCGCCAACCCCACCCCTTATAAAGCGCCGAAATTTTAAAGACGCAAAATATGACAAGATGTAACGTCCTTTTCGACGTTGACACACAGGCATTGTCCCTTAAATCAATCGAGATCGTCTATGTTGCAAATCAAGTTAATGGATACATTGCTTTACCTGTATTTTACCTATCTACCCAAATCTGTTGAGGTATGAGCTTCGTGTATATATTTGGTTGTTTGAGTAAACCAATGACAGGCATCCAATTCTTCCTAAAAAGGGAGAAGGTTACGCCCACATAAAAACAAACTTTATGGATTTGCTCTCTTTTCCTGCTTTTCCAGTGCCCGGGGCACTACGATCCACATGGTATGGCCGATATTTCAATTTGGAGACAAGGCTGTCTTAATTCTGGTTCATCATCATCTCTCTCTCCCCCCTTCTCTCTCTCCCCCCTTCTCTCTCTCTCTCCATTCACCTAACACCTTGAATAAACTGGTATTGTGACAGATTGAAAAAAATACCACTCATTTGGCGATTTTTGCGATCACTTATGAAAAAGAAGAGAAGTTGGGCGAAGTCAAGTTTTCTTTTGGGGGAAACTGCTGCTGAAATTATTGCAATGCTTCAAGAAGCTTTAGGTAAAAAAAAAACAAAAACAAATGTACAAGTTAGTTAAAACACAAGTGCACCAGCGATATTCATACTTTAAATGTGGCGAAAAATCACTTAAAGACCAACCACGATCTGGCCGACCTTCACCACGCTAAAATCAAGAAAAAGTTTGTCATGTAATCAAAGAAGATCGTCGTAGGACCATGAAGAGATGTAAGATGACTGGGTTGTCTTGGAGTGTTCATATCAGCAAATGTTAGCAACGTATTTGAAAATGAAATGCATTTTTGAAAAAAATTCGTGCCTTGTCTGATCACTGTGGCTATAAAAGAACAATTGATTGTGTGCCATAACTTGAAGGAGCAAGTTCGAAATGTTTTGGGGGGTGCCACCATGTATACAGCATGTTTCTTTTTAAATTTCACTTTTATAGACATCGTTTCGAGAAAGTAAAACATATTTTCTTGCAAGAGAAGTTCTATCAATTATTCAAATTCATAGCAACTTATTTCAAGTAATTTTGATTATTGTAAGATGTTTGCACTTCTTCAAAATACGATAGGCCTAAATGAATTGACAAAAAAAAAATGAAATAAAATTACATGCAATTCAATTACAAAGTATGCAGAAAAGGCTTAGTAAAAGAGCGTCCGGGAAAGAGAATGCATTTAATAGCGTGGCACATTTTCTTGCTATCATTTAGTAGAAAACTGAGATGCCAATCTTTTTATGTACCACTGAAATAATTTTATAAGTTATTAAATTTCATCTTAATGTTGGCAAAAACGTTAATGTTAGAAATGTCGGGGTAATTTAACACATCAGCAAATTAAAGAAAAAACCTCTTTTTTGCAGTCAAGAAACATGTTCGTGAAGTCAAGTTATGTAAACGGTAACAAAAAATATTGAAAGCTGTCGAAAATTGATAGTATTTTAATGAAATAATTATATTTGACGCATAAATTGTTATTTTGTATTAATTATTATCATTACTATCATCATCGGCATTATTATTATTATTATTATTATTATTATTATTATTATTACTACTACTATTATTATAATTATTATTACATTCTTCTTGTAGATACTTATAGCGACTCATCTCGCCCTCAATGTTGGCCTCAAGTACTTTGCATCGTTTCTCATCTTCTTCTCCAGAAGCAATCCCTTTAAGGGCCTCTGCTGCCTTAAATTTTTTTCTTATAGTTTTTAAGATTTTCAAAAAAAAATGTTCAATTGCCTGACAAAGGGTCGCTTCGGGTACGTGATCCGGGGGTTATAACAAACAGTGTTATCTGATTTACGAAAAAGTTATGATACAAATTTTTTTTTTGAGAGAGAGAACGTACTACGAATCACGTGTGCTAAGTATGGCGTGCTGTACCGAGCTTTTCTGAATTAACTTTCTTTAGTTTATGCAACAAATAAAAGTACGAAACAGTGAACAAACCCATCAGAACGCCATAGGAAACCAATTGTGACTATCTTGTCGATTGTTTTCTATAAAGACATTAAAATTTAATGGGAAAATTCCGGGGACGGGTAAGCAACGGGAATTCTTTTCAATGATTTTGGTTGTTAAGTTGTTGCAATATTAAACTTCGTTATTGGGATGTTTCGTTCAAAGAGGAAACGTACAACGAGGTATTGGTGCATCCTGTCATGTAAACATAGATAAATTGAATACCCCTGTATTATGTCTTGTTAATCAAATGTTGATTATTTACAAGCATGTAAGATGGAGTTACTGTCATCCTTCAGCAGTTAAAATCATTTGTTGGGTTAGTTTCTTGAGATCTTTTTTGTGCGTGTTTGATTTGAATGGAAGTCCCGCTAAACGACCATTATACATCTTGAGATAAGCTTACAGAAATAATTTACAATATACGACTCTTTTTTAAAAAACCTTTTCTTTATTACTTAGTAGAAAGTGCTATCCACAAGGATATGCTAAACTTAGAACGCCACTGCAAAGGACGAGAACATGATGGGACATTACATTTTGGGGTCTGGTTTGCGAAGATGAATTACTGTACAATCATGAATCTCGAAAAACTACCCACTAGTGCAAACATATGTTAACTTGCAAATGCCTACAAAAACGGATATATTTTAGTTTCTATGAAACGAATTTAAGAATAAATATTGACTCTTTCAAGTCCATAGTTTGAAATGGTTTATATGAGGTATATCTATCGGCAAATCTTTTACACCTGTTCATTATGTAAGTATATCAACTGAGCATGGGTTGATATTAGATCAACTATATTGGGAGATGTAATGAAACTCGAATCCATAAACAACGGCCTGTGAGATTAGCCAGCTGATCATTATTTACAATGTTCGCTTTTGCTTTCGTTTTTCATATCAGTTATTAACTTACCATTTTGAATTTGTTTACTGGGAAGAGTGTATAGTTTAAAATGGTGAGTGGGAGATTTTTCACCCATGAGTGAAAGAGTTCAGTGTTACGGACAGGATAGGCTCTTACACCTACGGCAAAAGCATTTCTGCTTTGCGCACGTATGGAGTCCCATATTAAACTCGAACTTGTATCATATTTGCTCTCGTTGGAAGGCAAATAAAAACAGTAATAGGATTAGCATAGCCTGGCTCAAGGCCATAGCAATATGGGACTCATGACCAGAGGTTCCAAAATTCATTTTGTTGCGGTACCCTAATACGATTTCTCAAAACTCGCGAATACCAATATTTTTGGGACAACCCCAGTCCCCTAATTTTGATAAAACATTAAATGGAACAAAAACTGCTTTAGAGAGCAAAATTTATTCTTATTAATAAACATATGATAAATGGAAAACTAATATAAAAAAAATTGTCTTCACGTCATCTAACTTATTTTCCATACCATTTTTTAAATAAGATGAATCTTTAAAGTTTTATTTGAAACACCTTATCTCGTTGGGTTTTTTTCGCTGGATCCAGGGTTTCCCTGGAACCCACTTTGGGAAACACTGAACATAATACCAGCGAATTGGTCTGCAAAACGAAAATCGTAAAGAGTTGGTGCTTACTATTCACTAATCTAATCAATACAGAGAGGACCGAACTGATACACCTGCACTTTGTTTCCCAAAACTTTTCGGACTAATGCCCCCTTTAAGAACATATATTTCATCTACGACCCCTATCGTGAATTCGGTGATAGGCTGACAATGACATTTTAATAATTGATAATAATTGAGGTATTCATTTTAAAACTTAAAATATATCCATAGAAAAGTATCTCGGATAATATGATTCATTTATATGAAAATAAATAATTTGAAGGATGGACCTGATGTGATGAAACCAATTTTTCTACCTCCGGCTCAATTCGTGTGAGCATTTTTTGTTTGGTTTGAAATTTAATCTATGCTGATTTAACAGTGATTAAATTAATAGGACTAGTTGGATTAATTAGATAAGTTAATGGAATTCTTCAAATCAGAAAAATGCAAAATATTTTGACCTCAAACATCTCTTCAGTGCAACAAGTTTCAAGATATGTATAGGTCTTGTGTGGCCCGAAAAATATGCACTATGGAAATTTAAAATGACTTTATTGCATTAACATTTTGAGCTGAAATTTTAATTGTCGAAACTACAGTCGTGCTAAAACTTTGCCACAAAATATGAGTTCTTACTCTTCAGATTTGCGACCAAATGTACGATTTAAGAAGGTCTGGTTTGAAACCGGAATTCAAGCGTTTTTTTCTTTCTACGGTTTGTTGTTATCCTATTTTAAAAGCGCAATTAAAATTTAGAGAATCTCGTTTTGAAGTTCTTTGTTTTTGCTAGAAGAAGAAAGTCCAAATATGTGTTTATTCCAAGGAAAAACAATTTTTCAACGTAGAATCGAGTTCTAAAAGTAAATATTAAGTTTTAAACTGCAAAATTTTGTCGCCATTTTGAATGGTATTTTAAGTTTTAACAAAATTCAATATCTGTAATTGAAAAAAAAATACTAAAAATATATATTCTTATCGTTATTTAGGAAAAAATAGCATAAATAGGTATTTTTTTTATAACTGAACTGAACTGCAAAAATGCAAAATGTATGTTTTCAATGTATTTACTCTGAGGTTCACAGGAATTGTCATAATAAAGGCCACCATATTTATGATACTTTTAAAATTTTTTACAATCGAAAAGAGTATTCTTTTAGTGATGAATATATGACACTTTAAAATAATAATGGTCTTCCGTAGAAAATTCTCATACAATTGAAACACAACAAAAACAATAAAAAAAAAACACTTTGAATTATTCATTTGTTGCTTTTTTTCAATTTGATTCTTACTCTTCATTACATTATTATGAAAAATCTCAGTGGCGATCTCGTAGTGATAGAATAAAATAAGAATTTTCAAAAATTGATCGATTTAAAAAATTCACTAAAAAATTAGATTAACTGTCAAAATTTTTTGTTTCCATGGATTGTAACCATAAATTATAACTTGATAAAATAAGAACAATGTTGCCAATAAGAGCAATATTTTCATTTTATTTTCCGTATCTAAAAATTCCTAATTTATATTTTATAGACTACCTCTGAGCTTCTTTTTTTTCAAGTGAACAGAGTTTACATTTACATGGACTTGGCTTTCATATGCGTGAGAATTATACGTGACATCTGACTATAAATTTGATAAAATCCAAAAAGAGTGATTTTTTTAAAAAAGGTAAGGTGTTTTTGCAAATCGAAACATTTTCTTTTTTTAATGCTAATTGCTACTGTAAACGTTTTGTTAACATTGTCACGATATTTGCGCTATCTATTTTCAAACATATCTCCGGTCCTATAAGGGCTACTCAAACAATTTTTACTTGATATTTCTCCAGTCATCCTTCTTACTAATGACACGAAAATGCTGGCTATATAGTTTCGTAAGATTTAGTCATTAGATGTTGATTCTTGGTAAGTATTTCAGAAGTATTTCCGCAGAAATGCCTGTTTCTTCTTCCTTAGCGACACACAGTTGAAAGAGATTAACCCTTCTGCTTTCGGACCAAACATTGCAAACAGACAGAGAAAGTGTCGTTTGATTTCTTTTTTTTTTTTTTTTCATGATTTGATTGGATGTGATGTACATGAGTCGAATCAGACAGCCTGGGTTGGTGCCTGCTCAGTAACCGGCTCCGGTTCCCTCCCAGTGGGAACCAAGCTTTTTCAAATCATTCGTGTGGTCACACAGCTGAAGCGGATGGACTCAAATTTTGTGGAAACGTTTTTACGCATCCGCAGTTGCCACAGTTAAAATTTCACTTCAGAATCTCAAAGTAATAAAACTATTTTTTCTTTTTGAATTTCCATTGTGCATATTTTTTCAGGAAGCGCAGTATCGTTTATATCCTGTGACCAATGCTCCCCGCACTACCTCTTGTATTCCAACGCCCCCTACTAATCCCTAGGGGGGTAGTGGCCCCACTGTGAGAATCACTGTATTTGCGAATGGTCCAGCGAAAGAGCCTGCTAACCATCGCTCTACGCCATGCGCACTTTTTCAATCTGCTTAGCTTCGCACCCTGCTTACTATGGTCGAATGGTTGAGTGAGACTAACTTGCTAACCTGGTTGGCGCCCGCTATTCGTACAGATGTTTTTCGTTTCAACAATTCGCCATTTGTCACACCAGTGATCATTAAAATGTTTTAAGCCTTGAAAAATATTGTATTGCTTATTACTGTTTTAATTTATAGAAATATTTTATTACTCCTTTTATGGGTAAAATGATATAAAAATTATTTACCTAACTTCAATTACTGCATTTTAGATACATCACAGGTTAGTTAAGCACTTAATCTACAATTTTACGCAAGATAGTTAGTTGAAGTTCCATTCGCTTATCAATATATGATTATTAATATATAATTGATTTTGATTTAAATATCTTAGGACATCCTAGACTATAATTGAAATGAAAATCCAAATCAAAAACACGAAAATTATTGACGTCTCAAATGGCAGGCTTCAGAAAGTAAGTATAATTTTTAAATATCAAGTTGATGCGAAAATAATTTTTGTTTTTTGTCATTTAAACTTCGATGCTTATTTTTCGAATATTTAATAAACTATTTTAAAGCAAGAATTTCGTTCTATTTATTTAATCTAACGTTTGTATACGACCCTGCAGAAAATCAACGAACTAGACTACGAAACTCAATCTCACCTAGCTTAACCACCGGACCACTTTTTCAAGCATTTTGACCACTCCCTGCAAGGGAAGATCTTCAACAACCAGACAGTAGCTCAAAACGCCTTCGAAGAATTCATTGGTTCAAGGACCATGGAATTCTAAGTTGGTAGAATGTACTAATTCAAGAGGTTCATATTTCTATTAATGATATTAAGCTGAGAAATACTGCTTTAAAGTTGATGATGAAAAACCGCAATTATTTTTGCACCAACCGAGTTAAACCCTGATATATTTGAATTGGAATGAGGGGATTTTTTGAATATATATATATATATATATATATATATATATATATATATATATATATATATATATATATATACACACACATATTCACACACACACACACACACACACACACATACACATATATATACATATGTGTGTGTGGAGAGAAAGAAGGGAAAGGAGAGAAAAGGGAGAGATAGTCCTATAAACTTTGTATATTTCTACAGGAAAATTATTTTTTATTTTAGTTATTTCCTAAATTTTACACGTTCCAAAATCATCCTACGATGTTATGTCACGTAAGTTAATTACTTCCCGACCCCTGGTAATGTATTGTGTTAAGGGTAATCGATTCTATGTTCAGAATTTTATTTCATTGCTATCATTTAAAATTGGATCCTAAAGGTGTACGTTTAATTCTGTTGTGGGGGTACATGTACTGAATGACTTTGGTGAAAATATTTACTCATGAACTGCTAACGTCTACAAAATTCAATTTGGAGTTTAACTGAAGTGAAACTTAAATCGTTCAAGTTTGTCAAACTATGCTCTCTTCCTGGTAAACAAATTCAGCATTAAAAAAAAACATCTCAAAGGAAATATATCCGTCAATTTTCATCGAGATTAACACACAGATCATTTAAGGTTTTCGGGACGCACGTTATAAAGCAATGATCTTGCTTGTCGTTGTTTATGGGTTCGATCCTTATTGGTTCCCTAACTTTTGATTTTCTGATACCAAATTATACTAAATTAATAAATCTCAAGAAAAAAAAGCAAAAACTGACCTGAATGCACGTCGTGTAACAATGATCCGCAAAATAATCTTGCTGGCCGTTTTCATCGGGTTTGATTCTTATTTTCATATTTATGGTTTGATACCTAACTGCTGTGGTAATATGAAAAACATTAAAAAACAGACTAGGACGCACGTCGTATAGCAATGATCAGTAAGCTTATCTTGCAGGCCGTTCTTTGGGGGTTACATCCTCAATATAAATGACCTGATCATCAACTCATGCGATAGTTCATATACCTCTCAAATGAACGTTACCATTAATTTGTTTTC
>OY735205.1:14592174-14597174 GCA_963457665.1 Thysanoteuthis rhombus
TAAACTAATTCAGTATCATTCATCTTAATTAAAAAAAATTTCTTCTACCCGTGACTGAATTTCCTCTTCTTCTTTTTTTGTTGATAATTTTCATCTTTTTTTTCTGTCTTGTATATGATTTTATTCCTAATTCATTTTTTTTTATCATACAGCAAATAAGCATGAATTAACTCATTTCTCAAGTGTTTTTTTCAATATACAAAAAATATGTCCAGTGACAGAAAATAACACAAAGGTTATTAGATTTTCTTTAGCTTACAGAAATTTAACAAAAAAATTCAGAAACTAAGAAGTAAATCTTTAAAAAAATATTTTTTATTGTATTTGCCTTAAAATTAAAATTAAAAATGATTGTATCAGAACTGAAAAAAAAATATTGATATTTCAGTGAATAAGGTCTTTTACCTTTCTTTCTTTCACCCTTCATTTACTTCTGTTGTTTCATTCATCCCTAATATAATTTCATTCATCCTTGTGTGAATAATTCACCAGTTTAAGAAAAATTACAGTAGCCTAATTCTCTAGTTCGGGCGCCTCGCCAATGTGATCTTATTCCAGACTAAGATTAATTTGGTAAATAACACTATCTCTCTCTCTGCCTCTCTCTCTCTCTCTCTCTCTCTCTCTCTATATATATATATATATATATATATATATATATATATAAACAGGTTGTCCCAAAATGTAAGTACAATTTTTTAAAAGCAGTTGTCATAATCTCAGTGAGAATGTCTAAAACATAACACAGAATTTTCAATTACCAAATGTTGAGAAGCTAATGTCTCTCCGAAGAAGGCTACACCCAACCGTCTGAACCGTGGGTGCCAGCTATAGCACTAACAGCATAGCCATCATTTACGAGGGTGGATCAATATGTCGGCAGCCTGACATGTAGCTATTAGCTGACCTTTCGATCTGAAACTTTCACTGTATAATGTTCGATCTATGTGATTAATATTCACCACTGTATAAACTGCATTAACATGGAGGGAGACGAAGTTGAAAAATAAATGTTTCTTGTGTAAAATAAATGCTTTCTCCATCGACAGGCTACGAACATATTGATGTACGACATAGACACAGGGCAAATCTTTTGAGTCCTGCACACTCCTGTACCTACTTCTTTCTCTGACTTCTAAAATCTGCGATCTGACAGCAGTAAATGCAAACGCTATACACCCCTCTCTCTTTCTCTAAGTTCAGTCAATAAGTAGACGTCTAGTTGTGCAGTTGTGGTCAGCAAGTTTATCTCGCAGACCATTGTTAATGTAATGATCCTCACAGGGTGCATGGTATTTCTGGCTTTGTGCCAGACTTAGCTATGCTTTGTAAATCTCTATATACTGCGTAAGGACAAAAGATGTTTCATGTGACAAAGATGTTACTTTGTAAATTTTGGCTTATTTCTTTACTTCTTTTCCATCCATATAGTTGTAAAATCTTATCTAAGCTATTACTCCAATAAATTACACCGTGCAACACGATTTCTGTCCTGTGTAGTGAGTGTTATTCTCAAATTGCTTATTCGTAAAATGTCTATTTCCTTCCAACTTTGCTTTTGTGACCAGAGCAGTGATATTCATTTGTTACTGTTTTCTTACTTTATGTAATTAAAGATATGCAGATGCAACCATTGTCCTATTGAAAATGTATAGATTTGAATCATTAGTGTTAGGTCATAAAAGAAAGTTTGAAATGTGTAATTGACACTTTCTATGCATGATTTCCAGGCATGATTAACTGGAAAATGAATGTCTCTTATTACCCTGGAACAAAAAAAAACAAAAAAAAAAAAGCAAAAATCCATGTTGCATGTGTTATTTAAATGGTTACTTGGTTATAGAAATCAAACTGTTGGCTTATTAGTCTAAAAACTCATATAAAAATAACCTCGAAGTTGCTGGCTTTTATTTACAGATGGGAGGCGGCAAATGATGAGAAGAACAGCCCACGCCGTTCTATTGGAGTTCCAAGTGCGTTGTCAGCAGAGAAAAGAGGGGAAATGCTTCGATTGCGGTAATGTAAAGGGGTTGAGTATCTGGGGGCAGAGACCGGACGGAGACGCCAAGTCGGCCCTTGTGTCCGTGGAGCCGCGAAGCGAAACGATGCTTGAAACAGAATTTGGTCTGCAAGTTAATGGTTTTTAAAGCCAATGGTTTGGTCAGAGGAAGAACTGATCAGGCCCACCCTATTGGTTATTTACACTCATTATTTGTTTTTAAAAGCTACTAATATCAGTTCGTATGCTTCCCCTCTGTTAGTTCATCTCTCTTCCTCGTCACAAAGATGTTGTTTTCCTTCCTATTTTCATCTGTCAGTTTCGACCTATCTCAGTTTCTCTTTGTTACTTAAATTTCATTCACCACCGCCAACAGTGTTGGCAGGGCCATCTTAAAAAATAGTTTTACCCCAACCCCCACACTCGCCAGCGCCGTGTAAAGCTATGTACTGAAGCCCTATTCCTCCTCGACCCAAATACATCAAAATTCAGTTTGTATTTTTCAAATTGAGTTTTAGGGTCCTTAATATCATGAAGCTCCCGGGCAAATGCTTAGTTTGCGCTAGTAATAAGACTGTTGTGGAAGTTGAGAGGGTAATATGTATTCAATCGAGCCCATCCGTCTGTGAGTTGGCCAACACAATACATCGAAAAGTTTACAATGAACTTCAATGAAAGTTTTCGGATGTGTGGACCATTGGCTTCGAAAAATTGATTACATTTTGTAGTGAATTCAGGAATTAGTTTTCTCCAGGGATATATTTATTATTCTACAAAAGAGGCAAACACATGGAAAGTAAATGAAAAGGCGTACATTTTAAGGGAAGGTTATTCAATATTTGTACGTTTAAAGTTTTCTCTCACATGATTTTCATTCTGTTGTTTTTTTTTATTGACAGCTGCATCGGCATAGGGATACGCTCTCAGAGAGCTTTTTAGTTCAGTTTTTATTTTCTTTCTCCGATTTTGCAATTCTTTTGTTTTTAAACTCACGGCCTTAATTTCTTTACTTTAAAATCTATTTCTCCAACTAAACTAGCAATAAACCATGGAAATTTCACGGCTTATGAATATCAGACTCGATAAAAAGAAAATTATTTAATACTCATTCCAATGTCCTCAAAATTTGACGCAGAATTGAAAAAAAATCCCCCCTATCCCACTGTGTTATAAAGTATGGTTTGTTATTTATAGCTGAAACTTTCTTGAAAATGACTAAAATTGGCTAATTCTTGTTAACTTATCAAATAAATAAACTATTCTAATACTCCGAATAAGAACTGTACATTTACTTTTATTGCACTCATCAGACGTTATCGACTATCGTAGATTTCTATTCGGTAAAATGAATATGAAAATAAATCACCGAAAAATTGTCTGTTTGGCAACTGTGATCTCACACTTTCCTCTCTCATTCCCTTCATCTTCGTGTTGCTAGTAGCAAGCGCTCTTTCTTTACTGCACCTTATCAACGTGAAATAATGATATTAGAGAGTAGCGGTTACGCACTTTAATTCATCTTCCTCTTATACACCCCTTAATGTCTCAGTTCATTTTAGTTTTTCTTCAGTCTCGTCACTCCCTGGTTTCTCTGTTTCAGCTTATATCAACCGCACCCCCAAACTCACTTTCTTCTTTCAACTTTCCTATACCAAAACAGTTTTGTTCCACCCCTCTCCATCTCTCTCTCTCTCTCTCTCACACTTATTTTCACTTTCTTTCTTTCCGTTTTTCCCCCTCTCAGTTACTTTATGTGGTGTTCTCATAATTTTTACTCTGATGCATATTTTTAGTCCTCTCCTCCTACTTTCTTAACCTCCCTCTATCCTCTCTTTATCTTATTTGCTCTCTCCCTCTCTCTCCATATATATATATATATATATATATATATATATATATATATATATATATATATACATATATCAGTATGCGTCTACACTTGTGCATTCACGTGTGTGTACGTGTGCAGGATGTCCAAAATATATCCTAATTTTGTTAGCTGACAGCAGTCGCATGGACATATCTTGACCTGGGCGTCAGTCGACCATCATAGTGTGAAATGAAATATACATGCACACCATGAGATTTTTTGCTTTTTACTTCCTTGAGTTAAAGGAACAAATGCTATCCATTACTTTCACTGTCGTTAGCTAAACCCAGCAAAGCGTCTGCTCCCTTGCCTCCACCTTCTCGCCTTCCCTGTCTTGTGAATTTGAAACAAACATGGCGAATACACAGCGTTCTCATTAACAAGCTAACAATGACATGACGAAGAATTTCCGTTATTCTCAGTTGAACCATAGAAATGCGATGACTGAAATTCCCGTCGTCTGCAGTTGATGCTTTTAAGCCCTTATGCGATCGGACGTTAGTCGACGAGTGTAAGAAGAACTTGGCTGTAATGAAAAAAAGTTTGGTTAGTCACTCAATAGAAATCGTCACATGGCGTATGAGTTTTGACAGCATGTCGTGAGGCGGGCGATCAATTTAAAAAAATCGGAAAATGTGTGATCAATGAATAAATTACATTGTTCAAATTGAAAAAAAAAAAAAAAAAAACATACCCAAAATCTGCAGGACACAAACTGAAGGACCAATTTAGCATAAACTTACATTGTAAAATGAAACCCCACTAAAAACAATATTTTTGGGTGAGATTTTCAAACAACAAAAAATACTGGGATGGAATGTGAGTAGATGGAGATTATTCGAGCCACTTAAGATTCGCTGATGAAGTTTCCATGACGTCAGAAAAATCCAAAGGTATGTCAAGTGACCTAAAAAGAAAAAGTGAAAAAGTAGGGTTAACAGTGAACAGGAAAAAGACAAAAGTTATATTCAACAAAAACGTCCCCGAAAGTCCATAGAATAAGAGGAGGTCAATGAACATGCTTACCCACGTCAGGTAATAAAGTTAGAGAAAGACCATGCAGGTGGAAGAAAACGGCACCACGATTGGTTGGTAAGCATTTGGTACGAATAGAAACTTGCTAAAGAGCAC
>OY735205.1:14602174-14649674 GCA_963457665.1 Thysanoteuthis rhombus
TTCAGTCAAATCACCTCACATCTGCAAAACAAACATATATATATATATATATATATATATATATATATATATATATATATATATATATATAAGAGAGAAGATGGGGAGAGAGTATGTATACTTTTTATATACATGTAAAAATAGTGAATTACCCATTAAGACATTCATGGATATATTTGAATTTCTATGAGACTTTTTGATCCCATTCAAAAAGTAACCGCTTTCAGCGCTGCTCAAATGCCAGAGTCCAATGCGAACCTGAGTGATTGATATCGATTTATCATAAGTGTGCATTCAGTTGGATTTAGACAGAAGAGAAAGCTGTGGAGACCCTTTTTGCGTCACGCCAGTAATAGATATGAACTCTTCAGACGGTGGAAACCTAAGCTGACGCTTGTTTGGTTTATGCTAAAATCCAGACACGAGTGTGCATTGTTAAGACGTTTTTCTGTGTGTACATGATCGTATACTACTGTATCAGCTAAAAAGATCTGTCGGTAACCGCTATTGTCTCTCGTATCGAATTTTACCCTCAGTTTTTTAAACCTATGACCTTTCTTTTTTTTTTCAAAGTTGCTCCCTGTCTGCCACAGTTGAGCAAGTGGTCGAGGCATCACACAAATAATGCATCATAGTGTCAGTATTTTAGTATTCACGCCTTTTTTCCTTTAGACATTTAGCGATGTTTTGTTGACGCGGGGAAGTCTTAAACCGTCGGTGTACCTGATATATTCCCCCAGCGGCCACGTCAGTCATTAGGAACCTTAGAAGACAAAGCGGCACTTGCAATAATGTACAACTAAAGCAATTAGTTCTGTGTCTTAAGATACTTTATTACTCAATTAATTATTTACTGTTACAGTTCCTTCAAATGTTAATTTTTTAATTGAAATTCGTTGAAATTTGTCTCTTTATAAAATTTATGTGTAGTTTTGGTAAGTCTCCATCAAAAACTAACATCCATAATTCTAAAGTACGAACACACTACCCTCCACAGAAGAAATGAATTGCATATTTTTTCACCGAAAAACTTACGCCGACTATCCTATCAAAGTGAAAAAACGGATATAATTGTCATAAACATGAAAAAGATCGGAAATAAAAATCTTACTGATTATTAACGTGGGTGGCGGACTGTAGGCTGAAGACAAAAGAACGAAAAAAAATTGAAATACACCTGGATCTTGCGTGGAAACTGAAAAAAAGCTATGACACATGTTTCTGAAAGTTTTCCCCAAAAGTAATAATTATAAAAAACAAAAATAAAAACAAAACATTTATTATTAGTTAGCTGTTTCAACCCCCTTGGTTGATTCGGAGCAAAATTTTAGCATTATAGAAAAACGATAGCCGGTTTAATTCATTTGACAATTCAAATCAATTTTTTAATTTTTGAAATATAGCATTCAAAACCACAAAACATGCTTGAATACATTCTCCGTGTTGATTACAATAAAATCTATTTGTTCTGGCGTGAAGTTCCTAATTTTTGGTATTAAACCAAGCCATGCAAGCAAAGTTTTTGTTTGTCCAAATACTTATGTGACGTACTGTATATGTGATTTCATGCACATGTTACTGCAAAAAACAACAGCTGTGTCGCCCACAAAACCTTCATTAAATGACGACTCTGAGGCCTGGCATAGTTTCGTGGTTGAAGCATTATATATATATATATATATATATATATATATATATATATATATATATATATATATATATATATATGCTTCAACCACGTTCAAGAGGAAATTTACACATAGTACCATATTAACAGAGTATATGTAAAACATTAAAAAAACTGAAGAAAATTACATTATATATGTGTGTGTGTCTATATATATATATATATATATATATATATATATATATATATATATATATATATATATACATATATACCTTTAATTTTTCTTGGAACTAGGATTTTAAACATATGTAACAACTTATAGATGCATTCAACGCAGGGAAGTATTCCGTTTGCACGTTGTGTCGTGCATGACGTCATCACAACGCATCAACAGAAAATTTCGAGTTTAAAAGTCTTTTTCGAAAATGAATAAAATCTATAGTTTTTTCTTTCCTTTAATCTTGATAATAGTCAGAAGTTCAGTCAAAAGCACCAGATGCAAAAGAGAGAGAGAGAGAGGGTTAATTGAAAAATGTTTGTTTCCGGTCTTTAAACAGACTTGTTTCAAAATAGGATTTACGGATATACATATATATATATATGCACTTGCAGATATATAGTGAGTGAAAAAAGGATCCAATACATTTCAAAAAGTTAATTTCGATATACTTATTTACCCTCATAGTTGACAGAATTGGTGCCGATAATTTCTAATTTTTCTATACAACTTTTGTATGTTGAACTTTTCTTCAATATTTCTTTGATTTTTTGTATATTTAAACCCTTTCCAAATTGTGTCAATTTTGAAGCTGTGTAACGGTGTCAAAATGACCTTTTTGAAATGTATCGGATACTTTTTGCACTCACTATACGAGTATATTCATATGCATAGCCATGCGTATGTCGAGCTGCAGTTATTGAAGCAATGATTGATGAAGTTCAAATTACCTGATATGTTTTTTAATGAACAGTTTGGAAGAAATACTTCGTTCATTATTAGCCATTCTTCACTAACATCTGGCTCATAGGTTTATCGGACAAATTGTACTATAATTGATAGTAAGAAAGGCACTTTGATCTTTTCAAGAGTTGTGAATTCGTTTCTCACTATGTGTCACGCTAATGGGATCCAGTGTCAGATTAGATTAAGCTTAATATGATTCTACCGTAGAATATGTGCGTATCGTACAGCAATAGATATCAAGCTGGTCGGGTAGATTATTGTAAGAACTTCGATTCTTACTGGGTATCCCACTAATTTGTCAGACTAACTTAAACCTTATACGGTATAGAGCAACAGATAGGTATTTATTTTACTTAATGTATCATTGCTAGTATAATGAGTTTGGTTCTTACTGAGTGTCTTGGGTAATGAGGCTCGTAAGCTTTGTAAATATATTGTTGGGTGTCTACCGTAGGGCGATAATTAGCAGACTTGACGAACTGACCATTGTTAGTCTACTGATATTGATCCTCAGTTGGTATCCATCTGATGTTGCTCAGACTTAGTAAATATATACGCATATTTGTTTAATAAATCTTGCACGTGATATTCCGTTACATAAACAGATAGCTGATATTCATCGAAAAGAATCAGAATAAGATAGAACTATCGTATTTCATGGCTGATAAGACGTATTCTTTCCTGAAAAAATAACTTTGCGTCTCAGCACTCAAAGTACGGTAAGCTATTTAATCCCCAAGCATTTCTCCGAAATTCATCTCGATAATTATAGGGTGCATCTTACCACTTGTAGCGTTTTATCATTCCGGAAATGCGGTAAGTGGTAAATAGGGAAGCAGCTCTTCTTTTTTATGTGATAGCTATTGTCAGTTACAATTGTTTGCAGAAAGTTATTTTCATATTCTGATCAATGATAGTATGCGATAGAACTCAGTATTTTTGCATGAAGTCAGTGTATCTGATGGGTAATTGATTACGAAAACTGTAAAATACCATTAAGTGATTATTGTTACGGATAGAACAGTTGTTAACGATTTACTGATCACCTGCGATATCCAAAAGGAGTTAATCTTTTATAGTTGCAACATCTTGCAGCGTAATCAGCAAAACAATATATATTATTCCAGTGGCAGATACTGTTTCGACTCTATTCAAATTGAAAAGATTATTCGTGAATAAATTTTGGGCCCAAGGCGATGTCAGTTGATAACAGCTGACGAAGCGTTCCTTTGTCTATGTGTATCGTGGATTTAACAAACAAGCTCTGGTGTTAATGGTATGGCAAATTTGCCTGCTTGCAATAAAAATTGACCTCTGAAACATGACGTTCTGTCAACCCCCCCCCCCTTCAGTTGCCAGCGCTCCAGGGACATGCGATGTTCACTTCACCCACTAAACGGGTTTATTCAGTCATCACCATCAACAAAGAATCTGGGAATAGGAAACGTCACGAACTGGAGTGTTTGGTTTTAAAGGATTCTTATTTTTGCTTAGACAATTTTGTATTCCTAAATGATTGACGGCTTTTATTATACCGCTATGACTGCTGGTTCTCTGGGTTGACCAATGAAATCTTTAGTTAACGCAGTATTCAGCAGATTCTCAATTAAATGTAGTCTTTACTTGAAGAAGATTTTTTTTATCAGTCTCGTACTTAATGAGCGAATCGTTAGTGTGAGGGAATTTGCCACCTAATGGAGGGCTTTTTATGAAAAAAAAAAGAAAGATTTTAGGTAAAAATGACTGAGGAAACGACCCCAACTGCGATGGAAGCAGGGTTTCACATGGCACACCCATAAAGATAAAAATACTCTTTGGAAAACGTAAACTTACGGCCTTGTACGCATTACAAACGCTGGTGAGCCGAAAACCAGTTAAACCTTTGTAGAAAACGACAAAGGTTGACAGAGATTAAAAGAAGTCATAATGTTATTCAATTCCAGTGTCTGAGAAAATAAAGTTTTCAATCTTTCAAAATCTAAGCAGAAAAGTCTGAGTACGTGATTTTGGTACAACAGTAACGAACCAAGAGATAAAGAGAAAACAGGCCAGAAGCTAATAGTGAAAATACTTTATCAAATAAGTTGAGACTATTACTGAGTAGTAAAAACAATACGTCAGGAAGATTTATTGTAAAGAACAAGGTATTCGGTATAATAATAGCAGTAAAAAGAACAAAAGACGAGATAAAAGTTAGAATGTCAAGTTGAATTCTTCTGTTGTTCAGGATGATAGTGTAATAGAATTTCATTCCTAGCTCATAATTCAAGGCATAAAATGACATTCATAACCGCGCTATATTGGGAAATGATATTTATGTTACGTAATCTTTACAGTAAGAAGTGAACTAAGAAAAAATGTTCAAATTCTAAGAGATATCTGAGTTTTTTTATTCTGAATTCGTTGATAATTTCTTCCGTTGGTTCATTTCGTTCTCCTTTCATTCTTGACTTTGCAAGTCACCTTCCGGAACTCAACCTTTTCTCGATTTATTTTTTTTTCATTAATCATTTTTTTGTCTGAATTTTCTTCCTCCCTTTCACCCTTACGTCTTCAACACATGTTTCGCTTAATTCTTTGCAGTTCTTTCTTTCTTCCTTTCTTTTTTTCTTTCTTCCTTTCCACGGCGTATCTTTCTCTCTTGCTTTCTAATGTTTCATTTCTCTCTTTTCTTCTAACGATTCTCTACATTATTGTCTCTTCCTCTTTTTTCCTTTCTCTCATGGTCTCTTTTCCTTCCTTCCTCCCCTTCTTCCATCCTTCTTTTCCTCTCTTCCTTTTCTTTTACTTTCTCTTTTCTTCAACTTTCCCACCTTACTTTTCACCTCTTCTCATTCTCATATTCTTTCCCCCCGTGCTTCCATACCTGTAATTCAGTCCATGACTTCCTCACGTTCTCTTCCGTTCGTACTTCCCTATCTACTCTTAATTGTAAAATTATACACAGATTTCAATGAATAACTAATAAATTACACGACGTTGACAGAACGTCTGCTTCGTTGCATAAAATTAATAATTCTCCTATTTACTTAGCTGTAGTTAAAGGCAATCAATTATCTATTGCCTCATTTTTTAAAATTCAATATGGTTGTAAACCTTTAATTATTTCATGTTCACTTCACTTCTACGTTTTTCCCTCTCAGGAGAGAATGGTACATTAACTGATGAGAATTATTAATAAAATTGCAATATTATAGTGGTTCTCGTAGAGATCCATTAAAAAAACTCAGATGGATCTGCCAATCCAGACTGAAAATTATTGTGAACAGAGAGAAGAAGGACTGTTAAACTGTGGATTTCATTAAGCAAGATAAAGTGTTAAGTTGATAGTTGAGCTTCTTATTACTTGTGCATTTGGAAAAGTCCAAAGTGCCTTGAAAAATGGTTGGAAGCAATGAAAATCCGTGGAAAAGTCAAAATCATCTTCACTTTCCGTAACTAAAATCGGTTAGAATACTGAAGAGTATTAGAATATTGAGGAGACACGCTATCACTTGATTATCAGCGATAGCCACCAGGTGCTGCTTGGGCGAAAACTCATCAAGTATACTAATAGTAATAGTAATGACCTAAATGCCTAATCATTGACATAGTCCGTCTGTTAGAAACAAGAGTCGAATCTAAAGAAACCGAGAAATTAGACATATACTAAGACCTTAAACGAGATATCAAAGAGACTATAGAAAATGAAGTGAGTGACGGTTGTCCTAATAGTTATTGGGAACCATCACTTTTCGACTTCAGGACTGGTCAATGAAGATCAACATTGAATGACTTATTAAACAACCCACGAAGGCGTGCTTGTTGGGTTAAGCCAAAATATCAAGAAAAGTACTGGATACCTAAGGCTGTGAGAAGTAGCTTGCTATTCAGAAGTATAACTGGTAATTGAGATCCACATTGTGTATATATAACAACTACAACATCGATGATGATGATGATAATAATAATAATAATAATGATGATGATGATGATGATGATGATAATAATAATGATGATGATGATGATGATGATGTTAATAATGATGATAGTGATCATCGTTAAAAATTGAAGAAAAACAAGATTAGAGTCAATTAGGATCGAACTAATTTAGACAGGAATGGCCTTCGAGACAAACTTACTAACCATTACTTCACCATTATCTCCCAATTTAGTTTTCCTAGCCAACCTCAAGGTTACAAGTGAGTTTTGAAGATGTATGCATTAGTCAGAAAAAAACAAAAAAACATTTTGAAATGTATCAGACTTTTTCTACACTATGTGCATGTATGTATATATATCTTCCTTGTCTCGCCTCGGATGGGAGATGGTCTCATTTTCTGTGACCCTATACGCGTCTCTGCGAAAGAGGCACCGTATGCATTCCCTGCACATGTTTTCTGCGTAGATCTACAATGGCAAATGTTTGTTTGCAACAGGGAGGGTATACGTTCGACACGTGCCAGTGTTCATATTAATCTTTGTACTGCTTCATCCAACAACAACAACAACAACAACAACAGCAGCAGCAGCAACAGCAAAAAACGATCGCCCACACCCAGTTCACATCCTGTCCTTACGCCCGTGAACATCAGGGGTTGTGTACATCTTCATACGCTGAACCAAAGATCACATCATGCCAAGTATTCATATAATCGATAATATGGCTCGTGTGTCAGTCAAGGAATTAGGTGGACCCCTACTTAGATCCCTGTGTTGAAAAGTGAAGCCGGTCGACATTTGTCCACGCTCCAGACAACAACGAGAGAACTATCAATCACTTTGACGTGGTTTCAATTCCCAGGGGCGAACGATCTGGCTCTGAAATATTTTTTTGCTTTCCTGTGTTATCTTTCGGGATAGGAGGATCCACTTTTTGGTGGTTGGTTAGGAAGCCGCAATACCTTCCAGGCGGGTTTCGAGTAATCGCAAGAGTGTTTAGAAAATATTCCTGAACTTTACTAGAATTCTAAGAAGCTGACGGAGAAATAAGCATTGGAGACGTTACCGTTATAATCAAAGTAAATATAGGAAGTTATCATAGGATGGTGGCGTGTTGAGAACGATTTAACTTTAAAACTGGAAGAAACATAGTGATTCTCAAGAAGAAATCTTGAGCCAATAGGATATAGAGGGTTACCAAATTTTCCCTGGATAGGAAGATCCATTTTTTGGAGGAGGCCGGGAAGCCACAGTATCTTTTAGGCAGGTTCAAGAAATGGAGAAAGTATTTTGAAAACTTTTTGGAAATTTAGATGAATAAGTACAGCTTTTTCCCGATCTGTGGTACCAGACCTTTTTTCAATTTTAGCCTCAAACACTTCCATACAGGGAGCAAATTACCGAGAAAATAGATGGCAATTAAAACATCAACTTTCAGATTTCTGATCTCGATTATCCCAGATGTTGATTGGTTGACTTTTCACTTTGCCAGTTCTTCATTTTCCTGTCTCTTCATATACAATAAGGATCTTGCTTCTTCGAGAGATATTTCTAAAAATTCGAAAGTTATTGTTTGTGCCTTTATTGGGGGTTAAAGTGTCAAAAAAAAAATGAAAAGAAATGAAAGAATTCATCAAAGTAAAACAGAAGTGAATACAAAAATTACATTGTTATTGCTTCGCTCCAGAATTTTTCACCGAAATATGTCAGAATAATCTACCTCTGAAGGAAGAATTTACGCGGCTAAACCGCACAATTGTCTCTTAATCCTAATCCAAATTTCTGAAATAAAATGAGAATAAAATCTGTTCTATTGTAAGTACTCACTCAATCAACAATAACAATAAATCCTTTTTCTTTAATAAATCACTCAGAAGCATTCGATCGAATAAAAAATCCTTTTTTTTTCTTCATAAATCTCATACACGGTATATAAATAATAAATATCACCCTAAATTATAGGAACTATTCTCCATAAATTGTAAACATGCCCCATTGCAGTAACTTTAGAAAAAAAACTTGGCTGTTTTTTTTTTTTTGATGTTTTTTTTTTGTAAATGATATAGCATGGAACACAGTCCCGATCAGTTACTCAAATTATCTTTGCTTTTCAAGCTTTTCAAGACAAAGTGGAAGTCGGCCAATCAGCATGCGTGTAAATCGAGGTTTGGAAACTGAAAGTCGAGATAATAAACCAGAACCAGAGAAAATATTCAGGGTTAAATATTTCTTTAGACTTTTGCATGAGTTTCTCGGATTAGTATGAATCACGATGAGAAATTTATTCTCTGTCAATTCCAAGAATAAAAGAGAAGACGAAACTAGGTTTGAGGAATATTTTTGAACTGGATATATATATATATATATATATATATATATATATATATATATATATATATATATATATATATATAAACCAGTAAATATATGAATATGCCAATCACAATATTTTGTGATTGATGGCTCTATCTGCAGAAAAAAATATTTTCACCTGCTACGTCATATATTTTCACCTGCTGTAAATGATTCACACTTTTTTTGAGATTGAGAATTTGAACACACACACGCACTCACACACATGCACCCACACACATACTCTTACTCAAATATACATATACATTCACACACATTATAAAACACATACACAAAAACATATATAAATATATATATAAGTATATTTATCGTAACAGCGGGATGAAGGTTTTTTTTTCTCTTACGGACCGTCAATTTCGTCTATTTAATCTCATAAAATATCGACAATATAAAAGCTACAAGCCAAGAAATGTATCATATCATTGGTGACCCTGCCCAAGTATTGGTGATTGAGTAATGGCGCATACACCACTATTTTTTCGTGAATAGTTTAGAAATGAAAATCGTGCGGTGGGTGGTGCACATGTTTCAGGGTGTATGAATAGATAAAAAAAAAAGAAGAAGGAGATAGTTCGGAATGAAACTGAGAGCGAAAGAAAAAAAACGAAAGGATGAAATTTTGAAGGAAAATGAAACAAAAGAAAAGGACAAATTAGAAAGGACTGTGGATGGAAACGAAATTCAAGTAAGACTGAAGAAAAGGAGAAAATATCAGAAACCAGCAAGTGATATATATATATATATATATATATATATATATATATATATATATAATATATATGAAAATCAGAAACAAGCAATTATATATATATATATATATATACATGTATATACATATATATACACACACACACACACACACACATATATATATATATATATAACAAAAAGTAATATATATATAAATTAATTTTGTTTTCTGATTTTTATATATATATATATATATATATATATATATATATATACATATATTCTAGCAAATAATATAGGTGGAGAACATCTTTGTTGGTAGGGCTATTATAATGATAATGATATGTGATTATGTCATATTATACTCACACACACACATACACAAATTTATGTATATACATACATATCTTCCAGTAAGATTGTGAAAATGGTCGTGAAATCCCTAGGGATCTCTGAGCATTCCAGTACTTTCATGAAATCCCTAGTTTCACAATCAGCGTAGTAAGGGTTAATAAGCATCTGATGCTAACCATTGCTACAGTACAAAGCTGTATATACACTGTAAATACTGAAGCCGATTATACTAGGTTATCTTGGTTTGACAAAATTCCATTGCAGTGGGGCACATTCCAGTGGGGGTCAAACTCATTTCAGTAGTAATGGGCAGCAGAAGAAAGGTGAGTGTGAGTAATGTCTATCTATCTATCTATCTATCTATCTATCTATCTATCTATATATATATCTATATATATATATATATATATATATATATATATATATATATATATATATATATAATTATAATTATGTGTCTGTGTGTTTGTAAGTGTGTGTAAGTGTCGCTTCTGGGAAGAAGTTCGATCTCTGCTTCTCAAATGTTTCTTCTCGTCAACAACTCAGAATGTGACCATCACATTTTCCTCGCCAATTGGTCTTATCGTCTGGCAAGGTGTGTGGTCCGATTGCTCAATCGCCATCTTGAATTGTTTGCCTTATTTAACAAACAAATACTTGAGTCACCATTAACACTGGCCTTTCCAAACCCGTCGTCTTCTATATCAAATGGCGTCATCAATTTTTATTTCAACGTCGACTCTCAACTAAACTAAACTACATTTAGAGATTCAAGATTTGATTGTGTTCGTTTGCACTTTACCAGGTAAGGGTTTTTGGTTAGTTTGTTTTGTTTTTTATTTTTTTCTCTCACCTGCGTTTTTTTTTTTTAAATTAACTCTCTGTCTTACATTAGTATTTACTTGGTGTCCTTCTATCCTTTCTTTCTTGAAGTTTTCCTTTCTTTCCTTTCAGCTTAACTCCATCTTTTCCTTTCCTTTTTCTCTTTCTATCTTTCTTTCTTTTTTCTTTCTTTCGTCCAAACCTGTCTTAACTTCTTAATCTTCCTTCCTTTTCTTTTCTTAACGTTTTTTTTACTTCCATTCTTCATCCCTTCCTTTTTCTTCCACTTCCTTTTCTTCCATAATATCCATCTTTACCCTTTTCCTTTCTTTCTTTCTTAATTTTTCATCAATCTTCATTTCTTCCCTATGTTTCCTCTTCCTTTCTTGATAAACTTACTTTTTTCCTCTTTTTTCGTTGCTTTTTCTTTTATCATAAATTCAGTATTTTTCTTTCTCTGTTTCTTTATTTCTTTGTAGTTTCTTTTTTGCTTTTACTACCATTATATCTACATTAGCGTTTTTTTTTAACATGTTAGTATTTCATTTGGATTATATCTTTTCTTTTTCTTTACATTCATTCAATTTCTCGTTTATTTCATTTTATTTTATTCGTTTTCGGCCAAACTCCAAAACTGGAGTTGACATTATTTTTCTACCGTAACATGAATGACAAAAACAATAAGAACGACCTGCACTAAAATTAAGGATATTACTGATGTGTAAAACACACAGACTTTTAACTCAATTAGAACTCACAACTAATTGATAGATAGGAAGTCGTCCTAATGACTTAGCTGAACTGACAAGACTTAGATTTTCACGAATTTTTATTATACAGATATATACGCACTTATTTCATTCTAAAACATATCTATATACATACATACATACATACATATATATATATATATATATATATATATATATATATATATATATATATATATATATATATATGTGTGTGTGTGTGTGTGTGTGTGTGTGTGTGTGTGTGTGAATTTTTATTTATCAATACAAAATTTGCTGTAATCAGCTTCAGTTGGAATAGAATTTGGAGTGAAGTTTGGCTCAGTTTTCGATTTCATTTAATGTTTTCGGTAGTAGGGATGTGGGAAATTATCGGTCATAGAGGGGAACCTGGTTTATGGTTCTTGGCATTTCCATAAATATCCTGGTTGAAAATCATCAATGATTTTGATCTTTTTCTATCCTATCTGGGCGTTGTTAGCATTAGCGGATTGTGTTCACATACCTCTATAGTCGTTTTGTTGTATTCTTTCGCAGTTTTATCAATTTGGTTCTTTCATAGAGGATGGTTTGTAATTTTGGGTAATCGTCTTTCTGGTTTGGGACAACATATGTGTTGGACTTATTGCCTTTTCTACTAATAATGTCAAGATAAATGCGTAGTTCTTGAAGCTGCTATTTTTTTGGTTTAGAGAGATTTTTTATTACAGGATCACAGTTTTGACACCTTCAGCCTTGACATCTTGTAGGTTGGTATGTATTCCAATCTGTTTTTCGGTTAGCAACTTTAAAACTGTTTGGAATAGGATTTCAATCTCAGTTATCTTTTTGATGTGGTCAAACACGTCTACTTATATTCCGTCTCACATACACATTTATTGGGGTGCCCCGTCGATTGTGTTAAGCAATCTCGTCTTGCAAAATACTGCTGTGGGCCAGTTCAATCCTTGCTAAGCTTTGTAAATCTTTTAGGCAACCATTCTGGCAAATATTACTGGTGGAGTCATTTGAATACTCACAGAGGACTCACACTTTTTGCCTTGTGCAGGTCTAGACTAAGCTTAGTTGATAGTTATAATTCTATTCATACATCTTGTTCAATATTTCCTATATTTATTTTTTTCATGGCCTGTACAGGACCAACAAACCTCCGATTAACTGAGGAAGTGCTGTATACAAAAATTATTATAACAATCATTCAGTTTTTTGAATTAACTTCATTAAAGAAAGTTCACTTGCTTTCACCAAAGAGCAGATAACAGAAAAAGGGATTGATTCGGTGTATTCTTTTTTTTTTTTTTTTTTTAAATAATTATCAATTCAATATTATTCGATCTAATATCGTGTGTTGCATTGAAATTCTATTGCGCAGTATATTTTTCTTGGGTGCGGTCGTGCATCCGACAGGGAACACTGATTTTATTTCCTTATAATTATGCATATAGTCACCATTGTACGAACACACAAGCTTAAACACCCACAAAGATGTTCACACACAAACTCATATACATGCGTGTGTGTGTGTGTATTTGTGTGCATATATATGTATGTATATTAATATGTTTATACATAAATACATACACTAGAATACACACACATACACACACACATATATCTATATATCTATATATCTATATATATCTATCTATCTATTTATCTATCTATCTATCTATCTATCTATCTATCTATCTATATATATATATATATATATATATATGTATTCTGCATAGATACACACACACACACACACACACACACACACACACACACACACACACACACATATATATATGTATAAATGAATATCTGATTAGTGCAAAAATAATTGCGGTTTCAGTAGTTTTTAATTTTAGTGCTTATTTTGGAATAAAGTATTATTCAATTATGTTCATAAAATATTCCATTTAAAAGTGTAAACTTTGCATCATTCATGTAAGCTGAAGGTTTTCTTTCCACTATTTATTCTGGTTTAATTGAGGCTATAAGATGAAAGATTGAAAAATGCAAATCCGAGCAATTTTGTGGTATGCGTTCAAAATGGGACGTAAATCGGCGGAATCTACTTGCAATATCCATTAAGTATTTGGCAAGGGGATCGTCAACGTACAACTAAACACTGGTTCCAACAAATTCAAAACGGGGACTAGAGCACTGAAGATGTGATCGTCTTTTTATGATTGACCACATCCAATTGAGGGTCATTTTTGAGTTGGCCCCAGATTAAACAACTCGGAAGGTTGCAGAGGAACTAACCATCGCCCTTTAAACAGTTTTTAGATATTTGCACCAATTTTGAAAGAGCAAAATAGCTCTACATGTCATGAGAATGATCCTGAATGAAAAGAGAAAATGCTCGCATGTCGTACGTATGACACTGCAAGCATTAAACGAATCTCGACCACACCCAGTTCACTCACCAGACCTTAATCTGACCGGCTACCTCTTATTGAAGCATTTCAACTACTTCCTGCAAGGGAAGGTCTTAAACAACAAGACAGCGACTCAAAACGCCTTCAAAGAATTCATTGATTCCAGGACCCCTGAATTCTATGCTTTTGGGATAAATAAATAGACTTGTTTCTTGTAGGCAAAAATGTGTAGATTCTCAAGATTCTTATTTTATTTAATAGCTTTCATTTGGAGATATACTGCTTCTAAGATGATGGTGAGAAACTGCAATTATTTTTGCATTAACTTAATAGATTCCGACTTTTTGGTTCCGGATTTCAGTTATGAGAAACTGAGGCTTCAAGTCCGTCGAAGCGTCCACCAGAGATGACCTTCCAATTTCACTGGAAGGAGCATAGGGGGTTGCACGCCCAGATACCGACAGCAAATCCTATAGAACCAGATGATTTCCTAATGATTCAGCAAGTGAGTCTGAATCGTATTTTGGGTACCAAATATCCATGTATTGCCTTCTTTTGTTTTTCTAAACTTTCAATGCATACATACATACACACAGTCAAGGAGTGAGAGAGGCACAAATACGTACACAGACACATTAACGTATACACACACACACACACACACACACACACACAGAGTCAGGGAGTGAGAGAGACACAAATACGCACACGGACACATAAATATATCTACCCCCCCCACACATATATATATATATACATACACACTTAATTCTGGTACAATCCATAAAGTTCAAGTGTATTTATTCATCTCATTCAAGTTACAACATATTTTTTTGAGGAATTTAAATTCACACGCACACACGCGCACGTATATATATATATATATATATATATATATATATATATATATATATATATATATATATATATATATATATATGCGCAGGAAAGTTGACAATGTGGAAAGGGAAAGACTTGAGACCTATAAGTACATCTCTAATTTTTCATTATGTGTTTTGCCCGAGAATAGAGAGCTCCGTTGGAGCGTCAGAACAAAAAATGGTTGGAGGTGATGAAACTAGATAAAAGTACCTGAATGATAGTTTTGGTAAAGAAAACGTTGTGTTGGGGTACTGATAGAGAAGTTCGGGTTTTATTATTTTATTATTCAGTGAATGAGTGAGGTAGTTCCATGAAAAGAGATGTCTTTTTTCATTGATAAGGCTGGGTGTATCTTTGAAAATATCAGGAGAAAAGAAAACGAAAGTGTGGCAATGGATGATCGTATTACACGTTGAGATGAGGGCAAACTCAATACATTTCCATTCCCTGAAGTTTTGTTTGTGTTTGATTATTAGTGCATTTTTTTTTGTCGAAATTATGGTATGAGGGGTTCCGATGTTAGACCAAAACATCAAGATTATTATCCTGTATCAATACACATAGATTAGTTTTTTGAATCTGCCTTCATCTCAATCTGCAACACAATCATTCAGCACCAAGAGTGTCTTACAATTAGCTTCGTCATTAGCAAAATTAATCCTTAATCAACACGGAAAAATATGACGTTTAAATGACAACGGCACGCTTAATGCTGGTTAAACATGCTTTAAAGGTATGATTCCAACCGTTTTTCCCTCTCATACACACATTATATCAGCGCCTTTAATACCCCACTACCTTACCAGCATCATCACTTCATCAAGACACTCTATCCATACCCCAACAGAGCGTTTTTCGGACCCTAACTATCATCCATCATCTGTGTATTTTTATGCAGTTTCATTATCTTCTCAAATCATTTTTCGTTCTCATGCTCTGAAGAAACCTGCTATTTCTGGGCGAAATGTAAGGGATTACAATTGATGAAAAAATTGAGCTTTTTTATTTGGTATCGAGTCTTTTCCTTTCCACACAGTCAACCTTACACAAGATTCTGTCAGATCTTCATTCACTCTCCTTTCTTTCTTTCTCTCTTACACACACGCACACGTATATATTCATATAAGTGCACACTTCAGATAATTCTGGTTTTCACCTTGGCTCAAACACCGACCACTGGCCCCAGTTGAAAATATTCAGGAAATACCTCTGCTCGGCAATATTTGGACCATCATCCATGGTTCCCTTCAGACAAGTGTCTCTGGTACTGTTTAGATTAACGTCCTTAGCACAATTTAAACTAGCGTCTTTTCTGCTATTTAGGGCAATGTTACCAATTAGGTTGCTTTCATTCAGCATCGTAGCTGCTTCATGAATATTATTTATTATTTTTCCTTTTCCTTTACCCCTTTCCTTCTTCATTACAATTTCTTCTTTCTTATTTAAAATATTCGATTGCTCATTAAGTGTTTTTGATGTACCGTATTTCTCTCTTCCTATTACGCACTTTTGCATATAACGCGTATCTTATTTCCAAAATAAATTCATTGAAATAAAATAAGCCGGAAAAATCAGTAGTTTAGGAAGCATTTGTTCCCGATTATCGGAATCTTTGAATTTCCTTGTAACAAAATACACAGTTGTTTCGTGAGCTACCAGCAACTGATCCATCGCTTATAATGGTTCATTACTTAATATAAACGCATTATTTGATTTAAAAAAAAGTGAAATATGCTATTAATACATATATTGTGCTATTATGTGTTCTAAGAGACACCTCTAATACGAATATATATATATATATATATATATATATATATATATATATATATATATATATATATATATATATATATATATATATGTGCATGTGTGTGTGTTTCCGTTTAAGAGATAGAGAGAAAAGCTACGACGTAAAATGCAGTATATATATATATATATATATATATATATATATATATATATATATATATATATATATATGCATGTGTCTCTGTGTGAGAGAGACAGAGAAACTGCGACGTGAAATACAGCATATATATATATATATATATATATATATGTGTGTGTGTGTGTATGTGTCTCTGTATGTGCATGTGCGTGAGAGAGAAACTACGACGTGAATACACTTTATATATATATATATATATATATATATATATATATATATATATATATATATATATAATATTCATATGGAGGCACAAACTACTCTGTTGCTATACTTATTGATCCCTCATTGTCAAATAGTTTTTATGGGTAACCTAAGAAAGTAAGCCCTGTGTTTCAAAACAATCTAATGAATGTTTACTATAAAATAAGATCCACATACAATACATTATGACTATACCCTATATAAATTAACGAACTCCAACTGATGATCCCAACAAGAAAGATTCACTTATAGTACCACAATATCTAACTCTGTGTTAAACATAGAAAAACCACTGAAGAAGTTACATAGGTAACATTAACAAGTATTGGGAATAAATGGACTGAAATGACATAATATATTCAGTGTTTAAAGCTGTAAAGCTTTCTCGACTAAACATATATACTTGTTTTAATCCTTCCTTTCCTTTCTTGTTCTTTAAAACTTTGTTTTTCTTGATCTTATAACACCTCTCCAAACTTGACAGCTATTACACCCGTGATGTTTATTTTAGGAAGTAACCCGTCTCACCTCTTCTGATGATGAGATATCTTACACTTCCTTGAATAACTGATAGAGCTATCTATCAACGAATCTACTCCGTAGAAAATGTTTCTCTGTCGTTAATGGCGGGCGAGAAATGCAGGTTTAATTAAAATACAGAAAAAAAAAAAAGAAAAGCTAGAGAACGGAAGTGATGTTCTGCGTGCTTCTATCGTCAGAACATCCGGTCTCTTCCTCGGGTTGAAGTGCAGCATGGCCGAGCAGTTAACAGCAAGGAAAATGGACTCGGCGAGCCGAGTTCAAATTCCGACAATAATTGTTCACCTAGCACTAATACCCTTCGGAAAGGCATGAATCAATCTCTTCATCCGGCTAAAGGAAAAATAGCTCAGGTTGAAGTTACCAATTCCACTTCAAGTTGGAAATTTGAGCCAAGAAAGAGGAATTTGCTGTATGGATCCCAGACTGGGGCTTTTGAAAACGTGGGCAGCGTGAAGGCTCTGATGAACTAACATTAGTTAATTAGTCTTATAATTTTCCTATTGTTTCTTCTCAATTTTGTTCTTTTTTTATCATCTGTCCCCAGGCATTCAAATAAAGGGATGATTGTCTCCTGTCGAGGTTATCAATGGGTGTAATATCTAAAAAAAAATTGTGATGTTACTATTGCTGCAGCGGAAGGTATTTATGGGACAGCTGTATTCACACTCACCAACTCTTCTCCATCGAGTATGCTAGCAACGGGATTTTTTTTGCCAAGGTATCTGTCAATGAGACAGTTGCAGATAAATCTATTCGTACGTTTTCCTTCTTTTAAATTTTTTATTCTATGAAGTATTATAAATCATTATAGCTTTAAAGTTTTATGACTACTTTTTACCTTCATCTTTAATTTATGAGTTGTTTTCTTATCACAACCATTTAATCAGTGAGTAAACAGCATTAATAGAAATAAAATATAAGTCTTTTGTAGGATTCGAACCCACATCCATGTGGCTAGGGAAAGCACCATTCACCATAGCCTGATTCACCAATTAAGCCACTAAGACTTCGACAGGACACAGAAGTTCAAATAACACTGTTAAGCCCAAGATTTATTTTCTGATCAAAGCTATTTCTTCACTGCCGGAGGATAATAGGCCTGAACAAAATGCTGCAATGAAAAGCAACTGTTGAATGTAAGATGAAGTTAAAAAGTGTTGCAAAAGTTATAGAATGATTGTGAAGTATTCATACATTTCCCAAGTAATGAATTGAACATTAGCCGTCTCAGCCGAAATTCGAACTCGGTTAGGCGATTTTCAGTTTTCTAAGATTATAACCATCACATTGCCTCGCACGTACGTATATACACATGCATGTACGTAACTATATATTACCATACATACTTACACACTCCTATACCACTCATATACATATATGTATGCATGTATTTATGTACGTGTGTGTGTTCTTGTGTACAGTAAGTGTAGTAAACCACCAGTTGTCCTAACTTATCAGCAGGAATTCGTACATTGTTTATCGGCATATATAAATACACACACACACACACACACACACACACACACACATATATATATATATATATATATATATATATATATATATATATGTATATGTATATATATATATATATATCCGTACATAACATTTTCATGCATACTGGTACAATGCCCAATGAAAAATAACTGTAAATATAACAACACGGAAAAAATGTTCAGTAATATACTTCTTAGGCGACAGAACAAATGAAGATTATTTACACCATTTACACATGAAAAAGAAAATCTATTCTGATGCACTCAAAATAAATCATGAAGTTTCTTAGCTTGACAAGGCCTCTGGGCGCACAAAGTGCCTTTCCCACTGGGTAACAGTATGAACAGGGGTTTTTTTTCTCAGAAATTTTGTCCGAAAACAGTTGCCTAATATTTAACAAACAAAACAGAAAATATAAGTAAGGTTATGAATTCATGAAAATATTTTTATCGTATTAGTCATCGCATGTAATTTAAACTCTTTTCAGCAAAGCTAGACGATTAGTTAGTCATTCGACAAAATGAGAATATGTAACAGCTTGAAACCTCAAGCGTTACACTCATTTAGTACAGCTACCAGATTAAGTCAAGTTAGTAAGTATATAATACAAAATGTTCTCTTTGATTTAAACATATCATTATTGGGTTTACCAAAAGGAATGGTCCTGTTATAGTCAGCAAATGACATTATGAGAGTTGAGTTTCAACTAACTTAATCTACGAAGATCGGTTCTGATTGTATTGAGACTGCTGTCAAATTTGATGTATTATTGTTTATTAATTCAAGCGTTGATGTGGAAACAAAAAGGCAGCATTACAGCGTAAATTTAAGAAGAGTAAAAACGCAACTCTAAGGAATCAATTACCATGCAGTTCATGGAAAAGGTAGTGTGATTTGCCAAACGAACCAAAAGTGATCTGCAAAGTTTCTTACTGGCAATTTCTCATTGAACTATGCACCATGATCAGAACGGGGACTTCATTGCTAAACAAACCATTACTAGAGAATAATTAACGAGATAGCCAACATGCCTAAAATATTGAAATCAAGTCGTTGAAAATCATTTACACCTGTTTGGTTATGTTCCTCGATTTGATGTGTAATTTCCACGCAAACTAAACGAATATGACCAATCAGATCGAACTGAAATGTTCAGATTTAGAAATGAATGATCGATAAAAAATTGATATTCTACAACATATATATAGTAAGGCAAGCGAAATGAATTCTCATTGATCGCTCGAGACGGCTGGTTTTGAATGCTGTATATATGGTCGAATTGGAAGGGAGTCCTGTATAAAGGAAACTCCTTTCCAGTGGACCAAACGATTGATTCGAACATGTACTGCTAGGAATTAAGCCAATTGAGGACAGTGTACTAAATGCATTAGTTAGTAAAAAGCATGCATTCAATCATGATAATGTAAGGCCTTCTTGGTGGATTCTTAAAAAAAACAAAAAAAACAAACAAACAATATATTCCTGGGAGACCGGGGAAGGCCCATGCAGCAATTCTTTGCTAAGAGAGACGAAAGGTTCCGTGAGGATTGAAATATAAAGTTGCCCAAAAGATGGCTGAATATAGTCGAATAGATATGGTCAATATGTTGATCAATAAATTCAATGCCGGAAAAATGTCTTTTATTTTTACTTAATAAACCGAACGAATTTTTTTTTCACTGTGGAAGCTGGATATTGTTTTTACTTTTGGGTATGGTCTTTTAAATAGCAATAGCTGTTTGATTACATTAAGTGGAGGATATCCAGTATCACTTTGAATAGCACGTATATTTATCGTATTGTTCAGTATACATAACTCTGTAACATATTTTGGCTTTGTTCCGTCCCTGGACGAAAAGTGTTATTTCGTAATTGATTAAGTCCAAAAAGTCTGGAAAATGTCAATTATTCTCTTCAAACTTGGCTTTAGCGACTAGGATAGAAATGATTTCAAATCTATTTATTTCCAATTGAACAATGAGCAATTCGCACATTTTTCCACAAAAAGCAAGAAAAACACTTAGGAATACATATCACTGTCCTGGTGACAAAAGCAAAGTTTGAAATGAATGATAGCTATTTTCTATACTTTTTATCAGTAAGCGATTAGGAAATGACACTCAATACGCGGTAAAAAAATGGCATTGCTCCGTAGATTAGCACATTATAGTATATATCATTTTCATTTAGATTTTACCCTTTCCTATATTTGTAAACTTGTTGGGTAAATACTGGTCTTCAGCATGATTAATGGGAGTAAAAGCATTTATTCCGATTGTTGAAGTTTACATGCAAACAGTGGACATTTATAGAATAAAGATCTAAATTAGAGCGGAAGAAGAAGCCCCAATCAAATTTTCAGTAAGCACGAATTTAGGCCGACGAAGAAAAAAAGAAAAAAAAAAAAAACCTTTTGATATGGAACGTAAAATGTAAAACGCAATTTTGAAGCGTTCAATGATTTTCTGCCCATCCATCAAATTTTGATGGAAATTATTGGCACATGGAGAGACCAATACCAGCAAGTCATTGATTCAAGCCGCCTACCATTGGAAATAATCACATTCTCAATTGGAACGAATGAGTTCATTGGTCCGTGGTTATTTCACGTTGATTCAAATGGATTTTGCTTCTGTTCCTTTGATTTACAACAACCTGGACCAAATTCATCAACTAACACCCTCTAAGCACAGACGTTTGAAAATCTGTAACCCCTTTTCAGTTTTCTTTCGAGCCAGAACCCTCTGCTATGTTTCTTATAAACATTCTTGTGTTACTCTCAACAGTAGCTAAGGAACATGGAGACACTAATAACGGCAACTCATTGATTTGAAATGGAAACAAACATAACGTTTGTTTTCTGATTTATTTGAAATTCAACGTAGAGGCATTATTCTTTTATATTTTAATGTCTAAAAGTTGATAAGTTTTAAAAATGTCTTATCAGAATATGAAAGCCAGGTAAACACTATCTTCAAGTAAAAGATTAATAAAGAACCACCTCCTTCACAAAAAAAAATGAATACTGTCAAAATTTACCTAAATCTTGTCATATTTTAATTCACCCAAAGGGATTTTGTTCTACTTTGGATTTGTCCTACAAGGGATTTTTCTAGGGGAGCTTTATTCTACACCTGGATGCACTCACACATAGATAGATAGATAAAGACAAACAACAAGAAACATTCTGTGAGCAATGAATTTGTAGGAAGGGAATCGGATTCGTGACGGCAACTATCAATCATTAATCACACAATGTAATTATTAAAAGCGCTGAGCATTACATTATTCAATATGCATGATTTCTAAGGCGCTGAAGTTTACTGAGTTACTTTATCAGGCGTGAGAAAGGTAAACTGCTGAAAGGATTAGAAAAAGCAACTGCAATCTGCTATGATTAAATAACACTATGCAACGTTTCCCCCCCTTTTTTTAGTTCCGG
Source organism: Thysanoteuthis rhombus (assembly GCA_963457665.1). Lineage (NCBI taxonomy): Eukaryota > Metazoa > Mollusca > Cephalopoda > Oegopsida > Thysanoteuthidae > Thysanoteuthis > Thysanoteuthis major. The sequence goes on from OY735205.1 coordinate 14,624,566, forward strand.
TGTAGTGTTTTATTTCCCGATTGACTACGCCTGGGTATTATACAAACTGGTTGTTAATCCCTTCAAACTTTTGCTTTTGTGCTATCAGATCATCAATGTTTTTTAATTTACCTCTTTTGCCCCGGACAGCTTAAGGGGGGGGGTAAGATCTAATTTTATACGCAGTAGTGGCATCAACACTTTCTGGAAGTCGACTACAGGCACCCATAGAACGTTGGTCATCCCTACATAAAATTCGGCCAGCTATGGCCAGTCTCACCTTTGGCAGTGTCGCCTATGGGACGTCGAGCATTCCTACCTAAAATTCACCAGCCATGGCCAGTCTCACCTTTATTAGTATGTCAAAATGATCCTGCTATCTCGAAGGTAAAGATAGCAGGGCAACTTGAAGAGCTTTCTGGGCACTCACCATTTTGAAGTACCCGCTAATCTCCCAACAATACTCACATTCCAAGACGTCTATAAAGATCTTAAAATCCGTTCCATTGCAAGTGAAATAAAGAGCCCAAAATTTGACTTGATTCTCGACGAACTGCCAACCGAATATACCCGGTAGGCCTTGCACATCTTAGCAGAGTAATCTGAAGCAAAATTCAAATGTCCTCGTTGAACCACAGATAACAAAAATTCTGGAGTGCAAAGAATTCCAAATGAGCTCACTAAGAAAGACAAAAGAGCTTTGTGCAGCTTGGTCGTTGTGGTTCGAGGCTTTCAGAGCAATCATCAAAAAGGCTGAAAACTATATTTAGCTGGTTGAGATTACGGGGGAGAACTACAGTGAAATAGACTGCATGCTGTCCCTCTAAGTCCATATTGAGGAAATTCATTTTGATGAATCCAAGGAGAACACAGGAACGTAGTCTTTGGAGCAAGGTGAGCATTTCCCACGGGATATACTGGTCTTTGCACACTGCTACCAAGAAATATATGAGAACACGAGGGTAGATCATATTTGGGGAGTCTGATTCGTGAAAGTAAATTGCTGCACAATTGTAAATCTCGAAAAAATCTATTAGAACTATTTTTGTTTAATATCAGTGTACATAAAAATCAATTTATATTCATATGAGGTAATTTTTTTCTGAAAATATAAGTAATTTTTTATGTAAATAAAATATGCTAATTCAACCGTTTTACAACTGGAAATGAGTAAATTTCAAAATATTACCGCCCTGGTCTCAAAAACAGTTTGAAAGAAATGATAGCCATTTTCTATACTTATTACAAAGAAAAAGACACTCTCCACTCATTAACAAAAATAGCATTGAAATACATAATATACTGAATTTTAAGCAAATTTTATACTCGTAAGCAGATTGCATGATTGTAGGTGAAGGGCAATTTTCTATTTGCTCTTTCCACAAATGAGAATGCTAATCGTTATGTTTTAATTGCTAGTTTTACTCTATCTTATTGTCGCTGTACATCACAACACCATGGGTCGATATACTCATCGATCACGAGGGAAAACAACACAAAATGAGAAATAAAGTAGTAACTTCCGATGAGATCTAAATTCACATTCAAAATCTCGCTAGACCGTTCCACATAGACGTGGACTTTTTTCAGTCGGTTTACTTTGGAGATGATGGCTGTAGACATCGAAATTAGATCGAAAGTCACCGTAAAATTTCGAATCAGTTTATTTGGCTCTACGCATTAACCGCAGAGGCAAACCACAAGTGATGCTCTGTATTTAAGAGGGAGTTATTAAGGGAAAATGAAAATTTAAAAGAAAAAAAAAAAAAGACAAAATATTTGCTCGAACCAGGCGAAAAGAATATAGGTGTGGTGTACTTATATCCTGAACCTACAAACGCATGGGGCAAAAGCGATGTCGTCCAAGGCGATTAAGATAAATAGATGCCAAACCAGAAATACAAAAGAAGTGAACGAGGTGGAGGTTGCGTAGGAGGAAAAAACGACGACCGTGAAAATAAACCATTAAGTAACAATAATAATAATAATAATATGAATGCCGAAGCCATTTCCGCTTACAAAGTAATTGGTTGCAATAACTGCAGGAAAATAACACAAAAATATTCTAAAACTGCATGAGGAAAAAAGTTGAATTATTGGAATGAGTTCATTACGAACAACTATTTTTTTTATGGCTGGGGGATAAAGAAAAGAAAAAAAAAAAAAAAGGAAAGAAATAACCCCAAAAAACAAAATGGCCGTCGATCCAAAAAGATGTCGTCTGGTAATGATAAATGAGGCGGTTTTCGAGGAAGGGTAAAAAGTGGGGTAGGAGAAGACGGGAAGGAAAGAAAAAGTATCGTTAAAGAGAGAGAGAAAGGGGGAGGGAGAGAGAGAGAGAAAGAGAGAGAGAGATGGGTTATACTCATGCGTGTGGTTCATGTTAGAAAGAAACGTGTATGTCTATGCTTGCGTGTTTCTGTGTATAAGTCGATACACAGGGCAATGCAGATATACGTCATTCCGATATCCGCCGTTTTTGCTGGTTCGTTATCTACCCAAATAGCATTCAAAATTACTTTTATGAGCTCAACCAACTAATTATATGAATTATTAAGGATGAAAATCGAACGGAAGAACCTGATTCTGTTACAGACTTGACCGGTTAGCTTCCATGGGCACATCAATCGAGTGTTTGTTTTTATCGAAAGCAATCAGTTTCTAATATTACTCTTGGGTTCAAAATCAGAGTTCAATCGCTAGCTTGGCTTTTCTCATTTATTGGCGCTAAACAATCTTCTAGTTATATCTTAATGGCCATTTGACATAGCTAAGGAACCCAAGTTAATGATGGTAGTTGATGAAAGAAAAAAAAACATAAATAATGGAAGCTATCGATGAGGCTTATGGAATACTGACAACTGGACTCTGCTGGCTGATCAACGCGTGTAAAACCTCCCCGGATCTTCTTTCGCAGAGCCAAGCCATGATCATTAGGCAATCAATTGAACTAAATTGAAATCACCAAATGTTTGTCAGAACACTGAAAATATATTCTTAAACATAAAAGTAAATACTGTTAACATTCAAAAAGTTTTTGAACAATTCGTTTTCTTGTTGTTTGTGTTGTTGACACGGCTTTTGGACCGACCCATTCCACAGCCTCCTCCAGGTGTGCTATCTGAATGTGAAGGTGTTAAACATAATGTGGCTGACCTTATCTGCAGATAGAACAGCGAAGATTGTCCACCCTGGGAAGAAGTTTGTATTATAGACAGGGAACTCTTTTGGAATCTGAGGAAAATCACAGATGCAGCCGACATCAACACGTCATCTGAATGTATACGTCAGACCAAGTTTTGAGTTCAACGTGATTTGGCTTCCACTACGCACCAGGAATTTGGTATGGAAATCCAGGCCTAATAAGAAAAGAAAAAGGGTATAAAAAGGTATCCAACGATATAGCGTTGCTATAATTGGAGGAAGAACTTCTGTTCACCATCATCACATTTGGAGAGTGAACCTGAAGAAAACCGTAGAATGGGTCGGTCAGAACGTTGAGTTAACAACAAAAACAACAGAAAAGATATCAACTTCCCAAATATCTGTTTGAATTAACTAAATGCTTCTAAATTTCATGAATATGAAATTTGAGTGCGTATACTTTGCAAATCAACTGAACATTTATATCAAATTAATAATGTAACAGAAAAAATTATTTAAATACATCAACTACTGTGTTTCATCGTTATTCCTTGATTTAATTGCAAATAGATCTCATTACTTTTATTTCAACTGATTTCAGACCAACATTGATGTAATGATATGAACTTGGATGCACTCAGAGAGCGCATATGTATACCATCAGTGGATACCCACCCAATCCCCCTCGAAATTAAATCGCTTCTTCTTCACACAATTGCCCAGCCTAACACAAAATTTCCTTGAAATTTATCCAGAACTTTCAGAGATACCATGTAGACGAAAAAGCAAAACAAAAGAACAAAAAACGGACCCGGGATAATATACATTATTTTAACAACGTGTCACGTGGTATATATGTATACTGGTTTCTTTTTGCCGTCGTATGTTAGAAATATATACATAAAATAAATTAATTGTACTTTTTTTTAACAGATAATTCTGCATTCACAAATGAAATTACTTTCACTTAATCTCTGGAGGCAAATCCAGCTGGTGGATGCTCAAGAAATGCGGTCCCTGAAGCCAAGACTTTAATTTGGCACTCCCGACGGGGAGTTAACTGAAAATGTTTGGAAACTCAGAGAGCGCAACTGAACTGATTGGATATGGATATATATATATATATATATATATATATATATATATATATATATATATATATATATATATATATATATATGCCGCAGTATATATATATACCTTCTAGAGTGCAATAGATGTAAGTTACAGTACATAGGCAAGTCTGAGTGGCAATTTAATATTAGACTCAACAATTATAGACATAGGATTAAGTCAAAAAGTGATCGCAGCCCACTTCCCGTAGAACTACACTTTCGCACACCTGACCACGAATTTGCCACTGACGCTAGCTTTACCATCATAGAAAAAATAGAAAAATCTACTCCGATTGACATAACTAAAGTTCTAGAGAAACACAAAGACATGTGGATCAACAAACTTAAAACCCTATATCCTAATGGATTAAACACTAAACTGAACAACCCTCATCAGACAGAACCCTAATACACAAAACTCCAACCATTAATATCCTCACACCCACATCTAAGACACATTCAATAATGGAAGCTTCAAAGTCACCTAGACCCATAGGAAAAATTTCACCTTAGCCAGTTATAACCCCTGTCCAAATCATAGCCAACACATTTTCAATAACTTATAAGGTTGATACCTATGTAGCTCCTTGACCTCACCACCCCTCCATTTACACTACCCCCAACATACCAAAAAATTTAACTCCACATCACTCCCCAAGACCAACTGCTACTGCTTAACCAAAGACTGGAATTCTCCCACTCAGCAGGAGGCCTCCAGTAGCCCTGACAACACAATTACCCACAATGCATAGCCCCTGACAGTGGACTCTGGTTCCACATGGGAAATTTTAATGCACACTCACACAGCACACACCACTGATGATGGGAAGAATCCCGAAACATGTATGGACAATTTACTTACAATTATTAATAAACCTTACCTCCAAACTCCTCACTCCTGGGTCTATCTCACTCTCTACAGTACACATTATATATATATATATATATATATATATATATATATATATATATATATATATATATATATATATATTAAGAATAATTCAATCTGTCGGATCAAATATGTCAATTCCTTCGTACTTAACCGTCGCATTGAAAGAGACAAAAAAGACCGATAATAAACGATATGAAAACTTAGGTTGAAAGCAGTTATTTAGCCGTAAAATTACTGGCAGCTGTTTAGCTGAATGGTAAGAGCATCGCCACGTTGAAGTGGCTACCCTTAGCAGGTTTGATTCCTGCAGCAACCCCATTTTCTTTAGAAGTTCATTCTATTTACATTGTCCAGGATGAGTGATACTTTAACCATGTAACGATGGGATATCATTTCAAATAATTTTCTATATAATATGATGCAATTTATAATTCATTCTGTCGGACCAAATAGGTCCATTTCTTTTCTTCTTTCTTTATATATATATATATATATATATATATATATATATATATATATATATATATATATATCCTTACTTAAAAGTCAACAAGAAGCCTTCAGTAACCGAATTTTTACTGCGAAATGTTATTCTTCGTTATTCGTCCCTATCTTTTTCGATCTGACATGAATAAATGCGTAGTATGGTTGAAAGCACATTCAGTTGGCCTTGTCATGGGGTTCGATCAATATGGTTTAATTGCATTCACAAGCAAAGGAGGTGCATAAGTTATTATAACTAATCGAAATTATCCCTAATCAGTATAATTGTGAGGCAATCTATCAAAATACACAAGAATAATCTGATCATCGTCAGACCGTGGCAATCCTCTTACACAATAGAGAAAGATAAAACTTGAACGTTTTTATAGGACGTACACACACACACACATACACACACACACACACACACACACACACACACATATATATATATATATATATATATATATATGTGTGTATGTATGTATATGCACATGCCGCCCCGAGAATATAGAATTTGTATTGAATCCATGAATGAGTGAATCAAAATGAATGTTAAAAATTCCTTTTTTTTTTGGTATTATTGATTGTGATTCACTTCAGCAGTTATCACAATCTTTCCTTATGTATTTCAACTGATGCTGATAACACATATTAATGAATAATATAAAAATGTAAAATAACAGAAGTTTCGAAACTTGAAGAATGATACATATTATGTTATTATATATTTCAGTCCGTACCTATCAATCAATTTTAGTCTGTTCATATCTATCTATATTTTACATCCATTTTCGGAGATCGTGCTGCGCCAACCAGCATGACAAAAAAGAACACCATACCTGTTGGATTGTTTTTAAAATTCTCTATCTCAGTTCGAACACCGACCTTGGTCAACACTGGGAGAAAAACATAACCATCCCATTCATAGAAGAGCTAGATGTTTTTTTCTGAGAGAGAGAGAGAGAGAAGGAACGAATGAGTAGTACTGAAGTAAGGAAACAGAATGTGTGTAACTGTTTGAGCAGTTGTAATGGGAAATGAGGGAAGGTTGAAAATGAGGTAACACGGGCAAATGGCGTCCGATGATGATGAATGGGTTTTCGATGGCTGATAGGGCAACGCTGAAGGCAGTGCACTACGGGAGGGAAAAAAAGGAGTTCAGCAGTTTGGAGAAAAAGAAGAAAAAAGAGAATGAAAGAAAGAATGAAAGGAGAAAGAACATTTAATGAATGGGAATAAATAGCAAAAAGAAAAAAAAAATCACCAGACGGGGATAAATCAGTCTGAAAGATGAACGAAAAAGTAGAATGATGAGAGAAAAAGAATGAACGAATATTTTGAGCAAAGAAAAGGCGAGAAAAAAAGAAAGAAAAATAAAAAAATGAAAGAATAAATGAAATAATAAAGGATAAAAAAATAGAAATGACGAATTTATCGAGAGCAGATAACGGATGAAAGAAATAGAAATCAAAATAAAGCAAAAAAGAAGCAAAAAAAAAAAACAAAAACGAAAACACTTGGACATATTTACTGTGCAACGTACTTAATTCGTTCTGTATTTGCCGTTTGATGACATTAGGAACGATTAACTTAATAAAAAGTGCATTTTATTGAGTGTGAGTAAAAATTCCCATCGCCCTTTTTAAACTAGTGGCTGAATATACCGTTGAAAGCGAGTTTTCTGCACACCTAATTAATTAAAGATTTGCACATACCTTGACAAAAAATAAATAAATTCGATTCTAACATTTTATATGAGAGAAAATAAACAACAATATCCGCATATCATTTTGTTTGTTTTGTTTTTTTTCATTTAAGTGAGGGGAAGATTCATTTCAAAGGCAAAAATAATTTATTGAGAAAAATACGAATGATCAAAAGTGTCACAAGTAGTTTGGAAAGTTTCGTGCTGGAGATTTCTGGGAGAATGGTGCTCCACGGGTAGACCAGTTAGGATTGACATATATCAAATAAATACTTTACAAGAGAATTATAAACGTCACACGATACAAGTGATAAGTAACACCCTTACAAAATCAAAACCTAAGGCTGATAATCATTCCACAGTAACAAAGGGGGATGAATTCAAAGTTACTGAATCTACTTAATCATACTGGAATATCACTTGATGTGATATGATTATACTATCCGGGGATACATTGCAAAAAATTGTGAGACAGTTATCACGCAGAATGTAAACTGTTGTGGCCTACCAAAGAAGGTTAGCAAATGTTTTGTCCGGAGGAGAAAAATCATCTCAATGCGTGGCCGCTTCGAAACAATTTTCAAATTTCCTGTCGGAGATATGCAATGGCGAGAAATCCTCTGTTTCATCTCACTTTATATGGCGACGGCTACAAGAGACTAATTGGAGAGGTTGTGTTGTGGTGAATAAGTCGATTATCTATTTTGTATTAGGCAAAACAAGAAACTATGGATTGGACAAGAGAAGCTTGGAGCTATGTTCTGGCGTCTGACAAGCAAAAATCCAACATGGCTGCGTTGGAAGGTGTCTTATGAGCATACCTGACCGGAAGACAACCGAGCTAGTAAGTGTGTTATTAGATGGAAGATATGCCATGACCCATCTTGCCCTTTCAATTAATATTCCAGTAAAACAGGAAGAGTAACATTTACCAGTTTTCCTACGCTGAAATAAAATACACTGGGACCTTGAAATTCATATCAACCACTCCATCCAAGCAAATATACCTGCTCAAGTCGTCGTGCACGAAGGAAAGAAAGTCTACCATATTGTACACCTGAAAACCCTAGCAGTCCACACGGTGAAGATAAAATAAACAGGAAATATCAAAGAAATTTCAAGGATCTTATCCAGAAACCGAAAAGGCTATGTAACGTGAGTCAGAATCGTCCCAGTGATGATAAGATCACTAGGAAACGTGCCAAGGCAAGAATGGAGGAATTCAAGATTCGGGGATGATTTTAGACCGTCCAGCCGTCGGCAGTACTTGGGTTGAAGAGAATACTGGAGCGGGTACTTGAAATTTGGGTGGAGTTGTATCACTAAACCTTAGCAAGCAGCTTCCAGACACCAAGTGTAAAGATTCAAATCGATGTAATGATAAGAAGAAGAGAGCTATTCAAATATTGGAAAGAATGAGTATTGTATACAGAACTTGTGCAGACTTCAGCCGTCCCACTTAACTGACTTCATTGTGGGAAACGAGCGGGCGCTTTCTACCAACATTCAGATGAATGTAGTAACAATAGATAGGTTCTCATGAGAAAATCACTCAGACGCTCTCAAGTAGATTTAAAATCATGAAGCCAGTCTTTCCAACAGACAAACGCACTTGCATGCGCACTGCAGTAGACATGAATCCCTCGCGAATTGAACAATAGTATTCAAAAAGCACCTGTAAGTCATGGTCCATCACTTTGTAGAAAATTAAAGTCACACGACGTCTCTCTGGGCAAAGTCATATCTCGGTATGATTGTTGCTTAAATACATTATGTGGCATTTATGGAGATAAATCATATCCCGTTTTTGGACACTGACGCTGTCTCACACAATTATATATACTCTCTCTCTCTCTCTCTCACACACACACACGCATGCACACATACACACACATCTCTCTCTCTCTCTCTCTCTCTCTCTCTCTATATATATATATATATATATATATATATATATATATATATATATATATATGTATATATGTAGATAGATAGAGAGAGACAGAAGACAGACAGACATATATCCACAAACACGCACACATATCTCATTCTTCCTCTCTCTCTCTCTCTCTCTCTCTTATATATATATATATATATATATATATATATATATATATATATATATATATATGGAGAGAGAGAGAGACAGAGACAGACAGAGAAACAGAAGGGGAGACATATACACACAAACACGCTCACTCATATATATTCGAAAATTGTATACTACGAAGATACATCAATAAGTCTCGCAACCTGAGCGTAGTTTTCAGTTGGATTTTGATCTGAAATTGTCATTGTATAGTATTCGATCTCCATGTTTTAAAATCACCTTTAGATTAAGTGTTTTGACCACAAAGGAAATTTTTGCTGAATACATATGTTGTGCAAAAATAAAAAGGATTTTTTTCATTTATCATTAGATTGTTGACTTTTCAATGTGTCTATGTATATGAAACAATTTGAATGAATTGTGAATTGATATCAAATAATATTGCATAGATACGTCCAATCACTGAAGTTAAGCCTGATCAGTGTTTAGATCGGTTACTGCTTTGAAATATCAGATATCGTAAGTATGTGTTGTTCACGCGTAAGCGTGTGGGCCCCACATTACAACCGACCTTGCTTCACATTCTGTCCCCATCCAGTTTAAAGACAAAATTTTGAAAGGTACACCCCCACCATTTAGAATATTGGCGTAACACAATCTTCCTATCTCTCTTCCCTCTCCCAACGCCATTTTGTCGTACTGATAAAGGCTTAGTAAATATCAGCATGAAGAGGAAGGAAGAAAAATAAAGAATAATGTCAAAAGGAATAAAACGATTGACGGAGAGAGCAGGTAATCATTTAGTAAAGAAGAAGAAACAACTATAACACATATGTACTAACATCATAGTAACTACAAACTGAATTAGAATAGTAAAGGGGAAAGCTTTAAATGTACGAATATTTGAATAACCTCTCTCAAAATGTAACGCGAGCCTTTTTTATCAACTGTTGTTTATTTACTTCTTTTTGTAGCAAAATGATGAAGATATACGTATCAGTCGGGAATAAATTTCTGGATTCACTACAAAGTTTAATGAATTTTTCCTACGCAGTACCCTTCCACAAAATTCAGTTGGGAATCATTCGGAACTTATGGAGAAATTTGTTGACAAACAGGCACGAGCGAATACATATACCCCTCCCAACTTATTTGTCAAAGGTAAAAAAAAATTTAAAAAAAAAATGTAAAAAATAAGAGAGAGGACCGAGACAGACACAGAGAAAATGGAAAAAAAAAAAAGGTTTTCTGTTGTTTATCAATAAACCTCTTTTATCGACAGAAAATTATTTCTTTTCGGCGTTTTTTGTTTGGCGCCAACAATTTACGAAGAGCCATTTCATTTGTTTATTTTTAGCGGCAAAAAAAGACTATTCCGACCAATCGGCGGCATTCTCATAAACATGATTCAAAAGTGAAAAAAAATCCATCATGTTCTTGGTTTTTTTTTTCAAAATGAATTTTGGGAGGCTAACACATGGGAAATGATTATCTATACTGCTGACGAAATACAACTTGTCCGATACATACACACATAGCGCGTTTGACGCTTTACTCTCCTCACAAGGTACGGCAAACTGTGATAGATTATCCACAGCACGGGCCACTTGGCTAAGCTTTAGTAAGGATCCCCCAGGCCTTGCATCTCCAACCTTACTCTTTGTTGAATTGTATAGTGACGTTAAAACCTCGTTTAATGATTTATATCACTGTACGATATACTATGTACCAGTTGTATAATATCAAAAAGGTATATCAATCAATAACAGGCCTTTTATTCTTTTATTCCTGGCATCTAGGCTTAAGCCTACTAGGTCTAATTGTTAATCCGTCACAGACGACAACCGATTAGTTCACTCTCTCTCTCTCTCTCTCTCTCTCTCTCTCTCTCTCTCTCTCTCTCATACATACACACAGGCACTCACTTACACGCAATGTACATACATATATACATGTACTTATATTACTCACTTCTCTACTTTCATTTATTTAGGTCCCTTTGCTGACTGTATGGAGCATCAGTAAATGGACAATTTGTATCCAACATAATGTACTAATTATGGAGACATTTTTGTGGGGAACTTATTTATACTCGGCAGCAATTTTACACGATAGCAAATCGAGAGACCTCAGATCGTGTAAATAAAGAAAAAAATGAACATCGTTTGGGGATCGAACTTACGTACACCTTGGAAGCAGCCTTATATGTAGGCTCTGCTCTTACCACCTTACAGACATGCAATCATGTTGTTGGTGCAAAGTCAGCGTCACTGGAATCAGCAAAACGAGTTCGAATTCCAGTTGAGATAGTTTCTGTTCACGGTAATACTTTTAGGAAAAGCATTAATAAATGGTTCTAAACAAGATACCCTAGGCATTACTCTCTGCTACAGCTAGCATCTTACCATTTCTGTTAAGCACAAGGCCGGTGAGTATAAATTGTAAGCAATTGGTTGACGATAATAGGGTCCGTCAGGAGAGTAGAACTAATTCGTGGAGCTTGATTTGTAAGTCATGTCGAAGTCGTAGTTTGACGACAGGAGTTACTGTACATGCCAGTAAAAGTTGTTCGTTACTATATCAATCGGATACAAATACATCCACGGGAAACAAGAGGTGTTCATTTCACACCGAGAACAGTCCATCGCGAATTTTCTCATATTATAACATTGGGTGACTAACACAAAGAAAAATTTGCATCTGTAACGATTAGCAAAGAGAATTTAAGCTTACCCCTACAGAATTCTGGTTTTACTCCGATTAAGAACTTTTTGATAACTTGAAATTGTTGGAAATGCTGACCAGACAAGGAGTATTGCATAGAGTCGAAGTCATAGTCTGCAAGTACCAGGGCTACAGGTCGGATAACTTACCATTTCAGCTCCATTATCGTTGGCCGTGTACCATTCACAACAAGATGAAAGGGATAGTCATGCAGCAAAGTCATCGTTCAACTTTTTTGTACAGAAAAGTTCTATTCCAAAGCGTCATTCAAACACGCCAATTGCTAACTGCAGTAATAACATTTCATCAAGCTTCCAGCAATTCGCAATAGAGAATTCACTTTAAATCAAATCAAACAGAGAAGTCCCCCTCAACAGCACAGTCCGTTTAGATTGGGATCTTTGCTCTAGCAACGATTTTCTTCGCTTTGATTATTGCATTAAATCCATTCCTCATCACCAGTGAGTGTTTTCGTCAAAAATGACGTTTGCTCCGTGTCGAGCTAAAAGAGAAAGACAACTATTTAAACGCCGATTGATGTTCGTTTTCTGTACATTCATATCGAAGTTATCTTCCTCGCTTCTTAAGTTTCCAAAGCCTTATAAATGAAGTACCGGGATTGAATGATAGCACAATCAACGAACAACTGAATAAACTTCAAAAACACTTTTAAGATTGTCCGAACAACGCTCAATAGATACCGGTGTGATGGGCAAGTAAGGTAGGGTAGGACCGATCAAACCATTATATCTTATACTTAATCGTGGAAGAACTACTTCAAACTACGGACCTTGAAAGGCTGATAAGAACATGGATATAAATACAAGTAAGTCTTACCTGCCGAACAACTCTTTAATATGTTTCGTGATTTCGTACGTCTTCCAACAAAAATGGTTCAGACATACGATAGCGTTGGATTTTTTTTGTCGAAAAACATATATTGTGTCAATCCTTTAGAGATGTTGTTTACATGAGAATATCTATTTTTTATGAATTGCAAATCTGTTCATATTCTGGTTAAGCGTAAATTATCGTGATATAACTCGATTATCCGATCGGTGTTTGTAAAATTCAACCATGATACGCATATGCATAATTTGAATGATCAAGACGTACGAAAGTAATTTAATTCCTCCGAATATTTCATTCTTGAATTCAAGCAAAAAAAAAAAATATGATTTATCAGGAGGGTCTCTGATACTCATTATACATCGAAAATAAAATACTCGAGTTGATAAAATAATAAAATTATTGGGTAAAACATATATATATATATATATATATATATATATGTATATATATATATATATATATATATATATATATATATATATATATCACTTGACCCAGACCACGTAAATAATTTCAAATAAGTGTTTCAATATGATATACTGCAATTCATAATCATTTCTTAATATCATAATTGTCGCGTTGAAAGAAACAAATAGAGCTGATACAGACCGAGAATAGATGAAATGATAACTTGGAGTGGAAACAGATATTTGGGCCTTGGCATTTAAGATGGCAGTTTAGCTCAGTGGTTGAAGCGGCTACCCTATCGGTCGCAGGTTTTGTAGCAGTCCCATTTTCTTTAATTGTTTATTCTATTTACGTTGTCACTTGATACATTTTCCGTAAAAACGGAATATCATTTCAAATAAAAGTTTCAATATGGAATAATGTAATTCATATATATATATATATATATATATATATATATATATATATATATATATATATATACTTTGTGACAGACGTACAGATACAGATCATATTTCCTAACTGTGTCGTTAAATTTCTTCCCCAGGCTCTAGCGGGTGCCCCTACTAGTATTACCAGCCACCGAAAATCCACTAATAGACTTTCTTTCTACAACGACAATGATTGTGCTAACATCAGTCATGTCTTATGAACATACTTTTCAATTGCATCTCCACATCTTGTGTCTGGTCTTTTCCTAGTGCGTTTGCTGTACCAGATGCATCGATTGGTTAACTTTTTGCTCTAACGGTTGCTATCCCTCCCTTCTAGATGTCCAGTGAGAGTCCAAATTCACAGAATTGAAAATCGCATATACGTACATAGATCGATAAGTTTGCAGCCAATCGATGAAAAAATTTACCAAACAAATATCTATTTTGAGTATAATATCCTTTCTGGTCAACGCACTCAATTCAGTTGTGAATGTTATTGATTGATTCTCATACATATACACGGGTTTACACACACATGCATACAGAAATCCACAGAAATGCACATACAATCAAATGTACATAAATACAGGCACACACGCACACCAACAAACAGAACACATTAACAAAACACGCACACACTAAACATACACCAACACACATATACACTTGATTAATACACTTTTTCGTTGGGAATCGAATGTATTTTTCAAAAGTTGATAAAAATGCATATGAATGTAGGCTCCTTGCAATTACAACAACCTGAACATCTAGCCTCTTAAATAACAGGCAACGTATTTCAAATAATCTTATATAGATATAACAGTAATATCAGATTTGCATCATTGTATATATGAGATGATACTGATCGCCGTGGTAGGTCGTGGGTTCAATCCATGGTCAAGTCAGACCACAGACTTTTAAAATAGCACCCAGTGTCTCTCTGCTAAGCTCTCGCCATAAACAGTAGAATAGAGGGAGCCTGTAGAGGAATGGGTTCCTTCAGGTTGTCCTGCTCAAGACACAACCATGAAAATATGGATACCCCAATGACACAGTACAGGGAGATCAAAAACTCTGTACTGAGTCTCGGGACGATGGGCTATATATGAGATGGTGTCGGCTTATCCCAATAACAAACGTTGTTTGCGTGAGCATCCACAATGGAATTTGTATTGATTATCTTCCATTTGACCTTGTGAACTTACGCAGTCTGAAATCACCGATAGAAATGAAAAACTGTTGGAGCCAAAACAGAACAGTAATGATATGAGTCTTTCTAATTTAATGAAGGTCACCAAAAATAAACACATTATTTTCCCCCGGATCCCAGCATTTTCTTTGCGATAAGAAGAGTGCAAAGGCTGCCAACAACGTTTGTATATAAAAATGCGTGTACCAACGCACAAAATAGAAGCGGAACAGTACACGAGTGTTTGTGTATGTGTGTGTGAGAGAGAGAGAGAGAGGGAGAGAGAGAAAGAGAGAGAGTATGTGTTGGTATGAGTGTTCGGCACACACCAATGTCTAGATAATTAACGCGCAAAATGATATACACCATGTGTGTTCAACACGCCGGACATCGGTGCAGATCTTTGTTAAACGACTGGCCCGTATGATCGATGGAACTCTCTCTTCGCCCTGACAACTGGTTCCTGGTTTTCCGAAATTCTACGCTTGTCAGACCTGTATGAAATTCCAAACCAAACAGATAGAATATCTAATCGATCCTGACGCGACGCTGCACCCACCTAAGAAGACCAACCCAACGCGCTCTCCCCTGGTAACGCAGCACCTTTTCTGCCCTTTGGTCCTTTTTGCCTCGACCCTACCTAATCCAATATTAGTATTGGAAACCGTCAACGAAAGCTGTCACCATAGGTTTCTTCAGTTCATGAGATGGTCTAGCTGGCTGGATATGTATGTATGTATGTATGTATGTATGTATGTATGTATGTATCACGCTTACAGACCACAGTAATGTCGCTAGGGCTCAAAATTTGAAGATTTACCCCTGGTTATGTCTGGAAAAAACATTTCTTTCGTGTAAGTTTATGTCAAATATGTGACCAGCAGCATTCACGCTTACTTTGCGAAAATCTGTACCTTTTGATGATCACTGTACAACAAAAAGCAAGAGAAGTAACTCATTCATTGATCCCCCATTTTTTCCAATTTTTAAATGATCACCCCGTACATTGCATGGTGCCAAATGACATTGATCACATGACGGTTTCTACTGAATGACTAACCAAACCTCTTCTTCTTCTCCTTATTATTATCATCATCATCATCATCATTATTATTATTATCACCATTATTATTTTTATTATCATCATCATCATTATTATTATTATTATTATTATTATTATTATTATCTTCTCTTGATGTCTAGTGGTATTCATTACAAACCAAGTTTCAGCAAGAAACTTAAGGCAGGTAATGATGTTATGACTTAGCAGGTATTAACAGTTTTTTGTTCTACTACTACTACTACTACTACTATTATTATTATTATTAGTATTATTATTATTAGTAGTAGTAGTAGTAGTCTTAGTTTTCCCTAGATCCCCAGTTACTCCAAACTCTTTGCTAGATTTTACCAGACTGTTACCATGACTCATTACACTATTGACACTATCACTGTCTTCATGTTCCACAGTTTCTTCAGCTCTTTGGCAAGGGTCAGGTACTTATCCAACTTTTCACATTATTTCATGCATTTGCATGTTTTCACTAGATGTCAGATGGTAAGTACCGGAGATCAAGCGACAGTAAGTCTCCTCAAATCTCCAGCACCTTTTTCAGTATTCTCACAAACCCAAGCACGGCCGTTGTTTGGACTGCTATTTCTTCATTATTATTATTATTATTATTGAAAAGATGATGTTTGATATTATTATTATGGTTTTGATTCTTCCTGAGATTTTTTAACTTTTCTAGATTTTATGGTTGTTTAGAATTTTCGGGATAATTCCAAGCGCGACAATAATGCAGTTTCCTAGAAAAAAAAAATATCAGCTTTTTAATTTTCTCAATTTCAATCGGTGATCTACTGTATTGATGATATCCACAATCTGGAAATTCTTTCCGTCTTTCTTGCCGATGATTAGGTTTGCTCCCTTGGACTCGATTTGATTAAATTTGAAAATTATCATCGTTATTATAAGTACCTTCATACAAAGAGATGCCAAGTCACTCCAAACGTCCAGGATTATTATTATTATTATTATTATTGTTATTATTATTATTATTATTATTATTATTATGATGATGATGATGATGATTCCTATCTGTGATATTTGCCATAATTCCTGTTTACTGATTAACTTTTTTTATTGACTTTTATTGTAAAATATCGAAATTTACTTAAACAATTCTTCGGTAAATTTAACAAATTCAGTGCTTAATCAGCGATCTTTTCTATGAAGAAGCGTAATCTTGTTTTTGCCTTGAATTAGAAATTCCCACGCAAATTTTAAATACTTAAATAATATATATTTATGAGTTTAAATTTAAAACAAACACGTGTGAGTGCACTCACACACATGCACAAACACACACACATGCTCATATCACATACAATAATGAGTCAAAACATTATATCAACTTGCCCAATAGAGTGTTGGTAAGGTAAACAGCAACTTATCCGATCAGATATGAACTCTAAATGTCCTCTAATAATTTTCTCTAAGATCTGGTGCCAAGATATTTACAGTAGGTTCCTTAAATGCTACAAGTTACATGATTTGAGTTATGTATAGCGAGATTGTTGATCCAACACACATCCGATCAGAGCTCAACGAGTAGAGATCTGGTGAGTTTGTTGACCAGCGTAATTGAGTGTCCTCTGTGTTCCTGAAATCACTCCCGGACAACTAGTGCAACTATTCCAGAGTGACAGGACGTATTGTCCTACTGAAAGATCACATTGCCACCAGGAGAAAGTGATTGATATAAGATCTAGTTAAAACGCTTACATGCCCATTGGAGATGACTTCGATGGACATGGGGACTGCCAGGATTCACTGTGAACTTTTTGACGAGTAATGACGAATGTCTGCAAAAGGACATTGGCTTTCTGGAAACGTAGTTGAGCTTATGATTGATAAGTAACAGAGTGTAAAATTTAGGAAGATCTGAAATTGAAATTGATTTGAAATACTGTAAGTATATTGTCAAATTTTCGAATCAATTGAGCCTTTTTAGAGGAAAAGAGAAAATGAGTGATAAAAATAGAAGAGAGTCAACCTTAATCTTTTCTGAACAAGCCAGTCTTTAGGCCGTGGAAATGGTAGATGCAAACGCAGTCACAGAGAATGTGACCAACTCATATCAATGAATGAATATTCGACATCAAGAACGCCATTCCGACTATGACAATTCCAATTAAATCACTATTAATTACAGGATCTGCCCTGAATATGAAATGCAACCCATGAATAAATAATTGAATTTCCAGTCGTTAATTTGAATGTTTATGGAGAATTGCAAAAAAAAAAAAAAAAAAAAAAAAAATGCAGGAAAGTTATTGAAATTATGATACGTAATCTGTTTATTTATTTTTTTTTCCAGAAATGTTTGGCGGGGACATTATACTAATGTAGCTGTTGGGCCTTCGTTCTGGGATAATGATTAGAAAGCTAGTTTCGCAAATCGTTTGTCATGAGTTCGATTCTCAGTGGGTTCCTTTAACCTATACCAAACCAAGTTATGTTATCAATAAACCAAATGTAGTCCTTAGAACGTAATCTTGAAATCATATTCCCAAAACCAAATGTTTGTTGTCATGCTGCTGTGCAAGTGAGGCTCGTTATTTATCATAAGAAACGTTTGCCTTGATGTGTTTCGAGGACTTATCGGTAGTGAGATTTTCTCAGGCAGTCGGTTTTCTCAGATGCGATGATTCCTGATTTTGTATGGCAAGTTTCAAGTTAAGGATGAATATATGCGAGTGACTACAGTATTATGGCCATGCCAGAAAACTGAAATACGTCGTGGAACATGAATGTGATCACTCCACCAATAGTGAACGGAGCCTTGAGGACCATCCTGAATAGTCTAACAAAGACGTTTAGGAATAGCAAAAAATACCATCAAAACGACATCACAGCTGAAATCGACGAAAATGATGACGAAAGTGCTGAAATCTTGAGGAGACTTACGGTCACTTGATCTCGAGTGAAGTCCATCAGTCGCTAATGGTGTGCAAGCTCAACGAGTATTATTATTATTATTATTATTATTATTATTATTATTATTGGTATATGAAATAGCAGAAATGATACAAATATTTTTAATATGTCGGAGATGTTATACGATTTCTCCAATGACATCTGAAAATATGTTATGTATTTTGCACTCATGATTGTTACGTTTGTAACCGACGGAAATTTTTGGAAATAATTCCATGCAGCATTTTGTATGAAACACCGATATCCAAAGAATCTTGTGACTATTCCCATCATCATTATATTATGACATTTTTCATCTGTTTTATTCTTGGACCGTCTTTGGATCACTAATGAGTTGTTGGTTGTTTATTTATGTTCAGTCATGGAATGAAAGGTCATGCTTCATCTACAGAATTCGGGCAACTGATAACTATAACAGTTATTACTACTTCACAGTGCAGACAAGCAACAAAAATAAGATGAGAGAAAATCTACTAAAACAAATAATAGCATCGGAGCTTCATCTAAGAAAATTCAGACAACTTAAGACTATTACCAACTATTACGAACGACACATCTTTCTTTCCCCATCTTTATTTGATGAAGTATTGTAAATCATTATTTATCAAATTCATTATGAATACCTTTTTACATTCATAAAAAGGCGACTAATAAATTAAAATGAAGATGAAAGTGGTCTTAAAAATTAAGAATATTATTAACTGACGAAGATGAGAATTATTTGAGAAGTTTTTTTAATGTTAACGCTTCAAAGGCTCAGACAAAAACTTACATATACATGGATACATATTAGGATAAAGATATACATCTTTTTTCAATAGTGAATTAATGTAAAGAAAAATATTGGAAATCGATTTTCGATTGAAAATTAGATTGTTCTCCTACGACTTATCCGACCGGTTACTTTTCGCTTACATTTTTATTACAACATCCCTGTCCACAAAAATACCAGGCGGTATACAAGGGTTATCGAATGCAACAGGGAAGAAGGAGGAAGAATTCATCGGCTTGAACGTTGTGATGGAATCATCGAAGATGAAAAACAATTCATGGAACAACGGCAATAGTTCCATTTTAAACATTGATAAGCCTTGAAAATCGACTTTCGAATACTTGGTTTTTTTGTGGATTCGAACGCCAATGGCTGGCGCTGGAGGAAAATAGACATTTTAATCAGCCATCAGTGCGAGTCAGGTTTAATCTGGTTATACTTACATATACTGGAGATAGGAGTTCGTAAGTAAATAAACTTATCTACTGGTATAGATTGGCACAAGTATATCGAAAGAGTTGTAAAGATCAAGTTAGTACTGCCCTTACGCTGACTACCGCTTCAGCCGTCCCAGCCAAGGCTCCACATATCAAACTGATACTCCCTCGACCTGCGATATGTGATATAGACTTAGTGGCGACAAGCACCCGGAGTGTCGTCTCAAACTTTATTCTGTGTTGATGAAGATAGACCAATGTAAATTAATTACGTACATAAAGAAAACTTCAAATTACCTATAATCTATTTTATTAGTCTTCTCATCTTGTCGGATTGTAAACTGACCTTCTCTTTCAAGTTGTTTTATTAAAACCAGGGAGGCGCCATGGCTATCAGCGGTCAAAGGAAAATCTTGGTTGAAAGCAGTCCTGATTCAATCGTCTCTCTCAGCTATCAGCACCACCTGCAAATTGCATACGGGAATGGATTTGTAGACAGAAAAGCGATGATGGATGCCCATAGATCCAGTTGATAACAGCCATCTCCTAGGGAAATACATAATAAAGCGTGTATATTTTTTAATCGTATTAAACACACACACACACACACACACACACACACACACACACACACACACACACACGTATGCACGCATAAATGCATTTGCTTATTGGCATATACCTAAAAACTTATATGAATAATATCAGCATTTTTTTTAGTCTTATTTGATATGCCATACATACACAAACATATATATATATATATATATATATATATATGTGTGTGTGTGTGTGTGTGTATGTGTGAATATATGAATATATATTTTCACACAGAAACGTACAAGGCATATCTGAATGTATGAGCGTATTTAACAAATATATCTGTATAAATTGAGCCTCGCATATGGTTGCAGGTTCGATTCCCACACTAGGCCCATTTTCTTTTATTGTTTATTTCATTTAAGCTGTCAAGGCCGAGAGATACATTACCTGTGTAATTACTGGAGATCATTTCAAAATAAGAGTTTCTATATGTTATAACGCAATTCATAATCATTCTGTCGGATCATATGTGTCTATATATCAATGTACATACATATATGCATACCATTCATTCATATTGACTCTAATGTACTCTAATGAACAGAACTGTTTATAAGTATTTAAGAGTACCGAAATCTGACTTTTATAGTTTGGTTCGGGGGGTTACAAAGAGGGAACTTTATGCAAGAAGAACCAAATTTTATGGCAATCATGACAAAGCATACATTTAAGCACTTTTTGTTGTAGTTTTGATTGCATGGTTTCTGGAAAATATTATTATATAATATCCTACAAATTTTGTTGATAGCCAATACAGATCGAAAATACTAAAATTGTTATTTGGAAGGGCTGTCAAAATAATTAGTTGAATAGCTTTCACCTCTAGATCAATGCACATTTTGAAGGGAATTCGATCATCGGTAAGAAAAACGATTTGTGCTTGTTCAAATACTTACGGGCCATTCTTTTTATATGAACAGCGGTTTGTCTATATAAAAAGTACAGCATATACTCATGAGCAGTACTTTGTATATCACCGAAACATCTTTTATATAAAATGAATATTGCTCATTAATATTTGAAGTAAAATAACCTCCGTGTTTCTTTCCTATAATGGCATTCTTCCCCAAATATGCTGCGTTTAATGCTGTGTAACTAACTAATTTGGCAGTTGTATATAAACCAAATGAGCAAATAATTTAAAATCAAACTATTTTATATCAATATAACGCACACACACACACACACACACACATATATATATATATGTATATATATATATATATATATATATATATATATATATATATGTATATATATATGTATATATATATATGTGTATATATATATATATATATATATATATATATATATATATATATATATATATATATATATATATTACTCAAAATAACTATCATATATATATATATAATATACATACATACAAAGGTGATGTTCCTATGTCCGTATGTATGTCTTCATAATGTATCAAAATAAGTTAGTTGTATTTTCCCCAATGGTGCCAAAGTTTACTGTTCTTTTTTTATTGTTATTTTCAAATCAGATAAAACACAATTTTCTTCTGCCAATTTCCAAATAGTTTTCCCAGATAATTAGAGATAATATCGATTGGAAAAAAATGATAGATTCTAACTCACTTCTATGTTTTTTTTTCCTACAGAAGTTCAAATTAGTCGAAGGTCAGAGGAATCAAAATTGGCGGTGCACCGTATTTGTACATGTATTCACTGCATACAAATCCCTATACTTAGTAAATACGAAACGGTTGTTCAGCACGAAGCATTAATTGTGGCAATGCAGATAACTAAAACAATAGATTATTCTTATTATAACCCTCTTCTCTAATCTGCATCAATTCCCAAACATTGATAATCCATTTTCAATATCTATCTATCTATCTATCTATCTATCTATCTATCTATCTATGTGGCAGTCTATTCAACTGACAATACATGCATCTATCAATTTGAATAGATTCCACATATTTCAAAAAGTTAATTAAACGTACTTATATACATGTCTATTCAAAATTTACAGAGATTGTACCAAAGATTTTTGATTTTCTGACAACTTTTCCAAGTTCAATCTTATCTCATTTTTTCTTAATCATTGTTCCAAATTTTGTCTGTTTCAGAGCTATATAAGAAGATTAAAATGATTTCTTTAAAATTTATCGGATTTTTTTCCACTCAATACTTATATTGCGAGTAAAAAAAGTATCCGATAAATTAAAAAAAATCATCTTAACTTTTTTTGTAGCTTTGAACCTCACAAAATTTGGAACAATGATTAAAAAATTAAAATAATTCATATATATATATATATATATATATATATATATATATATATATATATATATATATATATATATATATATATATATATATATATATATATATATTCAGCCGTCACTTGAATTATTTTCCCCACCACAGTCCAACCCTTCAAGAAGAGTAAATCTGGGGAAAATGGAAAATGTCCCGTATCAAATCCGAATTTTGTTGCACGGCTGATGCTTACCGTTAATTATTTCAGCATCTGGCATTGATTTATCTCGTAACAGCTCAGATTTCAACCCGAAGGATCTATATATGTGCACCCGGGAATAATACACGCTTGGCGTCATTGTCAGACCGTTGACAATCAATATTTTTTTTAAAGGAAGGTTAATGGAGTGCTTGGAAATGGCAGGAAATCAACAGGTCAATACGTACAGTGACACAGATTCTACACAACAGGGTACTTGTTCTCTGGGGGTCTGACGTTCAATCCACGGAGATGACTTACACTTATCTAGAACAATAACTATTTTCCCTTGTTGCATAAGTCTGGAGGAAGGCTTTAATATTGATAATAGAATTGGTATATATTGTGGTTATAGAATCAAAGTAGGAAATAAGTGGATACTAGATAATCTTCTTATATAGTTACAAGTCATATAGTTCGACCAGTGTTACCAATTGGTTTGTTTTTTCAATTTGTTGAATCTCGGATATCACTCCGAAATAAAAATAAACACAGAAATCGGCAACACTGGTATACCAAATTGAAAAAAAAAAATTTTTTTGAATTAGAAAAACATTGGAATTAGCAATATTTGACTCTCTAATTCAGAAAAAAAAATTAAAAGAGCATTCAAATTGTGAACCCCAGGTCGAACAAATTTTAATACAACAAAAATATCCTATTCATTTTCACTATCGTGTTTCTTATATAAATAAAAGACAAGGTAGTTGTATAATAGCTACTTACTATAAAATCGAGTCTACGAGCGACCAGTGAAAACTAAACTCACCTTAGTAGCAAATTGATTCACGAGACTCCAATCTCAAAGGAGTATATGCATACCTTAAAAATCAACTATTGAAATCAGTATTTGTGCCAGGGTGGAATATGTAACTTTCATGGACAGTGCCTCGGATAATACTTCCAAATATCCTATGGATGGAAGGGACACTAATCTACAATCTTAATCTCACCTCTACACATGAGACTTTACACCATATTGTGTGGTTTCTTTTACTACTTAATTATTGTCTAATATTATTTCCACACAGAGATGAAATATTGATACTGAGAACATTTTATCTCAGTGTTCGATTAATTTAAATTCATTTTTCTTTACATATAAATCTGATTATTTACTTAAATATGAAACTTATCAACATCGAAATCTAGTCGGATGCCTCGCAGTGGTTTAATGATTAACAAACCAGTCTCGTATACTAGTAAAGGGAGTTCGATTCTCACTGGGTCTCTACATTCATGTCATTGCCTTCAGCAGAGCAAACTTAACTTCCAAGAACAAGAAAATCTCATTAGTCCTAAAAAGAAGAGTATACAGCCAATGCATCCTCCCGATTGTCACCTATGGAGCTGAAACATGGAATCTGACCAAAAGACCAACCCTCAAACGGAGAGGCATGCAACGAGCATATGAAAGAATCACGCCCAACCTCACAAGATAGCACAATATATCAGGGTAAAAGACATAATAGAATCCATCAGAGAACTCAAATGGCGATTGGCTGGTCATGTTGCAAAAATGGCAGACAACTGATAGACTCACAACGTGGATCCCTAGGGATCACATGCAGAACCGAGGCTGGCAGAATACAAGATGGCAAAACGAACTATACACGTCTAGAATGGATTAACGCCCGTGATAGAAAAGTCTGGCGAATCCTGTAGAAGGTCTATGTCCAACAAGGGACGATAAAGACTGATGATGATGATGATGATGATGATGATGATGATGATGATGATGATGATGATGAACAGTAAATACCGTTATGAAAAATCATTTTATCTCTCTATCCTTAAATGGGAAAATATACAAATGATTTTTA
>OY735205.1:14652174-14654674 GCA_963457665.1 Thysanoteuthis rhombus
TTATTATTATTATTATTATTATTATTATTATTATTATTATAATATAGATGTAAGTCGTAGTAAGATTACTTTATATACATTTGTTTCTTGTGTTTTGTAGCGTTTATGTCTATCTTCAGGTAATACTTTTTTGGTAAATCTCTAATTTTTACGGAGAATGAGTCACTCGACCTAGACAGCGTAAATAGAATGAAGAATTAAAGCAACATGGGTTGTTGCAGGAATCGATTCTTCATTCTCTTTCTTCGCCTCGTAGCGAGTAGTCATATCAAATGTAGGTTTGAATAATGTGACACATTCATAAATTTTCTGTTGGGTTATATATATATATATATATATATATATATATATATATATATATATATATATATATATATATATATATACATATTATGTGTATTTAGACAGCATAATAATATGTTTTATTATTTCTATACGTGATAAGTTTTATGAAAGACTATTGACAAGATTTTTTTAAGAAAAAAATGAACTTTTCTTGTTCATGTTCAAGACAATGCATATCTGAATCCAATGTAAATAGTGGAGTACCGATAATAGTAGCCACATTGGGAACCGTGCCAAAGACCAAAAGTCAAGAAAGGAGGAGTGGGAGACGAGAGGATAGGTAGAGACTTTAAAGATTAGTGAAAAAAGGTTCTGGAGATCTGAAAGTAACAACTTTCCAAGTCTTCAAGCCCGACATCTTGAATGAACATTGAAGCGTTAGAAAATTGTACTAAACACTGCGCCGCTGAAATCTACAATGACGCCGAGAGGAGGGTTGGAGACCCGACGAGACTTATACCTAGTTTGAACATGCAGATGTGCGAATGATGCAATGGGGACCGGGCAGACCACAGCGTTGTTGTAGACTGCGAGGACAGAGAGGAGAGTAGGATACTTCTAGAAACCTGCTGTCACCCAGTTTTCAGCGATGACCACCACATACTTGGTGTGAACATGCACACGCAACACAATTATTATTATTATTATTATTATTATTATTATTATTATTATTATTATTATTATTATTGTTAATAATAATAATAATAATAATAATAATAATAATAATAATAATAATAATAATAATAATAATGTCCGGTCTAGAAGCATGGAAATTCGCGAAGGATGTAAGACTTGAGAATCGGAATAGAAGGAGAGAGATCTACAAAAAAAAAAAGAGGCAAAAACGAAGTTTTATGGAGAGGAGGAAGATTGACAAGGAGAAGGGCGAGTGATTGATGACAGGTTAGTGTGCGACGGGTGGGTGCCCTTTCCAGGGGGCACGGCATGAAACTGTTAGGCGGGTCACGGAAGGAGATACGCACTATTTTGCGATGTATTTCTTTTATTTTCAATTTTTTTTTTATTCATTTACCAAGATTTTTTTTTTTCACATTTTAGAAAATAGGATTTTGTTTCTGATTGGGGTTTTGAAGTTTAGAGAACTGGACGATCGTTTTGTGACTTCAGACTGGTTGGTTTGGAAGTTTCTGTGTTGATATAGGACGCCGGACAAAAAAAAAAAAAAATCCCTTGATAAGTGAGTAGCGCTGAACCAAAGAGGAAAATAATGAAAACTAATGAGAGAAAGGGAAAAGAATAATAATAGGAAGGATGGTTGAAATGAGAAAGAAAGAAAGCAAAAAAGAAAGAGAGAAAGAAAGAACGAAAGAAATGAAAACGGGATCAGAAAAAAAGATGACCATAAGTAGAGAAGAGTTAGAAGAAATGAAAGAGATAAAAGAACAGAAGGAAAAATAAAAGACAAAAAAAGGGAAAGACAGAAAGAAGGAACCATAAAAAAAAGTAATCTGAATCAAAAAACAAAAAACAAAAAAACACTCAGCTCCAGCTATATGCATTATGTTCAAAAGTATCCGATAATTTCAAAATCTTTATTTAGCGTACTAAATTTTCAATGTTCAATTAAGTTTCTAAATTTCTATTTTTTGCATTTTCGGTTCAACTTCTGTCAATTTGGAAGCTGTGTAGGCATGTTGAAATGAAGTTTTTGGAAATGTATTGGATACATTTTAGCACTTTGGGCAGTGTCAAAAAAGTTTAGCAGCTTTTTGTTGTTTCTGACTATGCAGGTAATGAAGATGAGTGAGTAGTTCACCAAAATGCCCATTCACCAACACCACACACGCTCTTCTTCATGAGCCACCCGGACCTTGGAGGGTTCCTGAGCCAAGTGCCTGCCTATTCTAACAGAATATCGCTCAGGGACTATTCTTCTCCTGGAGTCTAACTGCAGACTTAGGGAACTTCTTAAGAATCAGTGGATTAACGGATCAGAGTTAGTTAATAATCGATACGCAAAACAGGGAGGGCCCTTATCATATCGGTATCATCGGTCGAAATCGAGTTTAATCAGGATTTTTTTTTCTATACAATATTATTCCAAAACTGCGTATTCCATTTCAACTCCTTCATCAATAGTTTTGGTAAATGGGTTTTGCCAAACGGGATTTTAGCAGTCCACCTAAGTTGGACT
>OY735205.1:14664674-14709674 GCA_963457665.1 Thysanoteuthis rhombus
AGGCTAAGTAAGTACCGATATTCAGAAAAATCATGGGTGAATGATCGAAAATGATCAAAGTTGCTAGGAACGGTCATTAACTGAAATGAGTTTTTATTTAACCTCAGACAGGGTTGGGGGGCTGTGAGTAATTTCTGAGGGAGGCACAAGGCCGTAAGAAAAATTAGAATTTCTCTAATTATCTTGCTAATTCTCTTAACAGGTGTTTACATTGAATGAATAAATACAGAACACAACTTTCGAAATTTCTTTCTTCATAGTTTTGCAGTAATCATTCGGTCGAAGATGTGGAGCGAAAGGACGGTGGGGGGGGGGGTTCTTACCTGAGATAAGTTTTGGAGTTTCTCTACGTATCTACCTACTGGAATGCTGATATACCAGACGGCTTATGCGATGAATGATGGGTAACACTGAAGCTACTCTCGGGGAAGATGAGCTTCCAGGCAAATAATGTCAAAATAACAAAAAGAGAAACAATTAGGAATCAATCATTTTTATTGGATTTAACATTTTCTGTGTGATACCCAGAGTGAAAACAATAATATATATATATATATATATATATATATATATATATATATATATATATATATATATATATATATATATATATATATATATATATATATATATATATATATATATATATATATATATATATATATATATATATATATCGTTTGTTTATGTATGTCATTGCGCGTGCGCCTGCGTATGTGGGAGAATATATAAACGCATATATGCTTAGATATAGAAGACTAAATGCATAATCATATATATATATACATATATATATATATAATAATCATATATATATATATATATATATATATATATATATATATATATATATATATATATATATATATATATATATATATATATATATACCGATTAAAATGAATGGATATCAACTGCAAATATACATACGTGTTTGTCATTCAATCATACGTCTACGGACATCAGTTTCTGTCTAAATATGTCTACGTATATATAAACAGGAGACTTATACTCTTATTCATGTGTTTGAGGGTGTTTGCGTCTAAATTTGAATTATCTACAAATCTATTTATTTATTTACAAATACATACATACACACACACACATATATATCTTTTTCTCTGTTTTTAGATATCTATGTAGATCTTTATCAATTCTCTTCCATCTACTAATATACATGTATAAATATATATACACACACACACACATATATATTATGAATTTATTCAAATATACCTGATGTACATAGACGCACACAATGATACAAATACACACATACACACACACACACACACACATATATGTATACATATATATATATGTATATATATATATATATATATGCAATTCTGACCTCAGCGCAAATATATATTTGAATTTGAATAATAGACTGTATCCTGAATATCAACACAAGCTTATATATATATATATATATATATATATATATATATATATATATATATATATATATATATATATGAAGATAGATAGATGGATAGATAGATAGATATAGATATAGATATATATTACAATTGAATATAGTCTCGGAACCTTTACGCACTAAAGATGTAAAATAAAGAGTGTCTCACACTATAGAACGTTTTTCAATGTTAAAGCGTCTAAGATGTCACTAGGTGAACTTCAAGACAGGATCTTGGATAAAAAAAATGTATTTTGTTTTATCTCATTTATGCTATGCAAATCAATCATCCACTTATAACTATTACCGAAAAGATATTCAAAGGGATTTACCTTTTAATTTTTTTACACGAAATATGATCTTAAAGTACTATAAGAGGAAGTGTATATATCCGTTTATCACTCTCTCCCACCCTCTTTCTCTCGCTCTCTCTCTCTGTATGTATATATATATATATATATATATATATATATATATATATATATATATATATATATATATATATATATATATTGTTGCATGCATGGGAGCTATCATTTGATATTTAGGACACACTCACACACACACACACACAAATATGTATCTATATATGTATATGTACTAGGCTTATTAGAAATTATTATACATTAAAACAATAAGTGGGAAGTTTTGCTTTCCTTTTATCACTTGTTTCTTGAATGTATGGAACTGTTATTGCGGAATTTATCAACCAATTTTCTCACACACACATACACACACACACACATATATATATATGTGCGTGTGTTTGTGCGTGTGTGTGTGTGAGTGTGTGTGTATGTGTGAAGCGTCATCGACGGATAGTTGTTTCGTTGTATTAGGACTCTATACACACACACTGGTATAAATATATATATATATATATATATATATATATATATATATATATATATATATATATATATATATATATATATACATATATATATATATATATATATATATATATATATATATATATAACCTGCTTTTGTTCAATATAGTTTGGTAATCACGTTTATTTAGTCAATGTTGTGTCGATTTCTATCAAATCGAAGTTACGGTAAATTTACGATGTATGCATGTACATGGAAAACAATTTTTTTTCAAAATGTTCAAGAAATACTTCAAGGGGAAAACTTTTGTCATTCACATAACGGAGACGTTTACTTTCTTTCGGTTCATTCTTTTTACTGGCTTCGGGAAAATGCCAAAATTAACTATAAATACATACATTTCAGAGCTATATAAACACAATATATCATATAAATAAAAAAAGTTACGTGAGAGATGTTGTTTACAATATCCCTTGTTATGATACTATCAACATTCAAGATGTGACTGATTCTAACAATAACCATTTTTTTTCAAATCACATGAACACACGAATATATATATATATATATATATATATATATATATATATATATATATATACACACACACATATATATATATATATATATATATATATATATATATATATATATATAACAAATGCATATATTGTTTTAGTTTGTAACAAACAAACAGAAAACAAATGAAAACAGACTTTATCTGCAGTAGATTGTGCTCAATATTTGACAGAGTAACTAGAGCTATTAATATAAAAAAAATGACATTCACAGACATGTATTCGATGATTGTAAATATTTTGTGTCACTTGCATTCTTCATCAACAGACCATCTATTATTTCCAGATTCCAAAGGGTACAACTGAAGAGCGCAAGAGGCGCGACATGTCTACATTCACTAGGCACATGTCCTTGTAAATATTATTTATCTATCTATCTATCTATTCATCCGTACATATATATATATATATATATATATATATATATATATATATATATATATATATATATATATATATATTGGTATAGTTATAGATATATATGCGAATGTGTGTGTGTATATATATATATATATATATATATATATATATAGAGAGAGAGAGAGAGAGAGAGAGAGAGAGTGAGAGAGAGTAGCTTTCATTGAGTACTCCACTTTTTTTACAATCATTTGTACCAAGTAAAGCTTCGTAAATCTGTGTACACATGCTCATGTGTGCATGCGTGTGCGCGTTTGTCTTTGTATGTGTGTTATGTGCGTGTATGTGAGTGTGCTTGTGTGTTTGTGTTGTTATTTTATGATTGACTCTTTCGAAGACATCTTTGTTGTACGTGAACCTGTAATTCAATATTTCAAATATTAAACGAGCACATTTATTGACACTGTTGTGATCAAAACTTTTAGTTATTCGTTCAAGGCCCAGAACATGTTGGAAATTAAATTGTGATGCTATTTCCGAATATACAATTTATCTCACGAAAACAACACATTGTGTTCGGCGTATGGACATCAAATATTTGAAAAATGTATGTTATTCATTTAAACTGCGATACAGTTAAATTGAAAAGAAAATCTAAAATAAATCATCTCTTCCTATTTTTCAGCAGAACATGCAATTATCATTATTATCATTATTATCATTATCATTATTATTATCATTATTATTATTATTATTATCATTATTATTATTATTTACTTATTGATTTGTTTTAAACAAGGACTACCTTGTGGTTTTCATTGGAGATCGAGTGACAGCAAGACTCATCATTAATTTGGCAGTCTGATCAATATTCTAGCTGATTTTAGTTATGCTATCGTCAGGATGGTTTCTGTTCATCCTCGGATTTCCAGTGTCCTGAACCTCTGCAAAGCTCTTCGGGATTATTCCAAGCGTGCCATTAATGACAGACACATCTGTCACAACTTTTACTTCCAGATTCCACAAGTTTTTCAGTTCTCTGGCACGGTCCAAATATTTTACCAGATTTATTCCAGTTTTCCTGTGTGGTCTGCAGCAACATCCACGATATAACAAATTTTGTCTCTCTTGAAGATGGCTAGATCTAGTCTTCCGGCCTGGGTTGAGCGATCCGTTTATACTTCAAATTCCCAAATAATCCCATGCGATTGAATCAGGTAATCTCGCCGTCCATTCTATTGCACCATCTCATCTTGGATAGACACCTTCCAAATAACTGTCAAGCCAGTCTCGAACAATACAACCATAATTTTGTGACGTATCTGACATTACTTTTTGGACAACCTGTATAATTAATCTGCATCGTCAAACCCCAATCATTTGCAGAATTCTTAGTAGATCACTGTTCCTGGCCATTCATGTCTACTCTTGCACTATTTTAGAGCAGGTTCGCTGTAATTGCTTCATATTATCGTCGGTTTCGTTCCCGTCTCTTCTCATAATAACCCAGTCCAGTATTTCTATAATTCACAACTCTCTTATATTACAAGTAGCAAGGGCGGTTATGCCTTACATTATCCTGGATTCAGCTCAAATTAGAAGTCACTTGAACCTCTGACATCATCTCCTTCAGCCTAATGCACTAACTATGCTGTCATATTTCTAGCTTTTCAAAGTCTTCTGCTTCTTGTCATTTTGTCGTCGGTGTTCATTTTTATTTTATTTACATAAAGCGCTTTTATTTGTATTGTTTGTGACGTTGTTTATTCTAATTCATGCATGAACAGATATCTTCATTTCTATTTTACGGACGAATACATTTCTGAACAAGTCATTTATCATGGACGAGTTGTTCGTTTATCAAACATGTTTTGATTCACTTTTATTTTTATATTTGGAAAGAAAGAAAAATCATTCTCGTCTCTTCACAACTTCTTAGATGAACGCATTTGTATTCATAGTCTTACAAATCTTTTATATATGCACAAAAAACTTCGATATTGACAAATAATGACACTAATACCACCATGAAAAAATATATAAAAGAGAACAAATATTTGTTTATGTGTTCGTGCGTGTGAGTATATGTATGCTATGCGAGAACATGTGTAAATATGTGTACGTACGTTTGAATGTTTGGATGTATTGTATCAGAAGCTATTCACATACAGACATACATACGTGTCTGTATCCTTTCTTTCGTTATACAGACACCTAAATAGCCTACCTAGGGCAATGGCGCCTTAGTTCCCTTCGAATTACTTCCCTTGCGATCGCATACACTTATCAAAGTTTCCCTACCCCTCTTCAAAACAGTTTGCTTCGTTATCTTTAGATTTTGCCATCAGCTCCCTGTCGCGTTCTCCTTAATCTTTTCCACCGTCTATAATCTGTCTTGGATAGAACAGTGGTTGCAGGGGGGGGGCGAAATCTAGATCTGGACAGCACTGGATGGTGACGGACGTGGTTGATGCAATGTCTTACCAAAAAGGCCTGTGCAAGACGTGAAGAATGGACAGGTTCAGTCATTGTGCTGTGTTGGTTAGAGAGTAAAAAGGTTCACTGAATGGCATCTCATTGCTGACCGAGTAACCACGGGGGTGAGTGTCTGTCCATGCAGTTCTCAGGATATTGCTGAATACTTTTCGATCAAACTTTTCGTGTATATATGTATGTGTATGTATGTGAATGCATTTGCATCTATATAAACGTATCTATCTATGTTTCCCTTACTCTCTCTACCTGATCTTACGTAACAAGGAACCCCTCTAACCTTATCAAACTACCTTGATTAATACTAAAGATAGCCTCAACTCCAACTTACCAATTACGCGAATAGTTTAGCACTAAACTATAATCCAGCTCCTCAATATCCATAACAGCCGATTCTTAAGAATTCCCACCTCCTCTGACCAGCACAACCAATAAAATGCCCATAACTGCTGTTACTATTCCAACTGAATATCCAACCACCACAGATTTCTCTACAGACATAATACAGTTCGGACACATCACCATGACCTTTCAGAAATCCTTATTCTTGATTTACACACACACACACACACACACACACACACACACACATATATATATATATATATATATATATATATATATATATATATATATATATCGAAATGGGTCAATGATAAATATGCATATATATATCGAAATAGGTCAGTGGTAAAATAGCTGATGATTCCCATAGTAAAATTTAGCGTATAACAGTACATTCCAAATTTAAATTATGATAATAAAATCAAATTCCGTATAAAACATGCAATATACTTAACACAGAACACTAACAGCGATCAGAAAATGAATGAATCTATATCTATCTATCTATCTATTCCCCCCTCTCTCTCTTTCTCTCTCTCTCTAAATATATATATATATATGTGTGTGTTTGTGTGTGTGTGTGTGTGTGTGTGTGTGTGTGTGTGTGTGCGTACGTGTATGTGTGATTAGTGGAAGGGTATTGTATAGTTATAATGAAAAAAGACAATCTGGAAACCGAGTTGAATACGAATATGAGCTATCTATTCATATTTGTAGAGATATTTCGCTGTGGGACGACTTCAACGGACTGCGATGAAGATAATGGCTAAGAATCCAGAAGAAAGTAGGGAATTCGATGTCTCTTTTCGATATATATATATATATATATATATATATATATATATATATATATATATATATATATATATATATATATATATATATATATGTACAAGAGAGGAGGAAAAAAATCAAAAACTTAAAGCATTTTATAAAAACAGAACCCGTAGAAAAAGATGATAACATTTATTTGTATCTATTCAAATCTATTTATTCAAATCTTTCAAAATTCTTCTCCTCGCTGGAAAAGTTCGACCGTAAAGAATGGAAAAGCCGATAATTAAATAATAATGATGATGATGATGATAAAAATGTGAGAAAAAGAAGAAATAAAACGCTGTAAAACAAAATAATTCAGAAGAAACAACTTCAATAATCAACCAAATATTTCGGCGAAGTTCAAAATTACTGGCACAGGCCTCGCTCATAAGATGCACAATATATGGGTCTGCCACGTGGCCCAGCTAATTACGAATTTCTCACTGGCAGGCCCGTGCAAAGCTGGTAATAGACCCCGGCCAGATGGGAAACGAAGGCTCCATTTCAAACTACTCGCCTAGTGTTTTTGTAATCAGTGCGAAATACATATGATTTATGTATGGGTATTTACGTGTAAAATAGTGCACATGATGTACTTGCAAGTAACAGAACAGAATAAAGTAACTAGTGCGATACATCAAAAAGGCAATGGCCAAAAATATTCTTCAAAATGTACATAAGTCAATAGAATGCAGTATTGTAATAAGGAGCCGTAAATACATTAGCACATTCATGTTTATTCTGTATTAGAAACCGTCGTCCAAAACTGTCTCTATATATTTCTTCAGTTTTCAAGTAGGTCTCGCTGGATGGGCCGCGCGCACCGGCAGCACCAAGAGAGTTAGAAGGCTGAAAATTTAAGCATTTACTTTTTATTCTCTAGGGAAAACATTTTTTGTTTTTCGTTTTCTTGAAAATTCAACCCCAAATAGGTTTTTGGACAAGGGTTCAATTTACAATTTAAATTGATGCTAAATTAGTCCTTTTGTTTGTGTTGAAGTTTTTTTTTTCACCAAAATTAGAACTTCCACCAAAACATTTGATGAGATATGTTGGTAGAAATACTGTAGGTGAACTTCCATTTTTATAAAACTCTGGAGGCTTCTGCCATCTGGGGCCCCTGGGGGCTTTTTCATATAGCCCCCTCTACACCCCTCAGTCCTGACTCACCTCACACGATTACTCTACTTGTCGTAATCAGCTAAGCATAGTAAATATCATGAGGTAGGCAATATTGCTGCGATTGTCGGGAGGAGATGGGGGGGGGTCATTAATGTTTACTTTTCTTTACCGTCGGTTTTCATTTATAATAGTACACGATTTTACTTTTTTTTGCTACTTTTACGATATCAAATCTTTTTTTCTATTCTTTTTTTTTTTTTTTGTCGTTGTTGTTAACTTTTACTTTTCATAATGAGAAACTATTGATTTTCTGACGCACTTAGGAAGACATCTTCCGCCAGTGTCTTGCTCTCTAAGTAATTCATCTTAAATAATTAACCCATATTAACTGTCAAACATGATGCATTGGCCTACCGGACAATTTTTCTCGGGGATAGGCGCCCTCTTTCGAACCGCAAAAATCATCCAACGAGCACCGGCCTCTACCTAGCCAACTACCTTACCACCCAACAATGACACTGCAATAGTCTCATCACAGACAATACACTCCATAATCAAAAGTATATACTAAATATACTTATATCTATCTATCTAACTATCTATCCATCAACATATTTTAGTCTGTCGGGAAAGTAATGTCGTTCGTTATATATCTTTTTAGTTTAGTTCCAGATCACAAGACTGACCGTTCGGGAGAAAGGTCAGTCTTTAATATCTTTTTAGTTGGGTTCCCGATCAGTCAGTCTGTCAGATTTTTGCAACTTTGCCCGAGGAAAAGGCCAATGCAGTCAAAAGTTTGAAATGAGAAAAAATTAGCAACATAGGGTATTGTCTTTCCGGGCTTTTTTGTTAGTACCAACCAGATCAAAATCTCCATTGCCAGTTGGATTCAATATATTAGGTTTATTTCGTTACCCAGTTTCCCAGTATTAGGTATAAGGTCTGTGTTTTCGTAAGGGGGACGATAAAGACCCAGCATATTAAAATAAAGAGGTTTTTGGTTGGGGCTAACAATAAAGAAGGTTCAACATTTGCAGCAATTATGGTAGCGAGTGTATATATGTAATTACTCAAATTGATATATTCAGCTTGCTTGCAGGTTTTAATCTGCTTGCTGTATTTATTCATTTGTGAACCGTATTTTAAGATTTGAGCACCGTATCTTTGAATTTGACTAGGAAATTTCTTTTAACTTTCTTGGTGTATTTCTAAAATTTATTTGACGTATTTTGAAATTCGTATGTCGTATTTTTTTTATTTTGCTTGGGGAACGGTCTAGACTTTGTTGGTATACGGTTGCAATGTAAGAGTGGCCAATCAATGCAAATGCAACCTCGGTTGGATGTTGATATATCTTTCCCTTTCTATTGCATCAATAACAAGTTTAGGTAGGTAAGTAGAAGTTGGTAATGAAACTTTGACATTCAATTTCGATAAAAAATTCATGCATTTCATACATTTCTCTGAATATATATGAATGTAAGTCTGGATAACAATACATATATATATATATATATATATATATATATATATATATATATATATATATATATGTATACATATATATATATATATATATATATATATATATGTATGTATATATATATATATATATATATATATATATATATATATATATATATATATATATATATATATATATGTATATTTATATTCAAACCAAAATTTGCGTCTCTTTATGTGTAAATATAGATATATGTGAATCATATTCATGTAGTATAATTTTACATATGCGTATAATATACGTGTATGTAATATCATAAAACTTCAGAGCAATGAATATTAACATTATTTTTTTTCGATACCATTAACATTCAGCTTAATATTTTCATTGTTTATTTTAGATAACTATCCGGTCTGAGAAAGGTTGTAATAGAGAGCGATAAAAATATTAAGATAGTAAATAGTAGTATAACAATGAAAAGAATGTTAAGAATGATTTGTAATTCTCTATCAACTAAAAAATGATATAAAATGAATTTCTGTCTAAAATAGCATTTGACTAACCGGTTCGTGGGTGTAAACATTTAACAAGTTCAAATTTTCAACCAGGTTCATATTATCTACATAAATAAACTTTCCTGAACTTTTTATATTTTGTTTAAAGTGCAAAGCATATCTTCTTTTTTTTTTGTGGTACACTGTAGAACTCCCCGCAACATCCCATTGAATCATTCTGGACTGAACCACGAATAATCGAAACTGCGAATGAAAAACCGCAAATCGCAACGGATAACAGTATTTATCTAACAATCTTGAGCAGAGTCAAAATAACATGGGACCTGGTGAGAATCGAACTCACTCAATATAATCTGCGAGTCCAGCTAGCAAAGCATTCACCTAAAGAAGCCCAGACAGGACAGAAACGTAAACGTCTTTGTGAAGCGAATCCTTTAATTCATCGTATTTTAAGCTCTAATCTAACCTAACTTAATGTTTAATGTTGAACGTATCAAGCACTTTATGAAATTAAGCCATCACACATCCGATATTATATTATATTGTATTCCTAATTTGTATTGTAGAGGCACCATTTTCTTTAATTATTTATTTCATTTACGTTGTCTAGTTCAAGTGATACATTAACCGTGTAACGACGGGAGATCATTTCAAATAAGAGCTTTTGTATAATACAACGCAATTTATAATCATTCTGTCAGATCATATATATATATATATATATATATATATATATATATATATATATAGATAGATAGATAGATAGATAGATATAGATATATGGTGAATTTAATAGACAAAATAGAAACATGAAATTTGGAAAACTGGATCGAATTTATTTTCGCTAAATGCTTCGAGAGACTGTTTTCTCTCGTTGTCAAACGTTAAATGGGAAAAATAATGAAATTTTGCGAATAACAAAGGGAGTGGGGAGACGATACGAGATTATTGTTTTTCTAAATTTGTTATCTTCGTTGGCGAAAAAAGAGATGTTTTCGTGTCAGAGTTGAAATCATTTGCGTATAAGTGAAATTGAGAAGGGTTTTGTGTGTATATACGTATAGTCTAATGACTGTTATTGAGGAAATTGTATGGGTGTATATAGCGTGAGCGTTGCAGTAAACGTGTTCTTGAAGTCGGTGTCTACATTGTTAGATTCTGTGTGAATATGAGTATGAGTCTTGGTGATCCAAGATTTTACAAAAGTGTAAATAGTGTTTTTCTTTTGTTTTGTTTTATCACTTTTTGAATTCATTTAGATTTTTCGTGATGTGCTGGTTTTATAATTAATTTTTGTGCTAACCTAATGGAGAAAAATCAGTCTGCATTAGTGTTTTGCGGTGAGAATTTGTGCGTGGGTAATCCAAGACTTCAGTGTAGGTTGTGTGATTTCGAAGTTTTTTAGATGTGTTTTTGAAAGAAAATGATACTTTGATTTTAGTGCTAATTGTTCTCCCTGGTTTTTTCTCTCCCTCTCTTTTTGTCTTTTTTCTTTTGTTCTCTCTCTCTCTCTCTCTCTCTCTCTCTCTCTCTCTATATATATATATATATATATATATATATATATATATATATACACCAATTACACTCACACACGTGCGCATACACCGTAATTAACGTAGTTGGTGATCGCTCGTACAATCGAATCGGTGACCCTATTTCAAACTCCAGTCGCAGCTGATCATGTTCCTGTCGCGTTAATGCCCTTGGTAAAGGCCTGGGTTCATCTCTTCACCCTACAATTAGGGATAAGATAGTGTTGCATATTGGACTACCTTACCTTTAGAAGGCAACCAGTGTAGGTGAAGGACAACACTCTTTGATGCCCATTTGAACGTTCTTCCGGTGGCTCGTCACCCAAGCTTATGCCAGACCTATTATTCTCTGTATAAATGCACACACACACATATATATGCAAAAACACACGCGTATATATCTATCTACATATCTATCTATCAATCTCTCTCTCTCTCTCTCTCTCTCTCTATATATATATATATATATATATATATATATATATATATATACATATGTATATATATATATATACATGAAAAGTATTTGTCTCTGTTAAAAATGATAAGCAGTCTTTTGAGGTTTGTTGTCAGCGTATCAGTTGAAGATTTAAAAGGGAAAATAATCTGTAAATGCGAGAATAATAGAGAAGATGGCCATTAAATTCTCGTTGCCCTTGCAGAAGTCTTGTTCGTTGCAAATCCTAGAGTATCATTAGGTGCAAACTTTTGATCTTCTTGTCCGACAACAAGGCTAAGTCTGTTTCTGGCTGACAGCGCCTTTCCCGAATCTGACCATCTTGAATACCGTGACTCTTATTTCCAATATTTTTCCGGTCTTTCTTTCTCTGTATCATTCTTTTCCTTTATTTCTTCTTTTTTCCCCTTTTTATGGTTTTTCCTTTCCTTTTCTCTCTCTTATCTATAACAGTGTGTCTTTCTCTCTACTTATTTAATGTTAGAAACCGTCAACCAAAACTGTCAACAAAGATTTCTCCAGTTTTTTGTTTTTATTGGTATGGCTGACAGGCTGTATCGCGTGTACAGGCTACGCCAACAGGCTAACGAATGGAGTCTTTACTCATTGTGTTTAGAAGGAAAGTTTATTTCGAGCCCATCTACAGTTTTTCTCTAGTTTGGGTTCAATTTACAATCCAAGTTTATCCGAAATTGGTACTTAAGTTTGTGTCCAACAGTGTCCGTACTTCGGGCATTTTTTCATCTCCAAAAATTCTCAATGGATTTCAATGTATTTCGATGAAGTGTTGGTCGTTGAGTACGGAAGAAGTGATTGAATTTTAGATCAATTTGTCTTTATTGGAGAGACATTATTCCGCTATTCTCTCACCCATTTGATGTATTCGTTCATTGTTGTCTACGCGATATCTCCAAAAGTTCTTAATGAAATTTTGTGATAGGTTAGGCCATGGCCTGAGAAAGAGGTGATTACATTTTACAGTGGATCCAGGACTTCGTTTTTGATTGGGTTAGTGTAAGGTTTTGGCTAACGTATGCGCTCTCTGAGTGCTTTGTAACTTACTGTTATTTGTTTCCCTCTTTTCCTTTCTTTTCTTTAAACATTTATTTTTTCTTTCTTTCTTTCAAACTCTTGGTTCCTTTCAATTATTCATTCCGTTCTTTCTTTCTTCTTTTTTCTGTCTTTCTTCTTTATTTCTTCCTTTCAGTTATTCATTTTTTTTCTTTCTTTCTTTCTTTCTTTTAAACACTTACTACTTTTCGTTTATCTATTTTCTTTTTCTCATTCCAGGTGTCTCTTGTGTTCTGGACTGACGATCACGGGGATGTATGAATATTCTCACATTTGTCTTTAACATCGAACGGAATGCAGAGAATTACCAGTAAGTAAGAGGACATGCGCATTTATTCCTACCAACATGTATCTATAACGAGCCAGACTGCTGCCGGGTCAAACTCAACTAATGCTTCTATTCCGAGTGAACATAGTCACTATATCTTTTGTACTATTTATGGAATGAATTTTATATATATATATATATATATATATATATATATATATATATATATATATATATTGTTTCATCTACTGACAGCTGTGGCTATAGACTATCCATTATCCCATCCTGTATCATGAGGTAGGATTGAAACCTGCACCACGGAACTGGACGGTCAGTAAGGTTGAATTTAAGCGATTTATTCATTTACGTATAAATTTCCCATCCACCAGAGTGCTCTATTCCTGCATAAGCTTACAATGAACGAGTTACCTCATTTAAAGAGTGCTCAATCCTGAATAGAGAAGCGTTAATTATTATGTCATCCACAGACAGCTGTTTCGATGCATTACAACTCTTCAATAAAACCTCTCGTGTTTGTAACAAAAATCTGTGGACAAGTCAGCCTTGTCAGCTTTACTTGATCAGTGAGAGAGCCACGTACTGACCACGATTTCAAATCTTGATAGAGAAATGTTAATTTCATATATTGGTTTGGTTTGACGGGATGTGACAAGAAGTGAAGATTTTATTTTTACTAAATCAGGCGAGGATAGTTCTTGTTGTTACAGTAGAAAACAAAAAATTGTATTCATGTAGACTCACACATAAGGACACATGTATTATAATAAAGCGTTATGAATATAACATCCAAATAACGGGGAAACCTGTATACTCGTAAACCTTTCCACGGGTATTAACTGGAGTGTGTATGGATGCTTTTAACTATGTCATGCTTGCTCTGAGGTCTTGTTATTTTTATCAACGATGTTAATCTAGTTGTCGTTTTTATGGTCATCTCTACCAGGGAAGCGGAGGCACTCTGTCATGGTTCTGGATAGATTTTCTCCCCCCCCCCACTCAAAATTACAGGTTAGTGGCATAAGTAAAATCGAGGCCCGACAAAAACATCACTAACACAGCTTTTGCCTGATTTTTAGACCAGTTGTGTATCAGTTCAGAGCACTAATTGGCTCGATTCAAGCATGTTCACAAATACATATACGCAAGGATAATGGCACCAATCTTGATGTATGAAGGGTTGATATACATATATATATATATATATATATATATATATATATATATATATATATATATATATATATATATATATTGGAGCAAGGATTCGCAGCACAAACACGTTTATG
Source organism: Thysanoteuthis rhombus (assembly GCA_963457665.1). Lineage (NCBI taxonomy): Eukaryota > Metazoa > Mollusca > Cephalopoda > Oegopsida > Thysanoteuthidae > Thysanoteuthis > Thysanoteuthis major. The sequence continues at coordinate 14,679,260 of OY735205.1, forward strand.
TTTCTGTCCTGTTTGGGCTTCTTCAGGCTAATGATTCGGTTTATTTTAGATTCCTATTTTCGGCATTTGGGGGGGTAGCCTTCATCCTAGGTGGAAGGGTTTTCCTTTCATTCTCTTTCTCTCTCTCTCTCTCTCTGTCTCTCTCTTTATATATATATATATATATATATATATATATATATATATATATATATATATATATATATATATATACATATAAATATATATATATATATGTGTGTGTGTGGGGGGTGTTTTTGTTTAGTTATTAGTCATTGCTCGTCGTGCTTTCTGTTTTGATTAAAGGTAATGCTATGTTTGTAGGTGTTTATAGATTATTAATTAGGCATTTTCGTTATCAGTATGTGGTTGATCTATCGGTTTTTTTGCAGTACATTTCTTTGCTGAGAATACTACTTTATTCTCACTTAAATCTGTTTCCCAATGTTCTCTTTCATATGACCTTAGTCGTTAATTTGATTATTTTGCACAGGTCTGATTCCCCATGTCCAAGATAATTATGATTATAAGGTTATTCTTCAAGGTGGATATGTGAATAAGATATCTATGCTGGTCATTTTTTTTAAATATCTATGTATGGGTTATTGATTTATGTTTGTGAATAGCAATTATGTGCAGTGTTGGCATTTTAACGCTATTTCTATTTTTTCTTTTCAATAATTCTGCTGTTTTTCTTTATTGTTTTATTGGAAAAATTGAAGACTTCAATTTCCTCATTGGAAACATGGAGTTTCAATATTTTGGCAAATAACTGCCAACAAGCATAGTAATCCCATGATATAAAACAAAAACAAAAAAAAATGAAAGAAGCAAAAACATATAAGAAGAGAGTAAAAGAATGACCCTATCACCTAGAGAACTTGACCACCCAAAAAATGCCAAAAATAGGAATCTAAAATAAACCGAATCATTCGCCTGAAGAAACCCCGAAAGGGCATAAACATGAATGAGTTTGTGTAACGTATCCTTGCTCCATTATATTCTAAGCTCAGCATTTAATGTTGAATGTATCGAGCACTTTATGATATAAACCCATCCCACATCGGATATTATAGTATATTATATTCTCTTCTTAACTAGCATTATATATATACATGGGTAAAAATATGGAAGACACATAAATTGGAGTGAATGTAGAAAATGCATTAATTTCAATTTTTTAAATCATTATTTCAAAAGCTATATATGTGTGTATGTGTATGTGTATGTTTGTGAACTAGTTCATACTAAAACATCTCTTCTGAGATATCTCACTCTCTCTTTCACCAATTGGCAACTTCAAATCTAATGTTGATAATCTCAGGCGAAACCAATCGAATAATTTGTAACGCTTTCAGTTGATAGAGTAATCATGTCAGTGGACATTACCAAGAACACCATCTAAAGCATTACCATTTCCAAGACGATACCTTCCCTAGGATCGTACACGCAACTTTGAATTCATTTAGAGACGATGAGATGAACGAATGGGCTAGCGCATAGTTTTGACCACAGGGACATTGATTTAGCACGTTAAGATGACTAAGTTTGTCCGGTGGGTCCGTTGTACGATTAAGACCTGTGGTATGGATGCTATCATGACAGTTTCACTGTCACTACCTCGCTCCGTCTACTGCATCAAAGACCTGTTCATGCGCACTCAGGCGTTGACCTTCCAGCGTCACTTCCGGTTAGTCGGATCAGAGACGCTAATGTTTGCGAATGTTACCTCGCAAAACGATTACTCACTTAATGCAGTTTCACGGTAATTCTCAGCGGTTTTCTACTTTTTTAAGGGACTGGCTGGGATTTTTGACAGTCTCTAGTAAAGGTTAACGCCCATTTTAAAGCACATTCTAGAATACGGAATCCCTAAAAAGGAAAAAGAAAAAGTTGAATTTTCTTTTTTCTTGCTGATAAGAAACCAAGTCCCTGTAGATAGTTTGCGTTCAATTCTAAAAGAGTTCAGATGGGAAACGTGGTATTCGAATAATTTTGTATGGAAAATGAATTCTGTTTTATTTACCTTTTTAGATTTTAATGAAGCAAAGGAGTTTAACTCTAGTACAGCCAAGCTTGTTTATGTTTTTAGTTAGACTCCACATCTGTGAAATTGTTAGATTTTTGCAATTTTGCATGGAGAAGAAGCTAACAATGTCAGAAATTTGAAAACGAAAAAAAAAAAAAAAATGCCGTGTAGGGCTTTGCATTTTGTTACGTTTATTCTTCTATATTTTTTTCTTGTTTACACCCAGAAGTTATAGAGGTAGTGTCGGAAGTTGTTCAACTTTCTTAGTTGAAACATTGTCATTATTGAATTCTTACATTTCTGTGCTGTTTTAATGCAATGTTTGAGTCATTTATTCATCTTTTTTTTTCTTCCTTTCTAAACCACTACCTTACCCACTTTCTAAGTTTGGTCAGTCTTTTATCTCTCTTTCTTTCTCCGTTCATTTCTTTCTTTCATCCTTTCTTTCTATCTCTCTTTTCTTCTGTCTCTCTTCCCTTTCTTCATTTCATTTCTTTCTTCCTTTTTTCCTTTCTTCCTTTCTTTATCTTTCAACTTTATTTCCCATATGGCTTCTTTCTTCTTTCCTTTCTTCCTTTTTACCTTTCTTTCTCTGTTCATTTCTTACTTTCTTCCTTCTTTCCCCCTTTCTTTTCTTCTACCTTCTTTCTTCTCCCTTTTCTTCCGTTTTACCTTTCCTCTCTATTAATTTATTTCTTTTTCTCTTTCTTTCTTCCTCTCTGTCTCTCTTTCTTTAAATATTTTTTTCTTTCTTTTTTCTCTCCCTTCTTTTCTTTCATCTTTTTTCTTTGTTTTTCTCCATCCCTTTCTTCATTCCATTGTATCTTCCTCACTTTTTCCTCTGTTCATTTCTTTCACTCTTCCTTACTTTCTTTCTTCTTTTTTGTATCATTCTCTCTTCCTCTCTTTTTTCTTTCTCCCTTTCTTTCTTTTTTCCCTTCTCTAGTTCACCCCACTCTTTCCTCTGCACTATTTCTTTCTTTCATTCTCTCCTTATCAATCCACTTCAAACGCCGCTTGTTTTTCTTTATTCGTCATTTTTCGTCTTTTCTTTTCTTTTCTTTTCTTTTCTTTTCGTCTCTCTCTCTCTCTCTCACTCTTTCTCTCGTTCGATTATTTCATCACACATTATTTGTGCCTGGTTTTCTTTCTTTTTTTTTCTTTTTTCTCCGTGCCCTCTTTCTTTCCATCTTTCGTTTTTCTTTTGTTCATTCCTCCATTTTTCTTCCTTTTCTTCAATTCCTTTGTTTGATGTTCCCTTTCTTTCTACTTTCTCCCCTTATCCCCAAATATATATATATATATCCGTTTTTGCCCTCACCATTCCTTCGTTTTACATAGCATCACAAAACCATCTGACAAATCAATCCATGCACTAATTTTTGTGGACGACCAAATCGTATCGTTTACACAATTTGTCAATTGCACCAATCGATCGACCACGGCTCGTCTGCTGACCGATACTTTCTGAATAATTGTTAATCCAGCTGTGTACCAAAACTAATCCACCTCCTCACGTTCTCAATGTACTTTTCCTATAGTCAAATCAGTTTGTCGATAATCTGCTATGTTCCTATGATAATAACTGAGAGCCGAGGGTAGATTATCAAGTGCACTCTGGCGACGGGTGTAGAAAAGAAGCGATTCTGTACTGGGCGCCTTGTGCCTCCGTGAAATCTTTCTGGCCGGCTGCCAGGACATCGAGTGAAGCAAGAATTTTGAATCAGTGGTTAGGAAGAGCAGGATTTTTCGTTTTTTTTTTATATTGAACATTCGGTTTTTTGTTTACCTTTGAGAATTGAGTCGCTCGATGTAAGTTATACGTTGCATGCTTGATATACCAGCTTGGGGAACTGAAGGTGCTTCCTTGAAGGAAGAAGTTTGTTATTTCAAGGTGAAATGATTAGGGCGAGACACGGAAAACGTTGGCTAATGTAATGGATGAATATATTGAATAATCTGCTCAAATTTTCTGAGGGTAACAGCTCGTATATATATATATATATATATATATATATATATATATATATATGTGTGTTTGTGTGTGTGTGTGTGTGTGTGTGAGTGTGTGTGTTATCAAGAAATGAATGAATGAATTGTGCTACATTATATTGAAACTTTTATTTGAAAGGATCTCCTTTCAGTACATGGTGAACATATCATTTGACAATGTAAGTAGAACAAAGAATTAAAGAAAATGGAGCTGATGCTGGAATCGAACATGTGACCAAAGGTTCATGTAAAATGAAAATTTGGATTTGAAACAGTTATTTGGGCCTGTGAGTTGCCAGCGGCTGTTTGGCTCAATTCTAAGAGCAACACTTCGTTGAAGCGGCTACCCTATTGGTCACAGGTACAATTCCTGCAGCTGCCCTATTTCCTTTAATCATTTTTCAATTTACGTTGTCTACGCCAAATGATACAATCTCTGTGTAATAATGGAAGATCATTTCAAATAAGAGTTTGAATATAATATGACGCAATTTATGATCGTTCATATATATATATATATATATATATATATATATATATATATATATATATATACATATATATATATAGCCATTTTTCGATTTTATCATCAATACATTTTAGTCAATTTAAACAATTGGAGACTTTTATTACGGAAGATTATACAGGTAAAAGTTATTCTATTTTTCCATGAATTCTAGTTTTGACTCTATTCTGCTAGCATAAAGATTATAGATATTTTTATCAATGAATGATTGATTTTTAATGTTCAACCAGTTGCTTTCTCGTTCCTCAAAATTCGTGTGTACTGTTCATGCGTAGAACTTGGCCTGGTGGATTTCGTGCATTATTTTACATTTGTTGGAAAGGAAATTCTCCCTTTATTTTACCCCAACTCCCAAAAAGTCACAGCAGAAGATTTCTCAACGTTTTTTTTTTGTTTTTTTTTTTGTACTCTATCCTGAAAATAACACATTTCCAGGGGTCAGACTTTTTCGGGGGGTCCAGTGTTTCTTTCATGAAGCCAACTAATTTGGCTGTCAATTTGAACGCCATCTAAAAAATCATACCTTTCCAGTGGTTAGACTATGGTAGAATTTTGATACGCTATCAAGTGCACTCGATACTACGAAAAAAAAGTTGAAAAAACTCATCTAGAGTGAAGTATAAACGAGTAATGGGCATAATAATTATTTGGTGGCCATCTCGGACACCATCTTCACGATTATATACACCAGATCATAGGAAACACTGCCGATCTATTTTCTTAAAGTACTTATTTTGAGGATTCGCGAACAAAACCTTATTTAATGCTTCTAATAAAAAGTTCCCACAGGACCTGAGCAAAGTTACATTCCAGCCTGCACTATATTGTAGACGGATGATATTTCATAAAACACATCAAGGTTTTACTTATGTATGTTACCCTAAATCGTATTAGACGATGAGGGATAAGTAGGTGTAACAACGTGTGCGACTCGCTTTGCTCGTGTCACTTCTGTAAAGAAAAAAGTCATATACACCCCCTCCCGTTGGGTATGTACCCTTTTTCGTTGGGCTTGCACACACACAAAGAAAAGTTTAAATGAATTAATCGAGAAAAGTAAATTATATTTGACAGGTACCTCAAAAAATTAATCAAGCGGGGTGCACTCACTCACACTAGTCAGTCCTTTACCCAACCCCCGTAGGGTCAGCATGAACACAAAGAAAACTCAAATGTAAAAATTCAGGACAGCAAATAATATTTTATAATATTTGAAATAATGTCCAATCCAACTTTTGCTTTGTTTTCATCAATTTTCTTATTTATTTATTTATGCATTTGCTGTTTGTAACAACAAATGAGCGAGGGTGTGAAACTTTACAATTTACAATTAAACCCGAAAAGCTTGCACTCTCTGTTGCTTTTGATATAAAATATTTTTACATTCCTATGCATCTATAGTAGAGAGCATACCCAGGATAAAAAGTTCCACTTAAGAGGGGGCCTCATTTCGAAAAAGGATGCAGACATCCTGATAACCTAAAAATGAGAAAGCAGCCATCGTCAAAAAAATCGGCTCGAGATTTCACCGGGGCTCCTACACAAGACTTGGGAGAATAGTGAGAGCTCTTTTCCCTTCAAAAACAGCGCTTATGCTTCGTCCAACTTGTCTTTCTTTTACCAATTTTTTCCCCGTTTTTTTTTTTGTGGGGGGCGGAGAACAAATCTAACATAAACCTCAGCACACACATACTTCTGTGTATTCAATCACGCGGAAAAAATCATATACTTGCACCACGATAGATGTTTTTTTTTTGCATCTTTCAACTCAAGAGGATCATGGTATCAGCGCCTACAGTGAGTTTTTCTTGTGGCAAAGGGACGCCCCGGAGGGCTATACAACTAACTCCATGTAGGAATGACAGTTCCTTTGACACTGCTGAAAGAATGTTATAACCAGTTTGTCGCTCGTGTTTTTTCCTTCATGATGTATTCCTTAGCCATTCGGTTCCATTCTTGGTCCTAGCATAAAATCCGTCAAAAATGACTGATTTTTGCCGTATTATCGTAACCATCCAACAAATACGCAGAATTTGGATAATTAGGTAAAGTCAAACCATACGTTATCGAGAAAAATCAGTTACCATATTCGCAATTTTTTTAGTTTTGTGTCTATGTGTTTTCAAATTGTCAACAACTGAAGGATAAAATATATTTCTGATGTTTAGCTACGCTATATGTGAAATCGCATCGTACTCGAGTAAATACAGTAACCAATATACAGTATCAAATTAATGAAAGTCAATTATGAATTAATAGATATTTGGTAATTTTGTAACTGCAGCATTTTGTATGCTTTATCAATCAATGCATAAGAGAGTCAAAGTGATTTCTGGTGATGTATTTATGTTTTTTTCTTTATATTAAATAGGCCATCTGTCAAGCAACATTCGTTGCTCTGTTATCCACTTCCCTCAAACCAATCTGTCAACGCTGGGTTTTCGAACCCACGTGTTATTTCTTCGATACCTCTCTTGCTTTCCTCTTTCTTTTTCTTTTCTTTAATTCAATGAAATCACAGTTTTCCAACATATTACTGTTTCTCAAAATTTTATTACTTGAATCTGTAGAGTAGCCACTTACGTTATGAAACGAACAACTTCGCCGTAAGACTCAAAACAGTCAAGATTCATAACGCAATGGTCCTATTATATATATATTTGAAGATTTTGATGAATAAAATCAAAAGTGACATTTATTTATATCAATAAATAGTAGCTTACTTGTAACTGTCAATAAATAGGTAAAAAATTATTCATTTTGAAATTGCCTTATCGATTTGTATGTTATGCAGATTTTTTGCATAGACTCTAAGTTCATTTGACTACTGGATCTTGTTTTCCCAAAAGCTGCTGACTGTCCTGTTATATAAATGGATGATTTGAAATTGTGGACAAAGAACGTTGGGAGAGATTGCTAGAGCAGTAGAATCATAGACGGCAGGGCCTATAAGCATATTTTCCCTCCAGCCAGAGCAATGGATTTTCTAGGTTGCCCAGGGCCAGCCCCACTCTTCAAACCAAAGGTTAGCATCCTATTGTCCACCGAGATAGCACAGATAAGGGCAGGATTCCAAAGTCGTAGGTTTGATAGGAGTATCCTTCTCCAAGCAGATGTGCGCTAGCAGAAGAATTCAGAGAGTAGGGCTTGTCTTTGTTGGACCACAGGGCGTGAGCAATCTGCAGTTAGTAGATACCAAGTTGGCTATATATATATATATATATATATATATATATATGTGTGTGTGTGTTTGTTTGTGTGTGTGTGTGTGTGTGTGCTGGTAATTTGACAACTGGAAGGTGTTGAGAAATTTAAGAGAAAAACAGGTGTTACATCTAAAAAAATTTCCGTTATATTTTGTGAACTTTGTTGACAACTGAGTTTAATCCCGCCCCGGAAGAAAAATAACAAAAAACGGTTGCACGCTTTAGATATAATATTATTGAACAAAGTGAGTAAACTTTCTGGTGGGACACATTATACACATGATCTTACACCCATAAACAAATATGAATACTTGCGCGTATATATGTGTGTCATGTAATCCTTGTACATAAACTATTCAGACTAGACATGTTTGACGTTTGTATCCAACGTGGCCAACTGTAAGAAAACACAACAATAAAACAGAAGACATTCGCTGATAAATGATACAGTGTGTTTATGCACATGTGCGTATATATTTGCAACTGAACCGAGGAAAACAGACGATGATGAATATTTGGAAAAAAAAAATCGTAACATAGAATTCTACGGACATGACTTTACAGACATTTATATACCAAATCGATTGTATTGGAAGAATGAAAGAATTTTTTTAAAAACTCACAAGCAAATCAATCTTTTATCTCCAGAAAAATGAATAAGATCGATCAAGATTAATGCTCTTCTATTTCGACTAATTGTCGCCGCTACCAGGCTCTGATTATTCATCCAGTCATCTCGCTCATTTGTTGAGTGAACTTTTGGTGATTCAGCACCCCAAATGACCAACTGTCGTACTTTTTGCTGCAGGGCGGAGTGGTGGGAATAATATCCACACCACAATATATATATATATATATATATATATATATATATATATATATATATATATATATATATATGTGTGTGTGTGTGTGTGCGTGTGTGTGTGTGTGTGTGTGTGCATGCACGTGCGAGAGTGTTGTGTATGTGTGTACAACTCTCATACTAAAACAAAGTAGTTTTTCTGCTTAGTTATAATGCATTGCTATTTCTTCTTTTAATTTAAGAAAATCAATTACAGGCACGAATGAAAGTAAACTCACAGGTAAAGTATAAAAAACGTTTCCAGGCTCTAAATCTTCCAGAGATAAACATCTGCGTGCTAGGTCAGTACAAAGTGCGTAACCCTTTGCAAATTTAATTTCATCAAAGCAAAAAGATACAAAGAAACTCCTCGATGAAGGACCCTTCAAAATGGATGTCAAACTGCAACTAACCGAATAATGTAATGTCAGGAGGGTGTGTATTTATCCGAAAATAATTTGTTAATAATAGTGTGTCTATCAATTATCAAAGATAGACACACACAAATACCCCCTCCCATATATATATATATATATATATATATATATATATATATATATATATATATATATATATATATATATATATATATATATATATATATATATATATATGGTGAGAGGGGAGGGAGTGCGTGCGAGATATAGATAGTTTGATAAATGGAGGGAGAAAAGCGTAGAAGGAGGGGAGGAGACACTGGAAATGGTGAAAGAGAAGCTGAGAGTAAGACAAAGATGGTGTGAAAAATGTAAAATGTTTTGGGGTGAATCATTTTCATTCTTCCATTACTTATTCAAACTAATGGCCTCATCCTTGTTGTCCTTATCGAAATATTCCTGTCGGCATCTTATCAGGCATTACTCAGGTGTTTCTTGCATATGGTAGTCCGTGGGGGTCACCCAGTACTCTTTTCACCACCTCAGTCAGAATTTTGCAATTCAACCCTCAGATCCGAGCAGCTGATAACTGCTTTTTTAATGGAAAAAAGCACTTTCTGACACTGAGAGAATAACGGATGGTGTATATATTTGAGGAAGTCTAAAAACCAGATCGACAGTGATAATAATGATCTTTGTCTATGATTATTTCTTATCTTTTCTTTGTGTAATCTTCTCTTTCCTCCTTTTGAAATGTTTTTTCCATATCTTTTTTTCTTCGTTCGCAAAGAATTATCTTTCTCTTTTGGGGGGTTTATTCTGTTTTTTTCCTTTTGGTCTATATTCATAACTTATTCGCTCTTTCTCGATTAATACCATCTTTCATATTTTCTTCATTTGGGGCAATTTTTTTTTTAGATTTCTTTCTTTCACGAGTCAATTTATTCATTTTTGTCCATCATTTTTTCTAATTCATTCATTGTTTCCTTGTACGATTTTCCTTTCTTTCTTTTCTGTCTTCTTTTTTTTGCTATCTTTTTCTTCATTTAATTGATTTTTTGGTCTCTCACCTTTTATTCATATCTATCATTCTCCACTTTTCCTTCAGGTTCCATTTTTCCTTCAATTAATTTCCTTTTTTCTCTCTTTTTTCTTTCTTTCTTTCTTTCTTTCTTTCTTTCTTTCTTTCTTTCTTTATTCTTTCCGTATTTCCATTATTTCTATCATTTTGATTCTCCTTTCTCCTCTTTTTTCACCCCTCTCTTCTTTTTCTCCTTTCTCTCTTCTTTCATCACATTGAATTCTCTCTCTTCTAAATTTCCCCTCTCGTTTCTCCTTCATTTCTCACAACTTCCCTCCTTTTCTCCACCTTTCTCTCTTCCCCTATTCATTTCCCCTCTCTGTGCATATAAGCTACTATTTGATGAACTAGACGACATCTTTGCTGGCAGGAACCGTTAGATCTCACAATGAGATCTCGTGGTTTATCTAATCTGACATCGCTGACTTCAAAATCCTGCTGACGGTTGATCCCACGAGATCTGATCTTGTACTACCTCTGCGTCTATTATGACGGCTCAGCTTCGACAAAGAATTATGAGCTTCTTATATTACAGTTTTTTTTTCGCTCCACTACGCGAATTGATCCGTATTCTCATGCCAAAATTTGACCCTTCTTTTGAAATTAGGATTGTGATTCGATTCATGAATTTTCTACCCGTTCATATGTAACTCTATGTGATATATATATATATATATATATATATATATATATATATATATATATACATATATATATATATGTATTTATATATATATATATATATATATATATATATATATATATATATATATATATATATATATATATATATATAAGCGAAGGTTTCGATCCTACCTCGTGGTACTGGATGGGATAATGGATAGTCTATAACCACATTGAAGAGTTGTAATACAACGAAACAGCTGTCCGTGGATAACTCAATTATTTAATCATTATATATATATATATATATATATATATATATGAACTGTAAAGAGTGAGACAGACTCGGGAGTGAAGTGTTCAGAGGTAAGGTTTATTAATCCTTAGATGTTAAAGGTCCAGACATGTTTCGGGATTTTTTCCCATCTTCTGTGGTGTGTGCTGTGTGAGTATGTGTTTTTAGGGTTTAAAGTTCCCATGTGGAACCAGAGTCCACTATCAGGAGCTATCCCTTGTGGGTAAAATATTTTATAGAGGCTGCTGGAGGCATCCTGCTGTGTGAGAGAAAGCCCAGCTAGTTATGTAGTCTTTGGTTAAGCAGCAGCAGGATGGGATAATGGATAGTCTATAGCCACAGTGAAGTGTTGTTATACAACGAAACAGCTGTCTGTGGATGACTCAATTATCTAATCATTGTATATATATATATATATATATGTACATACTAGTTTACCCTGGCCTTACAAAATGGCGGCAATGTTTAAGTAATTTTGCAATTGCGTTGTACTTGTATTCAGTGTCGTTCCGATGGGTAGAAGGGGACCCTTTTCTGTATTTGTGTAACTGAAATCTCTATCACCCAGTCTCTGTTTTTTCTATTCTTTTTCCGCAATTGCAGATGTTACCTTCATCGTAACCTGTGGTTTACAACAGTAAAATCATTTTACCTCTTGTCCTTTGTGTGTGGCCTGTTTTTATGCGATTGTCTCTCATTTGTACCGGATTTTGATACCCCGCCGTTATTTGCACCACCATTTCAATTCAGGGCGTTATTTATTTCATTTACAATTTATAAAAATATATAGATGTAGTTTTTATCTGGTTATTGTATTATTTTGTTACTTATCTATTTATCGGTCTGTGTGTTGACAGACCGTGAAGTACATGGGTGATGTAACGCCGATAAAACACGCTATTGGAAGGATCTGGCAGAACTGACGATATCTGATATGCCTAGAGTGACACAAAGGAAATAGATAAGAAGAGGTGACTCGCCGTGGAGCAATGGTTTGCAGGTCTGTCTCGCCAGTCGTTGCGGCAATAGCAGTTCAACCTTCACTGAATACAGTTGAAATGAGAAAAGCTTAGCAAATACCAATAAAAGGCAAGGGAGGTGTCTCACCGTGGTGCAATGGTTAGCGGGCCATAGCCACTATAATGAGTTCAATTCTCACCGAGAGCCTCACAATTACAGCTCTGTGCTAAATTGAGCATAGCATTTATTTATTTTTTTGTCTCATATTTTCTCCATTTTATATTCAGCTATTTTTCACAATTTTATAAAGAAAAAATCGAAAAAGACATCTCTGTTGAGACTTGAAATCGCCTCTTAGATTTCACGTGCTCGTCTTATATGAACGACGCCTTAAAAAATTCGACCACGGAAGCTTTTAAACTCTTATGACGACGTATCTGCGAAAAATCCCCTGCGAGAACTTCTTACAGCCTTGTTTTTCTTATCATTTAGCAATTTCCTAATTACTGAAACTATTTGAAATATTTTTGTTGACAAGAAATCAGTTTTAAAAATAATAGAGGAAAAGCTCAACCAGAATTAATCTTATACTGTACATGAGCGTGATAAGACTCTCTTTTTTCATCTATAGAAGCATTAGATGTTTCAAACGTAGGCAAAGATTTGCTAGCTGTTGCCAGTATCTTCTAAAGAATTATTTGCGACATAAATGTATTTTCAATGAGTCAGTCAGGCGTAAGTCATAAGATGAAGAAACCTGTCCTCAACTCCGTCAAATAAATGCCACGATATTGCTTTTTAAATTGCATTCAGGATAAACAGCTTCTATAAATTTATTCTTAAAAGGGCCTTTTTTTAAATCTCTGGTAAGGAAGTTAGAGAGATATATGTATTGCATCTGCCTACGAAATTGGAGATATGTAAATATTCGGTCACGTCTTTCCATCCGTCTTCGCGTCCCTCTATCTATCTGCGTACACGATATCTCCAAAAGTGCTCAATGAATTCTAATCAAATTCAGAGGAAAGATGAATGATGGGTTAATGAAGAATTGATTAAATTTTGGTGTGGATCTGGGAATCTTTCTGGGTTAAGGGACATTTTTCAGTTTTGTTTTTTGTCTTCTGTTCATATTCTCATGGCTGTTGAGACGATATCCACACCACATAATATCCCCCAAAGTTCATGTATTTCTATACGAAATCTCCAAAAGTTCTCAATGAAATTCAATGAAATTTAGTGGAATGGTAGGCATTGCCCTACAGAAACAAATGATTGAATGGATCCATGCTCAAATACTTCTCCTCGCAATGGCGTTGGCGGAAGTTTAAGTCCAATGAGTGCTTTATAATTTTGATTTGCGAAACGATTTCATCGAATTGCCTCTTATCAGCCAAATAAAGAAAATAACTAACGACGAAATAGCAAATAGACGTGATATAACTAATAAGAGTTATACGAGGAGAAGGAAAAAACGACAATAACCTGAAAATCCAAGTTCAATAAAAAAAACAAAAAAAAAAAAACTACTTAAAATCCAGAATTACTGAAAATGGTGACCACACGTTTCAATAGAGGACAAATGTTGATGTCATGTTGATTCTGTAGAGAAGCTACCGGGTACATTTGATGTATAAATAACAACAATAATAATAATGATGATTATGATGATAATGATGATAATAACAATAATCAGCTTCTATCATGGTTACTACGGTTAGTGCAACTCAACTCCTATTACTACTACTACTGCTGCTTAAACAACAACAACAACAACAACCACTACTACTACTACTACTAATAATAATAATAATGATAATAATAGAGTGAATATGAAAGAGAGTGAAAAGGACCAGGACTTGCCTGGCCTTGGAGCTGAGAAAGATGTAGAAGGTCAGGCTAGTGCGACTATTAGTAAGCGCTTTGCCAAAGACATTGAAGTCCAAGTTGGACGATATGGAGATGAGAGGAAGGATTGATACAATGCAAACCACAGCAATACCGGAACCTGCAAGAATACTGATGAGGTTACCGGATACTAGAGACTTACGATCTCCGTCGTCAGACATGGATCGTCGTAAGAAAATCGTAGGATAAGCGTTAGGAAATCGGGAGAAGGTTGAGACAGCACAAAACACGGCACTGCTGTGATACACAAGTATGCTGAGCAGGGTGCTGGAGGCTTTATGAGACGATAGCCACCGAAAATGTGATACAAAAATTCAAACCACAGCATTGCTATTGACTGCAGGGATGACGAGATGAGGGCTGGGGACTTGACGAGACTGGATGTCACACCATTTCCCAGTGATGACCACCAGACTTCTGGTGTGAACATGCAAACGCATGAATAATAATAATAATAATGATAATAATAATAATAATAATAATAATATGTGTTTATATGTTTGAATATGTGAACATACTTATACATATGCACGTATAGTAGCAACCAACTGTCTCATAGACCATGAAATCAACCATCCAATAGAACCACTTATATATATGCGCACACACACACACATATATTTTGAATATTTCGCGTCTTGTGAAGCACACACACACACACACATATATATTGTGCGTGTATATCATATTAGCGCTATTTTATAAAAAATATTGAGTACTTTTATTATGAACACAACATTATTATTAATATATATGTATATATATATACATGTTTATATATATATATATACACACACACACGTGTGTGCATGTGTATGCGTGTGTGTATACGTGCAGGCGCAATCTCCCTTCCTGCTTAGGCGTTAATGGCAGCGATGTTGTCGCTTGTAACTTTATAGCTAGCTAAGAAAGAACAGTGACCGGTTTAGGTGGTTAGCAGGTGGGCGACAATGCACTCTGCCACTTATGAGGCCTTAGTAACGCGCCACGGTCTATTGCAGTTAAACTGTGCACATACGTTTTAGGGCACTTGACTCTTTCTTCGTCACCCTTCCTCATCTACCCATGTTCAGTTCTCCCAGATGGGCTCACGCGAGAGCCCATCCATTGGACGTATACACTTACGCACTCGAGTGTTCCCAAATGCACATATGTCAACTGACAAATATATAATCAGGCTGGTATTTATTTCGTTTAGGCAAGGCTTTTTTTTGTAAAACTCTGTCGTGTCAGTAAAACAGAGATGAAAGTGTCTAGGAGAGAAAAATCAACATTTTTGATATTATTTATTCATTTTTTCTGACTCCAACTTCAGATTATTTTACATTTTTTATTTTGATAATTGTTTCGCACCAATGTGCTCGTAGTTATTTTTGGAAGCTTAATTATATATCCATATCATAGTTACACATTTCGTGCATGTTTTGGAATGTGATAATGTTGTGTCGTTTTACTGTAGAAAAAATTAACCTTAATCTTTACAATGAAAGAAAAAAGACCCAAAAAGTTCTAATTCCGTGGGAACATTACTTTTGGCAAAAAATTCGCAGGAACCTTTTTCCTTCTAAAACGACATTTCCTATACTTACTCCTTAACTACACGTGCACAATTAATTTCTAACCCTTCTGGAACCTTATTTTTAACCATGATATTTCAAAATAACATTTTTCTCCGATTTTACTGAATGCACAGAACGAAATTCAAAATCTTCTCTTCGTCTTAACACACTTCCATCTGATATCATCTTTATTTTCCGAGGAAGAATCTGAATCAATTGCATTCTCATTACTCACCGCCTCTAATAAAACGATTTTCGTTTCGTGTTGACACGGGGACTGCCATTTTGCTTTTTGACAATCATTTTTGTTTTAACACGGTCGGCAGCGACACCTAAGAGTTAGTTAGTATTCTAAACTCATTTTTCATGGTCTGGTAGATCATTTTTAGCCGAGAAACATCAATAAAACTCAGACATAATAAACAATCTTCCATGTCGTATACATCCGTCATGAACCACCATGGGATTAATCAATTATATAAAAAAAACAACATGTAAATGGTTTTCTGTAAGGAAACATTTTTGGACACTCATTTTTCTGAAAGATCCTTTATTAAAGAAAATTTTTTTTCGGATACTTTTCACTTACCTTAAACAACTTACAAGTGTTGATAACATCTATTGGCATTCTTTTTAACTAATCTTTTATGTGACCCGTGATATCAAAACCTGATTCATTCAACTAATATATCAAAACTTTCATTCACTCTGATGATTACATATATTACAACACTACAAATTGTAAAAGCATATGTAGGGTTTAAGCATATGCCAAAATAGCAATAATATATTTAGCTTGTAAACAAATATGGCGAATATATTTTTGATATCAAAATGTTGATTATTTCATACGTTCTTTGGCTTCTAGTATAGAGAATCTGTAATAACCCACCATTAGGTGAGTGTTGCCTTTGGTGCAAAGCTAATTTGGGTGTTGGTATTTGAAATTTGCAATCATTGCGTAATCATTACGAACGAGACAATCTCTGAAGGTCATTCATGGGACTAAGAATGAAAATCATAAACATAACAGTAGGTCGAAGTGATTTTTTTATTTTTTAAATTTTTTTTTAAATTTAGCCATATTGAACGTAAATTTTATCTAGCAGTTTTTGAACAGCAAACTATTAATTAAACACACTGAGAGTTAGTAAAAGAAGGTCAGTGGTCATGAATTATTGCAAGCTTCACTGGTCGAGATGATTAAGCTATTTAGAGTTTAACTGACCACGTAACAAAGCAATCGTCTTGGCCGATGGAACGTTTGAATGATCTGTTTCTTGACTAATACAACAACTAACAGACAACAAATTTGCGATATTGCCTTTAAATTCTTGATATTCTTTTCAATTCTTGATATTTCAATCCTTGATCTTCTTTCAATTCTTGATCTTCTTTCAATTCTTGATCTTCTTTCCATTCCTTAAATCAATTAATATATTTCATAATAAATAATGGATTCGCACTCTTCCGTCAGTCACTCTTTGAAAAATAAAGTGTTCGCGCTGAAAGATCGGGTGCAGAGGAAAGGTCCCGAGAAAGAAATCCCAACACTAAAACCATGGAAAGGGTGGGTAGAGGAAGGGAAAATCAGGATATGAGATCGTAAAAGAGTAGTAAGCGAAACTTAAAGATATCCACCGAAGAGAACGGCCCGACTCTCTCTTCTAGAAAAGAAGAAAGACCAGAGAGTAAAATGAGGTGGAATAAAATTTGATTTTAAAAGCATTTGATCGGAGGAATTGGCCAAGTGCCAGGGATGGTCGCCTCGGGAATACCACATGATTTTTTTCATATACTACAGTGTTTTCGACCCCCCCTCCCGCTGTCCACCGTCAACAAAGCAACGAATATTTTACGAATGATGATAATTAAGTGGACGCATGAATTATATAGCTTTGATTACATCAGAATATCAATGCTGATCTGACATACGACTCAGAGATGACCTTTCTAAAAGACTGCTGCTTGACCATTCTGAGAAATGATTCTTTCTGATGTTATTGATTAGAGGACGAGATTGCATTCGTGGAGCGCTCGGTGAGAGTTGAACTCATTTGCAATGGCTTCGGAGAATTTTCAAAAATTGAGTGGATAAATATTGTAGTCTGATCAATTAATTGAATGATGAGAATACTTCATTTTTTAAAATTTTTGTTTACTTTTAGTCACACTTTCGAACTCTCAAGGATTATCAAGAAGGGAGTTACCTATGCTGCATATTTAAGACTAGTATACAATGTGCACATGAGAGAATCATGCTCTTCCTCACATGGAGAGATCATAAGACAGCACAGTATGTTATAAAAAAGACAGGAGTCCGAGATATAGTAGAAACAATAAGAAAACTCAAATGGGATCGAGCTGGTCATATTGCAAGTATGTCAGACAACTGCTGAGCATCACGATTCACAACGTGGATCCACATAAATCATATGCGAAATTTTGGCCGACAAAATGACGGGACGAGCTAGATGTATTCAGAAAGTGCTGGCTCTGCGATGCCCATGATTAGGAGGCCTGGTGGATTTAGAGGAAGGTCTATGCCCAACAACGGACGCTAAAAGGCTGCTGCTGCTGATGATGATGATAATGATGATGATAATAAAAAAATGTCAAGGTAGCCTATTGATGTTAAAATTGTGAAGTTAGAAACATTATAAAACATAACATTTTCAAATGAAGACTAAAAATGACTAAAAAATGCACCAAGCGAGTTGAAATGACTTATATTTTTTTTTAAAGAGAGAGAAAGAAAGACTAACGTTGGGTAATGCACTTGTTCACTCGTGATATAAAAACATTGTTCTCGTCGGGGAAACATTCAGACCGGAATTCATTCCACGTAGCACATGTTCTTGAAAGGTACTTTTTTGTTCTTGTATGGAACTTTCGGCGAATTCTTGCAATATCAAAAAAGTATGGATGAGCTTTAAGTGCAAACTGGGTTTTCGCTGAAAGATTCCGTACAGGAAGGAACAGGGAATTCCCATGGATGTAACAAAGAATGCAAGTTTTTTCTTTATACCATACCAGAACTTAACATTGAAACTCGGCGCTGGTGTATCTGGGCAGAAAGCAAATTAATCTATCTTATATTATTCATATCGGCCACTGGTTCTCTCTTGATACTGGTTTGGATTTCATAAAAGGCTTCAAAGACTAATTTTTAATCATTGAAACAAGTTAGGCGTATTCACTGCCAATGGTGAAGAAAGAGTTGGTGGTGTTCTGGGACTTAATCAGCAGACAAGCTCCGTTTCAAAAATATCATTATTCACTGTAATCTATCTGGCGTCATTGTTTATGTCGTAAACGTTTCAAAAAGTTAACAAAATCAATTATAGATTTGATTTAGTCTCATGGTGTACAGCAATGATTTGCTAGGTAGTCTCGCTAAACCAATGCTTCTTGAACTGGTGAATGATTCACCCAAAGTTGAATGACATTATTTTTTAGATTATTTGAATTAGATGGTTGAATGAAGGTGAATTGAAACATAAAGATTTAATGAATTTATTTGCTTGGCAATTTATTTATTAAATCAGCATTCAAACTTTTTAAAGCTTCAAAAAATTAAGAGAAATAAAACATTTGTCAAAGTTGATATATATATATATATATATATATATATATATATATATATATATATATATATATATACATATATATATATATATATAAGTATGTATATATATATATATATACATATATATATATATATATATTTATACATATATTTATATATATATATATATATATATATATATATATATATGTATATATATGTATATACATATATATATATATATACATATATATATATATATATATATATATATATATATATATATATATATATATATATATATATATATATATGTATATACATATATATAGATTCAGGTTATGTAAAATCAACAAAGCTGAGATCAGCTTCTCTTATTTTTCAAAACTATACAGAATTAAGATCTTGAAATTACTTTTTAAAATTTTGAAAAATCAATAAAATCAAAAAGAGATTCTTTTGAAACTCTCGAATAAATTTAGATCACCTGGTTGATAACATAACCAACTAAGTTATTAAATGAATAAATAATCAAATAAATTTGAGAACTTATCAGCTGAAATATATTGAAGAATGTAATAAAAATGTGACTGGTGAATGTTTTCCTGTACTGATAAACTTGTAATTGTTTATCAATTTTCATGCGCAATTTTATCACTAGAATTGATATGCAATTTATGATATTTATAGTTGAATATGTATTTTTAATGTAAATTTTATATTCATCTAATAATGATAAATAATGAAGTGAAAAATAGTTTTTAAAAATTGATGATTAGGGGAGATTAATGAAACGAAATCAATATTTCTTATTTTCATTTTCCCAATTCCAGTTTCGAAAAATCACAAAGTACAGAATCAAAAAAATATTTTTGAAAAATTTTTGAAAATCAACAAAAATGAAAATCAGTTCTTTAATTAGCAAATGAACCTTTTTAGAATTTTTTTTTTCTAGTTTCTAAAACTTTTTAGAGGTTAATTTTATCTGTATTAGAAACCGTCAACCAAAACTACCACCCAAACTGTCGACATAGATTTCTGCAGCTTTTAAGTGTGTCTGAATGATTATTTATCATTATGTGTTGTGTGTACAGGCCGCTCTGGTGGAGTTAGGGGGCTGAAAATTGAAATTTATTAATGATTATTATTGAAATGATTATTAGATCATATTTTAAAATCCACCCCCGAATCGGCTCCAAGTTGGGTCCAATTTGCAATGTGAGTTCATGCTAAATTGGTTCCATAAGCTTTGTCCTGTACTATTAATACTTGTTTGTTTGATGTTTTTTTCTTTTTAATTCGGGCGTTTTCCAGAGATCACTGCCGAAGTAAAGGCGAGAGAAGGAAAGTATTCATTTTTCTATAATTTTGATTGATCATCTCCAACAAGATACGACTGTTTCTCCTGGATAATCAACCAGACCTTCCTTTTTATAAGTTTCAAAAAATGAGTAAATTTAGAAAAGATTTTCGATATTCTTGGGTGGGGTGGGGTGCTATTTGCTATTTATCGTGGTGTAGAGATCAGTTTCCTCTTAGAAGGATTATCAGGGACGACACAGGAGGACCCCCTACTATCAGATAAATATTAACAGGTTCATGTTTCTAGAATTAGTATTTATACTTTGTCACTTTCCATCCTTAGCTGTTGTAAATCGTTAGTAAACGGGGGAATATCTTGATTTCTGATTCTGTCGTTAAAGACTCCAACATCATCGCAGGACACAGTCGAGAGCAGGCCAACCCCTGAAAACAAAGTGGTTTTGTCGGAAAGAAATTCAAGAAAAGTTTCTCTTCGTGCAAGTATTCACTCTTTAGCGGACTGTGCCGTTGTATGTAGAAGAAAGAACGAGACGAAGATTGAAAGAAGCCTGGCTGTAACAGCCCCTACTTCTCCACCCCAACTTCTATTAGGACTGAAGATAATTACTGCAATTTTTGTATTATATATATGATGAATAAAAAAAGTTATAACACAAATTTTCGCATACTTGTCAGTTTAGCTCAATCGGTAAGACAGCCCCTAACCAATCACTTATTCGTGATTTTCAAGTCAAGGTAGGGAAATGCTGATTTTATATATCGGTTTGATTAAATGAGACGGAAAGAAAAACAATTGAGAGTTCACTCCTCTAAATTAGGTGAGGATTATTCCTGTTGTAGCTACAGGCAAGAACAAAGCCAATTCAAGCCTCCAACTTGGACTGGACAATCCTTTTTGTTTAAGCCGTAGGATAGAATAACATATTTTCCTGTAAATGTAAATTGACCAAACCAGATACGTGACTAGAAATTACCAACGCAAAACATGGGAATGACATTTATCGGCAGGATGCGAAAGATTTGAACTTTTGATAATAAAAGATGTTGGAATCAGATGTTGAAAGATTTGCGGCGAATGGCGTGAGGGGTTAAGCTAGAATTGGAGATAAAGTTTTGAGAGGTGGGTTTTTTAGAATCTTTTGTTGGGTTCGACGCTTACCCTATTTATAGTTTGAAAAATGACAATAGAAGAAAGAATAAAAAATGAAAAATTAACAGTCAACAATGTGTTTTTCATAGTACTTGATGTGTGACCCACATGCTGAATAGCTTGGGTTACTTTTCAGTACGAGACACGATACCTCGAGTACAGGCGTCGAGAATGTCAGTCGTTATTGAGTTTAGAGAAAGGAAGATTTTTGTAAAAGGCAAGTTCCAGTGTTTGACACGATAGGGGCACGGTTGGGTACGGTTCATATCTACTTCTCGATTTCCAGTTTTTTTTTGCATGTCTCAAAACAACCCCGAAATTGGCCTTATATTTTAAACGAAATTTTCATCGAGTCAACCTAATGAATGCGCTGTGATGCGTTGATCAAGAAAACGCTTCCGACAGATCTGACTCATTTGCTGCAAGGACTTATTTTTCTCGATGCGTGGTATCCAGAAAAACGATCTATACCTTTTCCTTTGCAAATTTAAGATGACGCAAACAAATGTGAAAATACGCAAAACAAAAAACAAAAAAAATTACGGCATGCAAGTTATAAAATGGTCACGAAATTAGAAAATATAGGAAGGAAATTGAAAAATACGCCTAGCAAATTAAGAAATACACCAAGCAACAGTTACTGCAAATATTGATTTGTTTAACTGGATTGAAACTTGTATTTTCATTAAAAGAAATATCTAAAATATTTCTTTCAATTTGTTTGGCATATTTCAAAATTTGCATAGTTTATTTTAAAATTTGCATGGTGTATTTTAAAATTTGCATAGTGTATTTTAAAATTTGCATAGTTTATTTTAAAATTTGCATGGTGTATTTTAAAATTTGCATGGTGTATTTTGAAATTTGCATAGTGTATTTCAAAATTTGCATAGTTTATTTTAAAATTTGCATAGTTTATTTTAAAATTTGCATGGTGTATTTTGAAATTTGCATAGTGTATTTTAAAATTTGCATAGTGTATTTTAAAATTTGCATGTTATATTTTTAAAATTTGCAAGTTGTATTTTTAAAATTTGCATCGTTAATTTCCTTTGATTTTCTTGCCTTACTATTTTGCTCGGGAAAAGGTATTGTTATACGCAGTGGATTTATTCCTGAACTTTCGTACGGCAGGAGAAACATTGTAAGTATCACGTCGAAATTTTATTTCGACGAAAATCGGAAAATTTAAACTCCTTCAGCTTGCAAACGGAAATATAGAGGAACATATATCTTGACAGCAACTTATTAGGTCAGATGTTATAAAAAGGCTATGTTCTGTTATATATTCGACGGCATGGTTTGATCACATAAGGTGGACGTCAATATCAGATGTAATCCAATGAAAACGACACATGATCAGGTCATGGGAATTGAAGTATACATGTAATTAGGTGCTTTGACAATATATGAATGTAAAAGAGGATACTCGACTATTCGCTCATCAGCCTTTTAGCTAAGATCAAATTGGAGTATCTGTTCATTGGAACCCTCGGGGTGAGAAGTAGATCATTGTCCGGGATCGTTCACCATTCCAGAATCTCTGACCATCGTGCTGAGGCTTGTCTTGAGAGCATCTACAAAATGTGTCCTGTGAACCATGTCAAGCCTGTCCCGACACCCTCATGAAATCGGGCCGTGTTATCATAGTTGGTCAGACAAATTGACTAAAAAAGGAGGAACCCTATTCTTCGCTTCAACCTCTCATTCCTCCCCTAAACAAAATTCTAAAAAAGTGAAAAATCAACAACCAGAAATTAAAAATGAGTTTTATTGTATTATGGGGTCCCATCGCTGAGATGATTATTATTGGCCACCAAAGAAACAAGGATAGACAATTTATTACATAAGTACCCTAAGTAAGTTGTTTATGGATTGATGTGTTAGTTTATGAATATGATGATGATTGTTTTTATCAAAAGTATCGTATAAAATTGTTATTTCGCAAACTGCAGTATATAACAGTCCTATTACTGCGATTGAAAGTCGAAAATCAAGTTTTCCTCATTATAGTAGCTATCAAATCCTCACGCATGAAGTGTAATCAATTACTGCAAGTGCTCATATCCATTCTATCAGGTTTGGCTTAAACAACCGCCAGTATAGATTTTTAAAGCCACCGCTGTCAGCAGAGACAGACTCTAAATTTGGAGGTCTTCTCATTATTTATTGAATCTCTTGAGAAAGGTCCCTATCAAATATTCCGCTTATAGATCCAAAACGTATCCTATTCATTACCAACGAAACAAATTTGGAAATTTCTTCATATTTAAAGTATTAATCTAAATATTGTTTGACACCTCTATGGTCAACTACGTTAGATGTTATGCTGTGAGCAACACATACACAAACATGTACCTACGTGTGAGCTTGGAGCCTGCCGCAGGGCGATGGTTAGAAAGCTTGTTTTGTACCCATTTCAATAGTTTAATGAGTTGGATTCTCACTGGGCGTATGCCCTTTACTAAGGACAAGCAAATACTAAGACTGAATGAAGCGGTACATACTTTCCTCAGTTGGACTGATTAGCTGACCAAGCATTGATATCATTTGCATCTGGGAAAATCTCATCATAAGAAACTTCTAAAAACCGAAAAAAAAAAAACAACAAAGGCCGAGTGTACATGACCGAAACGTTGTGAATAAATAAATAAATAGACAAGGAAAATAGTCTGATCATACATACATATGTATATATATTATGTGTTGTTCCTTTAATTATTATTCATCAATCTGAAAATTTTGTACAATTTTCGACCTTTGTGATCACCACTGATCTAAATTACTAGAATGGGGATCATGCCAAAAAACATGTTTCATCTTACACGGGGGTGCACTGCAATGTACTTTCATGTACGTTTTTGTTCTCTGAGGATTTTATTCATTTTTGTCACTTTTCAGCGTAAGATTTATTGTCTTCAAGTGTAATTTCCCATGTCGTATATTTTATGGAGAAGTCCTTTATTAGAAAACTTTATGTGGAATTTAGAAAATCCCTTGGAACATATCTGATAAAAACTTAAAAGTAATTCCCTCTTAAATATGAAAATGTAAGAAATCAAATTGAAAATAAAAAGTCTAACGCAAATGATTTTTACACACTCAGGCATTCAAAGTGTGGGAAAAGAGGGTGTTAACTATTCATAATTTTTGCAGCTGGGTGTTTCGCTTCAAAAGTTGCATGCATACTACTTTTAATGAAACCAAAAGGTATTGACAATTGTGCACATGGTCTTCTCGGATTTACTTGATTTATTTGATGCAAGTTGCATACACCATACAGGAAATGGATCGGGTGTTTCACTTTTTGATCATGCACAAGTTGAAAAATCTCTATTCTTTTGAAAAAAGAGTGATTTTTAAAGAAGAGATGGATTTGACAGGTGGCCAGGAAATCCCTAATCTCAACACTGCCGGTAATTTTGTGGCCACCATGAAGTAGCTCGTTAAAAAATATCCTCTCAGACTTACTCAGAGAATAACAGTATTTGAAGCGAGTTGAAGAATGAAAAGGCGACAATCAAAAGTTCAGGAACTTTATTTACTCTTTAAAAACTGTAGAAAGCTTCTGGTAGTAAATCTATCAAAACATACTAATAGTATATTGTTTTTGCGTTCCTCACAAAAAGTCACTATTCAATCGTTTATTTCAATTTATGCTGTCCAACTCGAGTGACTCGTTCTCCATGTAACAACGGGAGGTCATTTCAAATAGAGTTTCATGTATATAACGCATTCATAAATAGTCTGTCGGATTATTTATCAATTCCTTCATATATTTGTCGGAAACAAAACAGTGAGAATGAACAAGAGGAGGGGAGTGGCTATGAAGCGTTTTTTTTTTTTTTTTCGTTTGGACTGTTTAGCTCAATGGTAAGAGCAACGCTACGTTGAAACTACAGCTTAATCGACTGCAGGTTCGATTCCTGTAGCAGTCCCATTCTTCCTGAATTTTTCTGAATTTGCACTGTTTAGGTCGATTGAATCGTTTTCCGTGTAACAACAGAAGGTTATTTCAAATCGAGTTTCAAATAATATAACACTTTCACACACACACACATAAATATGTATATATGATTCGATTTGAACAAATCAAAACTCTCTGGCCCACCACCGGGAAAGAAACATTGTTAAAATATGCTAAAACTATGCACTGAAGACTAAAAGAGCCAGATTTCTTATGCTTAACTTATTTTGAAACTTTTTTTAAGATTAATCAGTGACTTTCAGCGAGTTGCGATGATTGCTTTGAAATTTGGGTCTTTTTGCCTGAAGTTAACGTTTTAACACTTAAAACCAACTCGTACATGCAAATCTGTATTAGTTAATTCATTTATTGTATGTAAACACACACACTCATACACACACACACACACACATGTATATATATATATATATATATATATATATATATATATATATATACACACACACACACACACACACATATATATATATATATATATATATATATATATATATATATATATATATATATGTATAAACAGTCGCACGTGCAGTGATGACATGAACTCAAAAACCTCCTTACGTGTCAAATACATACGCACACATTAACACTGACTCGCACATACATATCATTAGACGGATACACACGTAGAAATACACACACGAGACAAGAAAGAAAAGAAAGAGTTCGGAGTTGGGTGGCACGCGCTGAATGACCTCCTCCCGGTTGCCCCCCTCTAATATCCAGGTATTTTGGTACACCTCTCGTATGAATCAGAAATCGGAAAATCTGGCAGCTTACATATATATATATGTTTTTTTTTGTTTTTGTTTTTTTTTCTTTCTCTTGCCATCTCTTGGTGCGAAACAGGCAGATCATTTATTGTGAGCGGCTGAGTAGAAGCGAAGGATCGCAATCCAGCGTAAAAGGAGATATGTTTCCTATCTTTGACATTCATCTCAACTGCCGTCATCTGGTCCACAGAAAAACCGACAAGCAACCGCACTCACCCTGATGTGCTGAAACATATACATATACCTATGGGTTTCGTTGGTCGCTCAATAAAAACCGTCTTTTGGCAATATTGGGGAAGCAATTGAAAATGAATTAAAATCTAAAAATTTGGGAAAAGGGTGATCAATGAACAAGTTACCGCTCTCGCCTTTTGTAGACCAGTGATCACTTTAAAAAAATAGTCTAAACTTTCAAAAATCAGGTATAAGAAAACCTTGATTAACAATTTAGCTAATGGAACTTCGCAACTTGACCCCCCAGTAAAAACAAACTATTTAGAAGCGGGGTGGTGAAATCGGAGAGAAAAAATTAAAAAAAAAAAATTTTTTCTAGACATGAAATTTACACTACTCTGGCTTTGACCAATCGCTTGATGAATACCTAGCCAGTCAGTCAGCTGGACCAAACCTGACCAAAACTGAAAAAAAACAAACAAACAAAAAAACAAGCACAAAACAAAACAAAACAAAACATGTTAACAGTTTTGGTTGACGGTCTGTAATACATACATACATACATACATACATTCATACATACATACATACATACATACATACATACATACATATAAGTATGTAGATATGAATATATGGACCCGAATCAACGTTCCCTCAGATTTTTTCATGGCCTGTGCGAGACCAAAAAGTGGAGTGCGCAGAAAATATTTTCATATTTGAAACAATCAATAGTTGTTTGCCTTCAGTTTACGGAACAAAGGTCAGTTACTCAAAACAAAAAGTGTATAATGATATATTTGGTGTATTCATTTTCTTTTATTATTTCTTGATTATTATTAAATCCTATATTGTTTTCTTCGTCTATGGACCAGTATATACACATCATAATCTTTGCATAAACCTGCAATCAAATGATGCTACTTAAAGCTAGAGGGATTTGATGAATGCTCGTCAAGTCAAGTGGTTTCATAATTGAACCCTTCTTTTCTTTATCACCATGCGTGCGTGGCAATAAAGTTTTAATGCATGGCATAATTTGTCTAGTGAGCGGCTGCACAGCTTAGAAGGAATACTGGTATGGATAATCTTTTACACGTAGTTACATTAGTCTGCAGACAAATAACGATTTTTCGATCAACTCATTTCAGTAAAAAATATTAATCACATAAGTCACATAGTGAATATTTCTCAATTCAGCGGATAACTACGTCCTGGACTACGGATTTATTGATCAACCCTCGTATATCTTTGCAGATATGAGCCATGGGTAAAACGGGAAATTTAAAAGCTTTCATAACGAATAATAAATATCATACTAAACATCGATAAGCTTATTTCTGTTGCGATTATGTGATAATTTTCTTCAACTGAAAATCAAAACAGTATGCTCACGGAGACGAAACTCAGGGAGGCGGATTTTTGAGACAAAGTTCAGAATATATTTTCATTTCACATTCTATTTCTTTGTTGCCTCAAAACAAGCACAGACTTCATTACAGACAGAAGTGAGTCCCACACATCAAGATGACCCTAGAAGATTTGATTCCAATTTTTGCTTCCAAACCGAAGTTTCGGATGGTAATCTTATTTTCTGGAGGAAACTTTTAACCACTGAATGGGACACACTCACACAGCACACAAAACATAAGATGGGAATACCCCTCGAACATGTATAGCACACCAATTAAATCATTAATGGATTAACTAATTTCAATACACTCTTACTTCTGAGTCTTTCTGACTTCCTATTGTTCACACACACACACACACATACACACACACACACACACACACACACACACACACATATATATATATATATATATATATATATATATATATATATATATATATATACTAACAGCAGGATCATTTACGTATGATTCGACACTTCTCTCAGGATCGGAGTATCTATGCACTTATCAAGGACCAAAATCTCCCTCTCCAACCTTGACCAAGATCAAAGTGTAATATCAGTGCATTATCACAAAGTTACAGTTAGAGGAATTCTGATTTTTTATTAAATAGTCGGACGTATATGTATGCTAGCGTGTGTCTATGTATACAGGCGCACACATGCAAATAGGTTCTAACCAAAAGTTAGTGGAATTCGAGCAGCGAATTCTCGCATTTGTTTTTGTCGAATCGAGGAGCGTATATTTTTTCTTGTTATAATCGTTGACTAAAAAGATCTATATCCTTGAGTAAAAGACCTTTTAGATGTTTGAAAATTAGTAAAGAAAAAAAAAGTTTATAAATTGACTGATGTATGACATATGAGAAGCCTGACCAGATGGGAATAGACCCAGTCCGACCCAGAGGTCAGTAATGTTATAAATTTTGTGTACATATACTTACCAGACATTCATTTGCTCACCTTCCCTCGATGATGACCAAAGGTCGAAGCTAGTATACACACACAAACAAAAACACACATATATAAACATATATGTACATCATATGTGTGTGTGTGCGTGTTATTATAGAATGGATATATGATCCAACAAAATGATGATAAATTGTATTATATCATATTGAAATCCTATTTGAAATTATATTTGTATTTCTATTCGTAATAGCGGGAGATCATTGAAATAAAGTTTCAATACGATATAACGCAATTTATTATCATTCTGTCGGATCATATATCCATTTCTTTATAACTTGCGCGCACACACACATACGCACACACTTACATTTATGGAGAGAGAGAAAAATTTCGATGGTTTACAGAAAACTTTCAGCTGTTTACATATTTGAGGTCGAGTAAATGAATGGGGATATGTCTGTGTTGTTTTGTTGTTTCATAAGAGCGAAAAAGGAGATGTTATATATATATATATATATATATATATATATATATATATATATATATATATATATAGAGAGAGAGTGAGTGAGAGAGAGAGAGAGAGAGAGAGAGAGAGAGAGAGTCGTATTTAAATCAAATTCATTGTGCTAAGATTTTTCGCCTTTCGGTTTTATCAAAGTAATGATTTTAAATAAAGCAATATTGAAAATATTCACGCAACATGAAAAAATGAAATCAACTTTTCAATATTGTTTTCTCATACTCATCACATACACACACACACACACACACACACACACACACATATATATATATATTTATATATGATTATGAATTGCGTTGTATTATATTGAAACTATTTGAATTGTGTAAATACGGGAGATCATTCCAAATAGAGTTTCAAAACAATATAACGCAATTTATAATCATTCTGTCGAATCATATATCCATTTAACAACAACAACAACAACAACAACGATAATAATAATAATAATAATAATAATAATAATAATAATAATAATAATAATAATAATAATAATAATAATAATAATATATTCGCTGACACTTCATCTTGTTTCCGTTTATTTCTATCTTTCTGCATATCTATCTACCTATCTATCTATGCACCGTTATGAGTATATGTGTGCCTGTCTGTGTATACACACACATATATCCCATAGATTGATATTATCTCATGACACATGTGGCATATTAGCGGAACCGCTAAACCCAGTTATTTTTTTTTTTCATTTTATTCATTTCATGCTTTGAGATCTTCGCCTGTCCATTAAAGTGTGTTTTGTCGTTCGTTCCGAATCTGTCGGTTCGGGTTCAACAAATCATCACCTCAATCTATTAGAATAATAATTTATGTGTGTGAATAACTGCGATTTCTCTATCCTTCCTCAATTCATCTAAAACCACTTATGTACTCGGCAAGCACGCACTTAGACGTTCACTATGCGCATTAATGTATCTAATCTTAGAACTAGTACAATACGTTCAGTAGCTGGGCTGGATTAAACAAGTGCAAGGTCTTTAGTTATATGTTATAGAGGGGCCCTAAATCTCGAAAATGCACATAAATATTAAAACACATACATTTTTCACTTGAAAAAACATTTTTTTGATTGACACACAGCAAGATAATACAACAGATATATCTGATATTTCAGTGAAATTATTATTTTGCTTTCGTTTTGATCTTTGTGAAGTGGCCATGA
>OY735205.1:14714674-14724674 GCA_963457665.1 Thysanoteuthis rhombus
ATGTCAAGCGATGCGACCAGATGATGCGAATTCTAAATGCGAGTGGACAATAGTTTTGTATTAGTATGTAATATATGTAAAAGTGTTCCGTATTCTGTGAGTGGTGTTAACCTTTTGTTGGATATGTGTGGTTCAGTTGGGGCAATCGTCTACATGGACCCTTATGTTTAGCTCTACTCCAGTCTTCTCCAGTATATTCACTGTGCTATCAACGTTTCTCATTTCATAGTTTTGTCTTTGATTGGTTTTATCCAGATGCATGGCTTTACTCTAGCTTGGGTGGAATGTCATCTACTTGTTATTTGCTCAGCTCTGTGAAATGTTGAGATCTTTCTGAAGTTGCTGGATTGAATTATCAGACACCCGCGGAGAGTGGGTTTGTGTATCATCTGCAAACATTACTATGTAAGATCATTATTTGCTTGGCAGGTCATTTGCAAACAGTGAGAACAATATCAATAATAATTAGTAATAACTAGGAATGTCTGTAGAAATGGCTAAATTGGCTAAACTTTTCAATGTCCACTTAATTTCATATCTTAAAATGTTATGTATACCCATTTGAAGTCCATTCAAATGAAATAACAAAGACTCCAGAACAAACGATTGATAAAAAATTGTTAATTTACTTTAGCTAGAATTTCGGATGAACCTTTACCTCCTTCTCCTCTTTCTACTACTACTTCTACTACTACTACTACTACTGCTACTACTACTACTACTACTACTACTACTTCGTTTAGAATCCCTTTGGAAATTGAAATCAGATGTAAGGGTGGTGTAGACATCACTGAATTTATGATTCTTCTTCAATTAAAAAAAAACAAAATATTGTTATTATTCATGGGCATTGAGGACAGGTTCTGTGTTTACAGTAACCGTGTGAAAGTATTCCGGTAGTTTTGCAAAGAAAAGTATTGAATTTTCCTTGTGAATCGCATCAATCTAATTATATTCTTTCATTTAACAACCTGCCCCTTGCTTTAATATGTATGCGTACCAAATGTGGTAGCTCAGCATCATGTATATAAGTCAAACAAACTGTTTCTAATCATCAACACAAACACGCGTGCCTGCGCACCCATGCACACACACACACACACACACACACACACACACACACACACACACACACACACACACACACACACACACACACAATTGAAATGACGATGATTAAAAGAATCCAGTGATCCTGGTTTGCAATACTGAAAACAGAGAGAAAATCAAACTGGGTATGATGCGAATTCTTATAAGATCTATTCAATAAGCACTGGAGAAAGGCCTGAGAAAGTATCGGCGGAAACGTTGTGATGGAAGCAAGGATAGGAAAGACAATTTGAATAATATATGAAATAATTAAAACTATCATCTGACCCCCCCCCCCAAAAAAAAAACTCAACAAAAAACAAGACAAAACAAACAAACAAAAACAAAACCAAAAAAAAAAAAACTGGAAATATGTGAATAAACTGTGAAATATTAACAAAATCGCCACCGGTTCTTGTTCATCTAATGATAACTATCTTATTTATCAAATTCAACTTCATCACAGTTAAATATAGTTATTTACAAAGCTTTGCTTAATCTGTCGCGAATCCCCAGCAGTGGGGCACTCCGTGAGAATCGCAATAACCACATTGGGAAATAGGTCTGCGAGTATAATTAGATACGAATTAATAATCGGGTGAAGATGGCATTATAATCTAGATAGGGCGGGAATGTCTACAGTAGTAAAAAGAAAAAAAAAAAAAGTAGCTCCGATATGATATCCCCTCTATGTTATTGACAACAATTCTGCAGAGAGTCATTAACATTCGAAGAGTTTTTTCGGGGTTCTCGAACTCATTCTTCAAATTATTTCGGCCGATCCAGTCTACGTCTTTTCTCGGGAGCACTATCTATGTATAAGAATGAGGACAATGATAAGTTCATTCATTCGTTTCTCATGGCTTGCAGCCAAGTTTTAATGGATAGGATAGGGAGCCGCATTATTGATGGCAGTGTACATATCGGTCCTTCAGAGGATTGACTGGATCGCGACGGGTGGCTGTCTATAGCTGTTTTGAGGCACCCGGTATTTCCAGGCGCCTATCTAGGTAGCGTAATCAGCGGCAACGGTAGTCAAAAAGAAATTCTTTTTTAAAGATAATTGTAACGCTTGTAACGTCGAATGCAGATCTTTTCAACTCTTTTCTTCGTTAAAGACCGGGACTTCCATGAATGTTAAAATTAGCTGGCCCCTAGAGCGATGAAGACAGTTCGTTGTCAGTACCTGATCACCATCTACAAGGACTGGCGCCATTTACCGACGACTCAAGGGTCAAGCAGGCGGCAAATGGGAACTGGGAATATAGCCACTGGTTTGACCACGTGTTTTTCTGACTGATACGCTTCAACGCCTCACCCTCGACCATCCCAGCCATCAATTTTCGGCCCCTTAAAATTAAAAAAAAAGTTTTTCTTCCTATTACCTTACCAAGCGTCTACACAACAGCATTAACCTTCTTTTCATATTCTTCGGCTTAGAAAGAAAAAAAATATATAGGTAGGATAACATCATGGTTTTCCAGGTCGTCAATACATAGAGGACTGGCGTCTGTCAGGATAAAGCAAGGGACAACGTTGACCATATCAATTTCAGATGAGTTCTAAATGAAAGGTTATTTTATGTGTTTGTTTTTCTGTAAACTACAATATCTTTTGAAGATAACAAAAATGACTATATCGGAAGATCTCTTGAGACAAATCATTCTTTATTTCTACCTTTCTCTCATTCCCAGCTTTGTCAAGAAAATAGAGTGCTGCAAGAGAGTTGTTTATATAGTTGGTCTATGAGTTTGAGATAGGTGAGGGAGGTAATATATATATATATATATATATATACACATACATACATACATATGCGTGTGTTTGTGGCACAGATCAAGCTAGCAGTATAACATAATATGATAATATATTAATAATATAAAGCCACTTCTGATATGTAATGGGTTTATTTCATAGAGTGCTCGATACATAAAACTTTTTGCTATTGAAGTTAAGTTGTTTTAGAGAACGCCATGTTTCAGTTTATAATACCAAATGATGCTGTTTTCTTTTTTCAATATTAAATGGGTAAAAAATTCCCAGCAGAAAACAGGTCTTCACTGTGTAGCGGGGGACTAACTAGAACTGTATATTTAAAATGTAGCTCCTTGCTTTAAAATTTTTAATAATTTTTTATCATAAATAAGTTCTATCCTACATAAATATAAATATGATAATATCCTTATATATATATATATATATATATATATATATATATATATATATATATATATATATATCAATTTATTTCTATCAAATGAAGTATTGTGAACTAAAGCACAGACTCGGAATTCGAAGTCTTCGGGGGTCACGTTAAAAAATGGGATTTGCAGATGAATAAAGAATGATTATGTAACTAAATTTTTAAAAACTTCTCTACACACATATTCATTCCTGTTGGTGCTTATTGTGGAATGAATCTATTCTATTCAATAATTTCTTGAATACAAAGTCGGTTTCGGTTACATTTTTGCATTTTTTTAGAAAATAATCTTCTCTGTGATGAACAGTAAAATTGTGAATGACATTTTGCATCTTTTTTTCCGGTGTTGGGGGAATGATTTATCTTTATTTTCGGTTGCGGCTGAAGACGAATTGAATTAGAGTCTATTTTTTATAATATTGAGTGAGGCTTCGCAAAAACATTGGTTACAAATTAGAAAAAAACATTTGAAAGGCCCCCGCTGTAAACCTTTATTATCAATTTTTGACTACTATTTACCATCATCCTATTTTTTTAGTTGATTTTTTTGGGTCATGAGTTCTGTTATCAGTAAAAGCAAAAAAAAAAAAGGTATGAAAACTTTTTTGTGCTCCCACTAAATAACATCACTGACACCTTTTCATGAGTGTCAGTTATTAATTCTTCTTTTGTTCGGGATGCTCTTTACGATGTAACTATAATGCTAAATTGGAAATAAACTTTTTGTCTAATTTACTAACGACTGGAATTATTTTTCAAGGACCTGGGAACTTATTTGAACATAATTGAAAATTAAAAATTCTCCGAAATATTTTCTCTTTGCATTGGAAGTAACTTGAATGGTTTCGTATAACTCACGTGAAGTGAGTGTCCAGGTCAGCATTAAAGTACCTACGTGAACAGAACCTCACTTGCAACTGATCTAAAACAATAGTGTTCTTCCAAGACTGACTCTTCCCAAAATGAAATGCGTGTTTTATTGATTGGAAGCACCACGAATTTTTTCGTACAGATTTTAGTGAGGAAACAAATGCTAAAGGTTTTTTTTTTCTTAACTCAGGTCGTAAATCTTCCACATTTATTGAAGACTTTCAATTTGTTGTTGTGCACGAAAGAAAATATCAAAGAATAAACCTTCCATTGTCTTGTCATATTTGCAGTAATTTTCACTGGGTATCCTAGCCAGTTAGATATAAACTTCTTTGTGTGTACATTATTAACTGACCCAGTAATACCCAAGTGAGAAATCATATGATATAAGAAAGAGGCTTGATAATTGGTGACTATTTTTCCAAAGAAATAAATAACGGAAGGACTTTCATTCATTCAAATTTACGAAAAAAACTAAATTACTTAATTAGTACAAATTGAATTAAGATATTAATTACTTTATTGAAACATGATTGGTGTTTAATTCAACTTTATCTCGCTTTCCTTTCAAAGCAAAACAAGACGAAAGAAATAATGGAACAATCTTCATTCATTAACATGAACCAATAAAAAATTACATTTCTTAATTAGTACATATTGAATTAAAATATTTCTTATTTTATTAAGAGAAAGCTTTTTCCAGTCTCTGATTGGAAGTCCTGTGACTTTGTGCTTGGTTATGCTTCGTAAGAGGCACAGCGTGCCACGTACATTGTGACTTTAATTCCTTGACTTTCGGACCTATAACTTTATGGCCAGTCTCCTACTGAATAGGTCAAGTTGAATAAAAAAAATCAACACTGGTTTTTACTTGTATTACAAAATTATAATTTGTCGTCCGGGCGGATTGATACATTGATAACATCACATCATAAAATACGCATCGAAATAATCTAAATTTTCTCCAGATGAAAATAACTGTGAACAATAATAACACAAATTGATAGCCAATAATAAATCATATTAGAAAATAGAAAAAAAAACAAAACAAAAAAACAAAAACAAAAACAAAAAAAAAACCCAGATCAGAACGCACGTAGTGTAGCAATGATCTGCAAACTAATTTTACTCTCGATGGTTCGTGGGTTCAATTCTCATTGGACTATTAACGGTCTGATACCAAACGGCCAAGTTAATAGATAATATGAGAAACGTTGCGCCAGTACACATTTCACATAGCAATGATCAGCAAGCTAATCTTGCTGGCTATTGTTAGTGAGCTCAATCCTTATTGGCTCACCTAGTATATACCTACATATTCACTTAATCCACACATATAATGAACAGTTCGATTTTTTGCTTTCTTTTTCGTAACAATGCGCTGTTCCACAAACAGGTAACGATTTTGCTGATATAAATATCTTCCACCGACCATTTGAAACTATGGACTCTTCCTCTGGAACGAATTCACTATTTTTCCTGATGATCATCTCACTGAAATTCAGATACATCGACGATTTTTTTCCACAGGAATCCATTTCTAATTGAGTATAATATACTTATGTAATTTTATTCATGTTTGTGGATTAAGTACTCTACGAATCTTTTAAAATCTTTTTATATAGCTATTTTTTGTCTATCTACTTATTTATCCATTCATTTATTTGTTTATTATAGACAAATATTTAGATCCACTTTTCACCAAATGTTTGATGGATTAGAAAAAACAAATTTCCTCACGGAATTCTTCCTATGTGAGTGTGAAAATTTCACACCTACGCACACCTGCTTTTGAAATAGCGCATGATTTAAAGGGAAATAAGAGAATCTATTAAAGAAACATGGTAGTAAATTCATGAATTATACATGATCAATCATTTTCGCCTTAAGAAACAAGACGAGACTGGAACGTACATACAGTATCACCCATAAATGCATGCACGAAAACCACTTTTTTGTTGAATTCCACCTAAATCAAACAAAGTGGGATTTATTATTTGCAGAAAAAAAGAACTGTAATTATTAAGTATCATTTAAAATCAAACTCAACAGCATTGAAATTCTGTCACCATAGTTATGAATATGTTACTGTCCAGAAATGAGAGCATCCCACGGAAAAAAATATTTTGGACAATGGAGTCTCAATTCTGTACTGATCAATTATAAATCATATCAGATAATATCTATTTTTATCAAGTAATGCTCAACAAAAACTGATTTAATCATGCTCTTTTCAGTTTAGAAGAAAAATAACTTACTATTGAGAAAAAAGTTGTATGGGTGACACTACACGTGTGCATGTGCCTTCATATATATATATATATATATATATATATAGAGTATATGTGGTATCAATCAGGCTAGCAGTATAACATGATATAATAATATAAAGCCACTTCTGAAATGTAATGGATTTATTTCATAGAGTGCTCGATACATATAACTTTTGCCTGATGAGGCCCGAAGAGGGCAGAAACATGAGCTAGTTTGTGTGGCGAATCCACATTCTACTATATATATATATATATATATATATATATATATATATATATATATATATATATGTGTGTGTGTGTGTGTGTGTGTGTGTGTGTATTCACACGCGCTCGGAAATAAATTTCATTATGAATTTGAAAAAAAAATGCCCTATGGACAATCTTTGGTCTGTCTTAACATCTTTGGGCATCGTGTTTGCGCCATTGATGACAATTGGCGTTTTTTCAAGGATATTTTAAAACTAATATTTCCAGCCGTCATCACTCGAGGGCTTTTAATATTTTGATATCATCCACGTATAAATAACGACATGCTCAAATCTTCTCGAGTTTCTCTTCCCAATCCCGGCTCAATACCTCTGGTCTTTCGCATGCCCCACTAAGACCCTCAAAAAATAACGTCCGTCATTCAGTCAGGGTCGGAAACATTCCGGTCGTCCGTCTCATGTCCGGTTGGCGAAACTATTTGCTGGTCGCGGGTGAATTCCTGGCCTTGTTCCTAATTAATCATTTCTCAACCTTCAACCCGCTACTGGCAACTCGTGGCTCCGAACACTCCTCGGGCCCGTCTCCTCCAACCCGGGCGGTCAGTGTCTTGTCGAAAGAAATGGACATACGAGATGCTTGTCGGCGATTTCTTCAAAGAGACATCGGGGAAGGGCGCTGCTGTCCCTCAGGGGGAATTTTGAGAGAGAGCTACAACCAAGAAGACGAATACGAAAAAGGGATTATTGTTGTAAATAGAAAACGGAGAAGGTTCGCTGGGAGAGGAGACAACGTAAGGTCGAAGTGTTTGACCTTGACTCCCGAAATTTTGCCTTCATCTGCTCACTGCATATTTATTTACACATGAATGTATTTTTCATGACCATTCCTATCTATCCATCTATCTATCTATCTTTCTATCTATCTATCTATACCACTATCTATCAAACGATCTATTCATCTTATCCTATTCTTTTATCTAATATCTATCTCTCATTGTATCGATTGATCCCACTTACTCACTCACCATGCTATCAACCAGGACATTAATTTCGCTCATATTATATTTACATGTATGTATATATGTATATATAATTATAAATTGCATTGCATCATATAAAAACTCTAATTTGAAATGATCAACCGTTATTACTCGGTACTGTGCCCTAGATAAGATTAATAGAATAAACAAATGAAGGAATCAAACATTCGACGGATTGGGTAGCCACTTCAACGTAGCCTTGCTCTTACCATTGAGCTAAACATCTGCCTGTAATGCAAATGCCCAAATAACTGTCACGGCTCTGAATGCCCATCTTGCTCATTCTCAGCCTATATTCGCTTATTTCAAATATTTGTTTATTTCAACGAGACAATTACGTTCTTATATCTATTTGAAACTCCATTTGAAAGTATCTCACGGACAATGAATAACTTGGTCTAGACAGCGTGGAAAGGAAAATGGGTTTCGTAGGTTAGATTCCCGTGGCAGCCCCATTTCTCTTTAACTGTTTATTCTATTTTTGTCTAGGCTAAGTGATTGATTCTCTGTGTAACAACGAAAGATCATTTCAAGTTGAGTTTCAAATAATATAACGCATTCATAAATATTCTGTCAGATTATACATCTATTTCATAATATTATATATATATATATATATATATATATATATATATATATATATATATATATATATATATATATATATATGTGTGTGTGTGTGTGTGTGTGTGTGTGTGTGTGTGTGCGTGTGTGTGCGTGGATAGATATAATCAGAGTGAACGAGGGGAAGAGTAGCTCATATCACCGTCTGAAAGTTCACCTATCTTTCAATAATGCATTAATATCTATTTCTTGAAAAGTTCATCTTGATACATCTCTTCTAACTGTCTCAGTGTGTTAGCATTCATCTTTCAGTCTCTCTGTTAGTCCACATCTCAGTCTGCTCACATCTCTACTGATCTATCTCAATTTGTTCCCGTCTATATATCGTAGTCTGTTGGCATGTATCTCTCAATCAATCTCTCTGTAAATTAATGTCCCAGTCTGATTGTGTGTCTCGCCGTAGGGCTCATGATTAACAAGCTAATCTCGTCCGGTGGTTTCAAAGCTTTGAAAACCCAAGCACCTCTTCTATAAGGGAAATATCATGGCAGACCCACACTTATGACTTTCAGATTTTTAGAAAGTAATTAATGAAATAAAATAATAAGCTTTTGACCTTAAAAACTAATTTCTATTTCAAATGTATCACATTTTAAATGCATTATGTAATTCCATCAGGTCTGTTTTTGGGCATCTGGGTGATCAATGATGCTCTTTCTCTGCCACATGTTTTGCTATGTCAGGTTTAACATTTGATATTGATAGTCATGTTCAATAATCTATCTGCTTCGATGTCATTTTTCATTTACAGCAACTTGGAGGAGAAAGCCTGCTCACAAAGGTAAGTCGTACAAAAAGTAATTTCTGAAAGACTTTTTGTGATAATTCTGGATAAGTATATGTCTTCAATAACCAAAAATAATGAACACTCAATAGTCTGGAGATTTTTAAAGTTAAGTATCACACGATAGCTATGTCAGTTTATAATACAAAAACAATGTCACAAAAAACAATTGATTTTTTTCTCCTGAAGAATTTCGAAATAGTGGAATAGTTTATCATCTTATTTGAAAGTTTAAACTAGTATAGACAATTTTAAGGATAACTTAGATAGATTTAGATTCTGAGGGATAGGAATTGAAAATCAGGAGTTATCAGCTGAAATATGTAGAATAATTAAGGAAAAATAGAAAGATAAAATGTGCCAGCAAGATTGTTTAGTTTTAATAAACGTCAATGGAATGAATATTTATTTTAATGTTGAAGAAATATTTCTGATGTTAATTGTTTCAGGAGATGTACATCGGGCATATTTATTTGATATAATGATACAGTTGTTTTATTAAATTTTTAAACTCTTTGAAAAATATTTCTTCGGGTTTTTTTTTTCGAAATTTCTTCGATAATTTTTTGTAGTAAATTAGGACATTTTAATGCTTGGACTTTCTCTTTGAAGATATTTAAAATTGGACATTTCAATTTGTAATATTTCGGAAATTCTTGGAATATTTGGGAATAATCTCTCTAAATTCTGTGTAATTCTTGGAATCCCTGGGCAATTTTCAGAATTCCTTGTTGATTCAGGGCAGTTTCGGAACTTTTTTCCGGAACTTCCGATTTTTATTCGAAATTGTTCGAACTTCTTCAGAATATATCGGAGTTCTGAATTTTCTGCATTTTCTTTATGAAATCTTCTGAATCTTTTCAAAATATTTATAACTTTTTTTTTAACTCTCTATTTTCGAACTTTCT
>OY735205.1:14729674-14747174 GCA_963457665.1 Thysanoteuthis rhombus
TTATAAACAATCTATTATCCCATCCAGTACCACGAGGCAGGATTGAAAACTTCGCTTCAGACCCGGAGGCTGGTATCCTATCACCGAGCCACGGAATTAGACGGTCAATAAGGCCGAATTTAAGCGATATATATATTTATTTAGCTTAAACACCCCATTCTTCTATTCCGATGGAAGAGCATTGCGTAAGCTTATAATGAACGAGTTACCTCACTTAAAGAGTTCTCAACCCTGAATAGAAGAGCGTTGATAATTGCGTCATCCACAGACAGCTGTTTCATATATATATATATATATATATATATATATATATATATATATATATATGTATGTATGTGTGTGTGTGTGTGTAGGAAAAGAGAGAGGGGGAGATTGATATAGATATGATTATAGACTGCGTTGTATTATATTGAAACTGTTTGATATCATCTATCATCACACGGTGAATGCATCATTTGGCCTAGACAGCATAAATAGAATAAACAATGAAAGTAAACGGGGCTGCAGTAGAAATCCAATCTGCAACCGATATGGTAGTCGATCCAACGTAGTGTCGCTCTTATCATTGAGCTAGACAGCCGCCGATAATGCAAAGGCCCACAAAACTTTTTTAGTTCCAAATTCTTATCTTATTCATTCACGTTTTATATCTACTCTATTTGTTGCTTTCAACAAAGATATTTATACGATTAAGAAAATGGATTTATGATTCGACAGGAATGATTATGAATTGCCTTATATTATACTGGAACTTTATTTGAAATGACCATCCGTTATTACACGGTGAGTGTATCATTTGGCCCCGACAACGTAAATAGATTAAACAATCAAAAGGAATGGGGTCGCTGCAGGAAATAAGGAACGTAAAGATATTCAAATCAAGACAAAAGAGACGTATACATTTTTCTCCATCATCAGTTATACGTACCTATGGGAAAAGTGACTTCAATCGTGGTATGGTACAGGTGCGCATATGCAAAGTTTTTCTTTTGATATTAGAGCCGTCGTGTATCATTCAAATTGTTATCAATGAAAGTATGTCTTTTGCCATCCTTCGTGTGTGGTGATGCCACTGACTGACCGGTAAGTCTTGGAATCAGGAGACTTCAGATGTAGGTTGCAATAGAAACAAGTCCCTTAAATGACCTGGTTGTAGCAGCTTTGGAATCTAGGTCATTCTGTGATGTAGCTAGAGGAAGCTGTACAGCTTTAAACACTCAACATTGATAAAATTTTTCATTTTTCGTCATTATGTCACTTGTCCCAATATCTTTTAATGTAATTTATGTAATTTTGTTCAGTTTTCTTTTTTTTTTTGGTTTTTCCTATTATTTTACACATACTTTGATGTTAAGGTACTATGTTTAAATTTCCTCTTGTTGGAATCACCTGTTATGAACCATGTAACCGATTCGGGGAATTAAAAGCAAAACAGCTGTATCAACATGGCATCCTGGCTGTGTTGATCAAACATCGCCTCCCTTTCAGCTCTGATTTTAATGTATAGCTTATGTCATATATGTAGTTTATTTTACATTTGGTATTATCATAATATATTGTAAATGGATGTTATTTTATAATACAAATTATTTAATTTTGG
The DNA here is from genome assembly GCA_963457665.1 of Thysanoteuthis rhombus. Lineage (NCBI taxonomy): Eukaryota > Metazoa > Mollusca > Cephalopoda > Oegopsida > Thysanoteuthidae > Thysanoteuthis > Thysanoteuthis major. The sequence continues at coordinate 14,731,275 of OY735205.1, forward strand.
GGAAAATAGAGCATACTTACGTAGGTTACCCCCCAAAAAACGTATTCAACGATGAGAGATCAGTATATATATCAACATATATGATTCATTGTTCACGTCACTTCTATTGAGTGTTCACCCACGTGAATATTTAATCTGTTGTGTCGTTTTAATCTCAAACTGCATAAAATTAACAAATGATAATTTTTTAAGAGTACTTATTACACAGAAAAACTTCTTCGGGTTGATTTTCTACCAACATATTGAACCGAAAATTTTTTTCCACTAACATCAGAGTTAATTTTTCCACATCGAATACCATTCCATTTCAATCAATTTGTTTATACACACACACACACACACACACACACACACACACACACACACACACACATATATATATATATATATATATATATATATATATATATATATATATATGCAAAATAAAAGATCTTAAGGAGGTTGATAGGTTTAGGATTTTGAAATCCGAATTTTGTTTTAAAACTTGAAAAAAAACAAAACTTTAACGGAACATTATGAGTCATGGTAGTATATTTATACATGGACTTTTTAATCACTCAGATTCATACTTTTCAAACTGGTCCTTACTTTGGGGTAGATTAGATCAAAAGCAGAATCGTATTTAAGGAGTCGGTCAAGTAGACATAGTGTAACTTTCCATTTATAGATATACGCGGGCATATAGTTAAGTATTGCCTTTGAGACAAAAAAAAAAGAAAAAGAAAATACACACGTACGCATACACCCATGCATATAAACAAGTGTATACAAGCATGACCTGAAGTCATTATTATACATCGTACAATTACAGAATTATGTGAGAAATAATGTTATAAATATTTGCCAAGTTTTTAGATAATTAAATGATTTATTATGCCTTGTTATTATCCAATTAGACATTTTTCTTAAGTAAATGAGCAAGAATTTTAACTGATGAAATTATCCAACATGGTAGGGTATGTTTCTGTAGAATGGTTCAAAATAATATCGAGAGAGATCCGTCCCTGGAGAGCACCACCCATTGCACTAAAATGATAGTGTCAGAAATACAGCGGGGTATTTTTAGATGACCGCTAAAAAGCTATCAAGAATCGTGTACAGTAACGTAGTGACCTGAAACGGATCCAGTCTCGTATCGCTAATGGTACTTACCCATATCGATACAGAAAAATGAAGACAACAGATAGATATTTGATTTGGAATAACTGTTGAAGTATTACAAGTCGTTGGGTCTCTATCTAGCCTCTTGCAAGTCAGGACTTCTCTTTGCCATTTTGTGTCATTTATGCCATATAAACTTATCAATCATTAGTTAGATTGGCTGCACCTTGGCCGTAGGCTAGGATAAATAAATATATATCTTAAATTCCCGGTCAAAATCTTTAACCAAAAGACTATTCCATTTCCTTTGAAGTCATTGTCACCAAGACCCCTTATTTGGTCTTGTGGAGTTTTTACAGTTCTGAGATGAATAATTCTCATTCGACCATTACACAGGGTGTCTGAAAAGTAACGCCCGATTTGAAACTGATTTATATATATTTTGACAGTTTATTTAAACAGGTCAAGTCAAACAATGCTATGATAATAAATCATCGCGTTTATCAGCCAAATAATGGGATATAATATTCATTTCCATTTTAGATCATGACTACTAATAGCCCGTCATCTGAAGAGCAGATAGTAACAAATTGGGAATTTTGAGACACCTGTATTCATCTTTATTTTAGGAAGACTGGAGCAATTTTAACATCTACACAGCGCATTCAATGAGAAGGGAAGTCATTAAAAATATTACGTTGTTCGAAAAGTGAAGTTTTATCTTTTGAGAAGGAATAAAAACCCGTTAGATACATAAGCAAAATTAAATAGAATGAATAAAGAAACTTTTCATATTTTTCTAAAGAACTTGGTAATCATGATTATGAATAATGACAAAAAAAAGACAGTATGAGACGAATATCTTCATTTTCCCTTGAACAATCTGGCATTCTGGGCAAAATAACGTTTAACACCTAAAACAAAGGTTTAAACCTGTAAGATCTTGGTGAGCTGTCAGCAATTTTCGTTTACTATTAGAGTAAGGCAAGACTATCCCAGCAGCAGATATAATCATCAGAAATTATCGTCAGAAAGGAAACAGTAATTCCTCAAATCTTCAGCTTTGATTGATGAAGAGTGTTTCTGACTTTAGAATGACAATACAAGCCGACACTCAGTAAAATAAACACCAGAAGGTCAGATAATTAGGTTGGGGTATTTTTGATTCAACCGGCTCAGCGCTGTACAATTTCGATTTAGTAAGATTCTTGAAACGCATTTGAGGAAAGTAAATTTTTGAAAGTTTAAGAGATCAATTGTGAACGATCAAATTATTTTCGTTCAGATTTCCAGATTCTTTCAACAAAAAGCAGAAGGATCCGTTTCATGGGGGGGGGGGGGTTGAACACGTCTTCTTAAACGCTTTCCAAACGATTCCATAGTTTGCGAAATGTGTTCGTTAAACTTCAATTTTTGACAAGTAAACTATATTTGGTTGTTAATATCTCTGTTGATTTTTAAAGCAGAATTACCCCTACGCTCTATAGTATGATTTCTCAAACTTTTTTCCTTTTGTGAACAGTTTTGATAACACAAATGTTTTCTTGGCCCTTCAGGGATTGTTATAAAAGCAACAGTTTCTAAGATTATGTAGTTTTTAGCTGTAATCTAACCGTAACTAAACATAAAAACAAATAACATCCCAAAATTACAACGTGTTTATATCCTATAAGTTCTAGGGTATTTATTTAGTAAGAAAATATTTGATAAAAGCTGACAAGAACGAAATTTATTTTTAATAAGTAATGAATAGCATTGGGCAAATTTTCAATAAGCAGGTGTACACTTTTATATAAAGATAAAAAAAAACCTTTGTTACGTAATAATTCTTTGGAAAAAGATTTTAAAATATATCTGCAATCCTACAGTAATCTTTATACAACCCCTGGAGGGTTCCAAACCACAACTTTTGCCTTGCTCTAAGGTATCATCGGATGAGTGTCGCATCCAGTAAGCTTAAATGTGTTTCGACTTGAACCTTGCCTTTTACTCAAGTAATTATAGTTTTTAAATCTCCTGACTGCCACAGCCTTCTTTGGAAATGGCATTTTTTTTTCTTTTTCCTGATTTTTGGAGATGTCTATTCTCAATTATTTAGAATTGTGACCACTCCCTGTTGTGTTGAAAGCAAATGAAATGGTGCGAATAATTTCCCAGATGCCTCTATGGTAGTCTGACAGCAGAATAAACTCGACACTGTCGGGGGCGAACCGAGGCGTTTTGCTGGGGCAAAGCGTTGGCAAGCCTTGAACTGTACGTAAAAGTTTTTGATTGAAAATATCTAATTGTGACGACTGGTATCTATTATATTTTTTTATATAGCGGGGGAAAATAGTTTAACAACAACAATAACAGCTACAGAAGCTCATTGAGATAGATACCATCTATAATTTTGAGAATTGGCATTATCATTCAAAGAGTTATTATTTGTACGCTGGAATTCACCCTTCGTGTTGTCGATGATATTACCACAACGTTTTGGTCAATTCATTTTGCAGCCATCACCACGGGAGAAGTTGCACCATACTCCCAGTTGACCAATGAAAAGCACAAAGAGAAATTTGAAATTTGAGTATTTGCCGCTTGAATTTGTTATTACGTTACCAAAAAGACGGGCGCCAATAAACACATTAGACACTTGAAAAATAAACATTCCGCTTTCTGAACACATTATCCCACTCTGTACTATTTAAAACATTTAATATCCTATGAATAGAAAAATCAATCATTTAACCCGTCCACAACCAGACACAGACCTTTCATATCAGGCAATTTCTTGTATCTACGTCACCTCTTTTCTGAAGAAGCCTGAATGAACTGGCGGATCGTCAAAATGAACTAAGGTATCTTATTCGTACTCAACAAGGTCTTCTGAATAGTAATTTCACTCTAATATTGTTATATATATATATATATATATATATATATATATATATATATATATATATATATATATATATATAATCATATCTAAATCTCTACTTCAACTTGACTTGATGTTAAATGTATCGATCACTATGAAATAAACCCACCAATCATCGGATTTGTAATAATTCTCACAAAAAATAGGTATGTAAATTTGAATCGACTTATCACGGTTTAAACTCGCGCCCACTGATTACCAGGAGGACAGTAGTCGTAGATACAGACGAGAATTTATCTTATAGATATTAAATACTGATAAACAGATACACTTATACAAAAATATGCTTATGTTTATATTCTTTTGGAAAATCATGTGTACGATACAAAAGTTGCAGTAATCATCTTCAGTCGGAATAGAAGTTGGAGTGGAGTTTGACCCTGCAGCAGCCAGCCTTGTGTGCTTACATACATACATACATACACACACCCACATATATATATATATATATATATATATATATATATATATATATATATATATAGATAGATAGATAGATAGATAGAGAGAGAGAGAGAGAGAGAGAGAAAGAGAGAGAGACACAGACAGATAGACAGACAGACAGACAGACAGACAAAAGACACAAAGACAGAGCGACAGAGACAGGGAGGGAATGAAACAGCCAGATCGGCAGAGATAAAGAGGGGTACAGCTTGGCCGAGAAGATAACAGCTCGGAGTATGGACTCAGCGAGCCAAGTTCGGACTCCAGCTGGGACAGTTTGTATCGATTCCACACATGTCCTTGGGAAAGGCATAGATCAAAGTCAAGGGTAAAATAGTGCAGGATAGAGTGAATAATGCCACCAAGAACCTGTTGCCCTCAAGTCTATTCCACATACTACAAACGGGAACTGAAGTAGTAGTATGATATGTTGAGCCTTACAAAAAACAACAGAAGCCATAGACAGCGTAAGGTCACTGCTTACTTATATATATATATATATATATATATATATATATATATATATATATATATATATATATATATATATATATATATATATATATATGTGTGTGTGTGCGTGCTCAGGTAAGGTTTGATGTCTTTAAAAATATAATATATTAATCAATATATCATATTAATACAAGAGAGCTTTAGAATTGAAAGGATAAAAAACATGGAATTTTTCCCGAAATTTGTTTCGTACTTTTGAGAAGTACATTAAGAGAACGAAACGAATTTTTTTTTCAGAAGCATCACATACTTTTTATTTATTCAATCATACACATGTATAGTGAGAAAATGGATATCATACATATATATATATATATATATATATATATATATATATATATATATATATATATATATATATATATATATATATATATATAGATGGCGCCACCTGATAACATGGAAATAGTATGCAGGCCACGGGATTCAGCTCTTATGCTAACAAATTTATTGTCATTCCATTTGCATGTCTGATGAACGTCAGAGTATCAAAAGATAAAAATCTGATCGTCGCCATATCATTGTAGCTACATAAAAAGAGCGCGGTCATATTGTTAAATTTGTCATCAACAATTGAGTGATTGTCACACATGCCTCCAGCTCTATATCAATCATAAATTTACCCCCTCGGTTACCTTTAGTATTCAAATCCATGCCACGGACGATATTTATTCTTCGTTTGGCTGTCGCGGGTCACCTTCGCTGAAATATATACATTTATTTATTCTGTAATCCATCCCGATGCCAGAATGGGACTGAAGGTTGTTTATAGCCGCGAACTCAAGTGAAAACAAATACCTAGACACCCTGGTTTATGCTGCACACATCAGGGAATGCTGCAATTTAGTGAGGTAGGGATATTGGTGTATGGGGACTGTGTGTTTGAGGAAGACAGAGGACTTGATTTTTCCGAAATTTTACGCCGGTTAAAAGCAGAAGTACTAATTTTCGATAAAAGGCTTTTTTTATGGATCAACAATGCACAGTTAGTACAAAATTACACAACATGCGACTTAAAAGTAGCATCTCGTTGCTGAAAAAATATCAATTAAATCGAATTTTCCCCTCAAGAGACTTAAGTAAAATACAGGTATACCTTGTTCCCAAAACCAAACCTTACATTATACCTCATTCGCAAAACCCAGTTCATTACTATTTTTCCCAGTTTTAAGTGCGCTTCCATGACTTTGTGCCAAAGGCGATCGCCTTGGTTCGCCTAATGGATCATCATCAGTCTTTCAACGATTCCCCAGGATTCGCTGCGCTTCTCTATCATGAGCGCCGCGGAGCCTGTACTTCCTGAATTTGTCTAACTCGTCTCTCCCTCTAATATTCTGCCGGCCTCGGTTCCACATGTGATCTTGGGGGATCCATGTCTTGTGTTGCGATATCCATCGCTTGTCCGCCATTTGTGCAACATGGCCAGCCCACTGCCATTTGAGCTTTCTAATGGATTCTATGATGTCCCTGACTCTTGTCTTTCCCGGATGTACTGTGCTGTCTTGTGGTCTCTCCATGTGAGACCCAGTATAATTTTTTCATGTGCACGTTGAATAGTTCTCAGTTTGCAGATCTGTCAATTGATTAGGCTTCAAGTTTCAGCTCAATATGTGACTATTGGAAGGATGCATTTGTAATACACCCTTCTTTTTAGGATTAATGGGATTTTCTTATTTTTGAAGGTTGAGCTACTCTACCAAAGGCTTGCCATCCAAGTGTGATTCTTCGCTTGATTTCTTCTTCTTTTGATGGTCTCATGGAGATTCGTTGTCCAAGGTAGATGTAGTGATCTCCTTTCTCCAGTTCTGTGTCTTCGATTTCGATCTCAGTGTTTTTATCTCCGATGTGGTTGTTTCACATGATCTTCGTCTTGCTGAAGTTCATGTGTAGGCCCACAGGCCGGCCCTAATTGAGTCTATCCTGCCCTAGCCTTTCAAGTGAATGCAGATAAACAAAATCAGCATTCTAATGAATATATTTGATAGTCTGCATTACTTGCCCCGTAATCAATCTGCATGTTTCATTGCTTTCTGTTTAGTGGTATCGTATTTGTTGGTGTTTAATTTTTGGCATATATTAAATAACACACATAATTGTATCTATACTCTAAAAGACAGTTTACAACATACCGCCTGACTGAAGCTGAGAGAATGAGTCAGCAAAGAAAAGTCAAAATGTCATTTTCATACACGGACAATTAAGCGGCTTAGTTGCCGATATAAGCCCCTAACTATTGCAAATACTAGTTAATCCTCGTGGAGGAAATTACGGATATATTTGAATTTCTGAGGAATGATTTCTTCGGAGAAAAATCCTGAATTTGTTTCGTTGAAAGAGTCCATAGTATCGAATAGTAGGCAGGAGGTATTTTTTCTATCTGTAAATGTTTTCCTCCCGGAGAGAAGAGTTTAGTGTTACAGACCGAAAAATCTGTGCTGCAAGAACCGATGAGTATCGAACCTGCAATCAACATCAAGCAAGAACAGCTAGTTGATCATTGCTATACAACGTGTATCCCGTTCTGTTCCCCCCATACAATCTACTCGTTAATCCAAATGAAAAAAAAGAATTGGCTGATATATATGGATTTCTACGAGATGTTTTTTTCAAGAAAATTCAAAGTATTGAATTCATTTACCTTGAAGAGTTCATAGTTCTAAACGGTGGTTGGTAGATATTTTTCATCAGCGAAATTCTTACTCTGGAGTGGAAGAGTCCAGTGTTACAGACAGTAAACCGAGAAAATCACAATGTTCATCATTAGAATAGACGTTCGATTTGGGGCTTTTTGTTTGTTCCCTTTTACCCTTCAAAATTTGGCTCAATTAGGTGGGTGTCCCTAATAACCTGTGAGCCAATTAACCGGAATCCACTGCATATGACTATCTGTACTTTGTCGACGATTTTTAGATCTTCTGGTCTATTATTGTGCATTCATACATAAATGTATACAATACCGAGGTATGCTTTTAAAAGGAGCAGAATGAAAGAAAAGAGTCCTCTTTTTGCACAAACTACGGCATTTAACTCCAAATACCACAGTGTATATTATCTGGAGAGTAATCGATATTGGTGGGTGCACAGCTGTGGTTTTGCACTGCATGACTGTCGAGTACGCTATGCCTTCTGACTTTTGGGGTTGGCTGAGAGGGTCATTAGAGGAAAAAAAAGATTTAAAAAAAAAAGTAATGCCATTGTTACCGAGAGAGTTTTCGTTTCACTTATTTCTTTCTAAATTTGTAGTCAACCTGGAGTCTTTACTTCAACGAAGTAACAAAAGCAGACATTGTTAGCTTGACTAAAAGATACTAAACAATGCATCTAGGTACAGGAAATTCATAGAAATATTTTTTGATATATTATTGTGAGCACACACACACGGAAACAGACATATAAACAACTATGTTATGTTGGGAAAAAGAAAACTCTAAACATGAGCTATTCAATTTATAAAATCATTCGGCAAAAAATACCAACTAAAGACTGTTATGGAATCTTGGTTTTATACCAATATGCAAAGAAAATAATAAGCTCTGAGAAGTATATGATACATAGGCTTCTATGCAATCAGTGAATAATATTTCGTTGGTCTTTCTTTGTTTTTTGTTTGTTTCTTTCTTTACATCAATCGCCATTATCTAGGACATTGATCCAACAAGCTTTTCACGTGTGTTGAGCGTAATTTTTTGCCAAGCCTCACATTCTTCCAATTGGAACCATTCTTGAACTTATCTCGATTCCCAGCTGTTCAATCAGATTAAGGTCATGAAGTACTCATAATAGACAGGGGAACAATTGAAAATACGATGTCTGAAAGAAGTGGCTCAAATACAGTGTTCAGTCGAACCAATTAGCAGACCAAACATCGATATGAATAGCATCTGGGAACCTCTCATAAAAAAAGCCATTTTAGGAAAAACCAACAGGTCATCCAATGAAAGGGAAGCAACTCAGAATTCAATACTGCAACACACTTCTGAAATATTGTAATATATATATATATATATATATATATATATACTGATGTGACATGTCCAGTCCAGTAAGTGCATGTGCTCTCGGGAGTGATTCCATTTTCTAGAACCAGGAACACCTGAAGAAGGCCGAAGAGTACACGGCCGAAACCTTAAGAACTTATGAACATACAGACGAGGAAGATAGTCATATCATACGGAATGCCTTTGTAATTCTGTCCAGCAAGTAACGCCTTACTTGTGCGATGTGTTTTGTGATCATAATCGTCTTGGGAATTACGTGTTTGGTTTCCAAACAGATCCTTTATACACAGCAATGATGTGTTCTACTAGTTGTTTGAGTATTGGTCTATTTTTGAAGTGCTGACTACTTTATGGATCCTCCAAACTCTGGTTGAAAGTATCCATCCACGAACCATTATATTTACCCCAGGGTGCTTAACAGTTCCACTCACGCATTGGAGATGAAAACACTTTCCAAGCCTCGTAGAGACATACCTGATACCCTCCAACGAGCTATGTTGAAGAGTGACGCGATAAATCACCGGAAACGGCTCTACTAATCTATCATCAAATCTTTATATTTTGAGGCAAAGACAAGACTTTTGCGGTTGGAAAAGCTGATAAATGGCTCCTTTACCGCATTGCACCCTCTTCACTCAGCGGTCTGGTAACTACCACCTTGCAATACAAGATGAAATTGAGGGAGCCTCACCGTTATGAAAACGGTTTTGAAGCAGTCAAACATTGAGATATATTTTATCCTCCGGCCAAAACTCTAACCGTCCCTCGTCGGCCACAACGTGTAACATTTTGCTCGATAAGATCCTACGATGCTTTGCAATAACTTTGTGGACAGCGTGATCCTTCAGATCTGACACAAGAAACAGTTGACCAGGTCCAGTCATTTAAAAATGTTCTTCATTTGTGACGGTGGACTGCTCATTCTTTTTAGCCATTTCCAGCGAGCCCTGCAAAATAAAATCTCATAGAATGGCCAACACATGTCAAATAGTGATTAATTCATTATTGGATAAATTTGAAATTGTTCGTTTCGTAAGACCGCTGGCCGGTAATTAAATATGTATGTGATATATTAAAGACGGAAAATGTTCCTTTTCTGACTGTTTATAGACCCTTAACCGGTTGCAGCCAGCAAGTTGAAAATTTGTGTATGAGGGTGACCTGAACCCGGGATGAACGTATGATAGGTGCTACTGACCTTGGTTGGCCATGACTATTTAATCATTTTGAAACATGAGGAAGGCGGCAGCAAAATTGTGTACAGCAGTATTTTGAACATAGGATAGGTGACTCTGGCGTCTAGAAGTCAATTCAAGGTCAGGTCCATTAGAACAATTTCAGCATTTCCTACACAACTATACGGTTGCGATCCCTACTTTGAGAAGCTTTGTGTCAAATTTTACTATATGACTCTCAACCACACACACTCACGCATATATATATATGTGAATTCATGCACATATATGTGTGTGGTTGTGTTTGTGTGTGTGTGTGCGTATGTATAAATAGGTATACATACGTATTTATATTTTGCATTTATATATATGTATATACAGGGTGTTTACAAAGAAATAGTTTCAAAAAATTATAAAAGCAAAACTATTCAAGATATTGGCACTCACAATACAGAGTTTTGTAGAGAAACACTTGAAGTTTATTACTACAAGGTATGTTTGGTAGCACTGACAAAAGATTAAAAGTGTTTAAAAAGGAAGAAAATATTCCATTAAAAATTGTTGAAAATATAAAAGACAAATGTAAAAAGGTTTTATTTTCTAGTGAAGAATTTATGCGAATTTTCAAGGTCTAGTGCAAATCTTGTATCTGGTAGCGTTGAAATAAAATCTTAGAAGGTAGGGGAAAAATCCATTATGCAAAAAAAATGTACACATCGTGAAACTATAAGTTGCACTAACGAACTTCAAGTGTTTTCCGAGAAATTGCATTGTGAGCATCAATATTTTGAATAGTTTTGCTTTGGTACATTTTTCAAACAGACTATTTCTTTCCAAGCCATATATATATATATATATATATATATATATATATATATATATATATATATGTATATGTGTGTGTGTGTGTGTGTGTTTGTATGTGTGTGTACACGTGTGTATGTGTGCGTATCTTTCCATGTGAATGAAAATCAACCACATGTTTATTTTCTGCGCACTAGAGAACAGAGAATAAAAAAAATAGAAAGTCCAATTATAACCGTATTTTTGCTTCAAAGACTTCGGCTATTCTGCAGTTATTAAACTTGCACAGATTTTATTACACTTCTAGCATAGTACCCGTAAAAAAATGACATGATTTTTTAAAGTGTTATGTATGGATAAATCATATAAATATATATATATTTTGTAAGCATAATTCATTTGATGTGTTAAACTAATCTGAAATAACAGACACTAATTTTGAATTTTTCTCAAACTCCAGTCAAAACCTTGAATTGAATTTGCTTTTCTATCATAACAAGAATAAGAACAACAAGAATAATCCTCACTAAATTTGGGAGAGTGAAAATTAACATTTCTCTACCGTCATTTGAAACCAGGATTAACTGATTTCTTGGCTGCTGAGTCAAACTGGCAAGTGCTACACATATACCATTATGTATCTTACAGATAGGCAAGGGCTTCTTTCAATCTGATATATGAATACATTTATACCAAGAAGATATTTTCATAATCTAATGAAAATGATGTATACAATGCAAAGGTTGCAGTCATCATCTTCAGTCGAAATAGACGTAAGAGAGGAGTTTGATGCTGCAGCAGTCAGGGGTATTGCATTGTGACTAGCTGTCAATTTAAAATGTAATTATACGTAAAAAGAGCATATAAAAATATCATAACAATAAGTGATTCACAATACACATCATTTGCTGAGAGACAGATTATATCATCAATAAATAAATATTAATCTGAAAGGATGCACAGAAATAAAGGCTCGTAACTTGCACTAATAAATAACTATATAAATGTAAGTTTGTACACAAAGCGAAAAGTTTATACTAAAACTATTGTGTGAAGAAAAGAATGCGTAAGTATTCTTTTAATCAATGTAATTAAAATAAAATTGTGAACAAATTAACATAATTTGCTGCTCTACCCGTGCCGTCCAAAATGATTATGGATGTGAAATTGATATTTTATCCAGACTTTACTGTTATTAGAAAGCTTGAATATACGACAGATTAAAAGAAAGATGAGCTGTGTTTACACGTATCAGTATGCAGATATAAATAGTATTCATTCACTTCAATTTTGCAATTGGTGTGCTGCGAATATTGTTTATTTATTGTTGACTGATGATTGATGGGTAGTTGCAGGCGTACAAACAGACAGTGCTTGGTATATTTGAGTTGATTTCAACGACTGTTCAGTCAGCAGCGTTCTTGGCTGAATTATCGCCGTGTTGCTGGACCGAACTGCGGTTGCGCTTGTATATGTAGGTCTACTTTAGCGTAACAGATTGAGAGACACCTGCTTAGACGTACAAAACAGTGTAATTTGTTTCTATACAATAAGGTAATAGAAATATAATATATATGTGAGATATCTAGAAAGATTGAATTTGAAGTGAAAGTGTACATATTATAAACATTCCTAGACGGGCAAAAAAAATACTGAATCCCCCATTAAGCAATTGCTCAAACCTTATATGATATTCGCGATTACTATCTCCATTTTCATTGACTTTAAAGCATTAATTTATCAGGTCAGTTAGTTATTCGTGTAATCATCGCCATCAGAGATTAGTCTGAATGACTTGAGTATTTATTTGAACCAATATTGGCTTTCTCTTCAACCATATATGTACCTTCTTTGTAATTATACATAAAGAGGTAAAAGCCTATTATAATTGCAGATAATGCTAACAAACGGTTATTGTTATCAAAATCAGATGGTCCCAAGCACATTTTAAGAAAACAGAAGTGCCCAGGCTTGTCCGGGCGCATGTCTAAATGTCTATAATGGATACATCACATGAGTTCATATCAGTAGTGCTTAAACGTCAGCGCACTCAAATATTATCTAAAGGCATTTGTCTTTTCAGATTCGGAGCATTAAGGTACGCGAGATGGGGCACTGTAGCAACGTGGTTAAACGATTTGAAATGAGGAAAGCATGTTTCTTTTTCGACCTCTTCAACTCCTCATCTTAATCCCAAACGGATAAAAACGAGGATATTGAACTACAGCCTTTCCCTGCATAACACACACATACACACACACACACACACACATATATACATATATACATACACACACACACACAAACACACACACACATATACATATATACATATACACACACACACACACACACATATATATATATATATATATACATATATATATATATATATATATATATATATATATATATATATATATATATATATATATGTGTGTGTGTGTGTGTGTGTATGTATTCTCGTTTCCGTGATGTTTCTTTTCGCTGGGTTACAAAAATAGATGAATTATCGAGTTCAGTCAAACTTCCTTGATAGAAAAAATGGTGCCAAAATATACAAACATAATTTCATATAAATATGTCCGTAAAAACAATTGTGGTCAGATATGGTGTGGGGACTGGTGCATCATTACCAATATCCCAGAATGCCTCAGTAGCAGACTATCGGTTTCTCGTTACAGTGTGGTAATGACAGATGAAAATGAATGCAGTCACAACAAATTTTTCTTCATTTATTCACAACTTCCCATCCAATGTTCCTGAACAGAAATAAGATGAAAGAAAAAAAAATTAGTGAAAATTAATAATGATAACAATGCTTCTTCATGCAAGGACTTCGTAGATTATTATATATTTTCCAGCATTGTAATGATGTTAATTATATTTGGAATCTTTTATTGTTCAAAAAAAATATCTTGAAACGTGTTTTTGTTGAAATTTATATCTCAACATTTCATATTAAATAATATTTATTACTATTTTTATCGCAATTTTTGAAATTCCCTCTGCTCGTCTATTGAGATGCATTATAAATATCTCATATGTAGGACCCTAAATTTGTGAGAAAACCCACGGTACACGTGTACTTAATCGACTGACCCATAGATCCGGACCACCCCTTGTCCATTTTCTAGTCAATTACCCCAAGACTTATGATCAGTAGGCGAATAGTTCTCTAGTCTACTGGTTTCACATCTGATATTTTAACTTATATAAACAATTTTACCGCTGTGCAGATTTTACATGACCGCTAAGGAATCTTCAAACTTCTGAGATTTCTCTAAGCAGAAAGAAAATTCCAATGTGTGAGGTCACAACTGGATGACTGCGCGTAAATAATCCTCGCGACAAACCAATTTAGTGCACATGCGCAGATTGGAAAGAACTATGACTCCACACCCTATTGTTCATGACGGCGTTGCAATTGCAATTGCTCAAATTTAAATTGAATCAACGACTTAAATCTTATTTGACAAAATGCGTTGATTAAATTTTAAATACATCTAACGAAATGCATTTATTATAAACATATTTTTGGTTTACGCTTGGAGTTTCTGTGTGCAATGAACAGATGGAAAGATTAGTAATTTTAAAGATTTGGAAAATTACCAGGAACTGAAAAAACAAAAACAAACCAAAAACGACAACCTGTGGAAGTTTAAAGCCATTCCTCTAATAGCTTGGAACAGTATAGCAACAGTTCAGTCAGCGTTGGATTAATTAAAAATTCGAGGAAGAATTGAGACTCCCCAGGCCATGGTGTTGCTTAAGTTTGCGACGATACTTACCGAGAAAAGGTGCTATAGATCAGAACAGATTTACTTTCATTCAATCTCCAGCAATGGTATCCAGATACCTGGTTTGACCATGCTAATTCAGGAACTAATGATATTGTTATTGTCGGGGCACTAGAGACGATCAAGGAGGGCACTGAAAAACATCACGCCAAAATCCCTGGTGACGCTTCTCTTAGTCAAATTTCAGAAAGTTGTTTTTACTGGCTCTGCTCGTACATTGAGAAGGTGTATATTAGTGTAAATTGCAGCACAAAAAGAAACAAAATTGTAAGAAATAAAATAAGACTTCAACACAAGAAAGTGCATAACACTACATCCTTCTTTTTGCCGTAAGTTGTTAGTAATAACTCAGCATTAGATTGAGAGATCAAAATAATAATAATAATAATAATAATAATAATAACAACAATAATAATGATAATAATAATAATAATAATAATAAAAAGTTTGAAGCTAGAGAAATAACTGGACCTTGCTAAAGAACTGAAAAAAAAAATTGAGACATGAAGTTGATAATGAGGCCATCTTTACTGGAGTGCTTGAAACAGTTTCGAAGTCTTCCAAAGAACTGGAAATCCAAAGAAGAATCGATACTTTTTGGTCAGCAGCATTACCAAAATCAGCAAAGAATACTGAGGCAGGTGCTGGAGAATTAAGGACGCTTGCAGTCACCTAATCTTCAGTAATAGTCGCCGATCAATACTGCTTTGAAAGCTGGATGAGTGCAAATAATAAGAATGAATTTCTGGACATGTGGATGCTAATCGGGGTATCTTTGAGATTTAGGAATAAAATACGAAATCATTCTTTTATCTTATATATTAGAAAGAAAGAGAAGAACGAAAGAGAGAAAGATTGAAAGAGAGAAATAAAGACATTCTCTTCAATCAATCTCAAGTAGTGACACATTTATCGTTCTTTCTCTGAAACGATAACGAGATGGCGTTTTTTACAAGCTATCTTTACCTGACTACAGAAAAAGCTATAATTCCCATTCTTGGAAGAGCCTCAAGTTTTGATCCAATAATGATCGGGGTTAGCACAATAGAACCGTTTGTGAAATCTTTCAAGTGAAATGTTGTATACCAGAATGAATTTTTAAAAATCGTAATAATTTCCACAGGAAAAATTTGAAGCGA
>OY735205.1:14752174-14762174 GCA_963457665.1 Thysanoteuthis rhombus
CAAACTAAGGCTTTGATTTAGCATGAATCTTGATTGCAAATTTAACTCAAATGAAAGCTATTTAGAGATGAATTTTCAAAAATACATACTTTTTTATTCTAATCATAATAAGGAACAGATGTCGAAAATTTCAGCCCTCTTGCTCCATTTGTGCGGCTTGTATGCGTAATACGTACCTAGCCAGCCAAGAAGTCAGCCGAAGAAACTTGAAAACTGAAGAAACCTATGTTGAGAGCATTGGTGACAGTTTTCAAATAAGTCAGTTTACAGCAAGTATCAGTTACCCACCAACTAAGTTAAAAGGTTAAATGGGTATTAAATCAGCTCTCCTTACACATATGTGATGAAACCCTGCTTAAATTTACGAGCTGAAATATGGATAACCATATATATATGCATGTAAATGTGCGTATGTGTGTAAACGTTTAAGTCTTTATGTATGTAACTCTTCTGTGTGTATATGCATACAAAATATATGCGTACAAAGCCGCCTTCTGTTGAGCCATGAAAAGCTTCCACAACGTACCCATTTTGAAACATTCTCACGCTTACACGCTTAGAAGGAAAATTCTCACGCATCTTTTAAAACGTTTTAGATTTATCAACTTATTGAATATCACATTATTTTAAAAGAGCGCACACAAAACTTTTAAAACATGTTTTAAATAGACTCCATCACAACACTCAATTTCACTGGCTGATATGCCCCGAAACGCAATTTTGGATACATCATTTTCGAAATTTTCTGAAAGAGCAGAGCCCCAAAAAGCCGTCTCCCTTGTAAATGAGTTTTTTTATGGTGGTGGTGGTGGGGGGGGGGGGTTCACCCATTGTTAACATTGGAACCTGACAGGTATGACAATGATCATCTCACAAATTGTTCATGCCTCTCCTTTTCAGTTCTATCCTCACTGAGTGCCCCATAAGAAAGTTTACATTTGCAAGTACTGCAGCAGTAACTGAATATATACGATTACCCACGTTTATAGATACAGTTCGTATGTCTTCTTAATTTGTTTGCCGTTTTTTTTTAATTTGCATGCCGTATTTTTCACAATGCTTGTCATATCTTTTCATTTGCTTGTATTTTTTTAAAGTTCAGTCACCGTATCTCTTAACCTGCTTGGTGTTCTTTTTAATTAACTTATCGCTTTTTTTTTCATCTGCGTGCCTTACTAGTTAGTTTTCCCTGAAAAATGTATCAAACAAAACCTGGACATTTACTTGTCTAATGTGTGGTATATTCGTGCAGACTAACTATGAAAGTTCAAATAGTTGGACTAATGGGAATCACGCTAAGTTTATTACAATATTGTGCATCAGATACCCAGTCACCCTTTTAATAACACAATCTTATTACCTTAGGTATTATGCACTTACGAATAAACATTTTTTTCGAAATTGATCAGCAACACCACAACTATAAAAAAGGATATTTAATCATTATTATTTCTAATAAAGCTCACAGGTAGACAGTCGCATAAACACACACACACACACACACACACACACACACACACACACACATATATATATATGATATGTTGATAGATAGATAGATAGATAGATAGATATTTACTATGGACAGAACTTACTGTGCAGAAGTAACTTGTTGACGATTAAGATGAAGCAAATACATATGGAATACTTCAAAATTCACCGTATACTAGGAACAAAAAATTATTTTTTTAGATAGCTTAATAAATGTATGATGATGATGATGATGATGATGATGATGATAATAATAATAATGCAGTTTTGAGGTGGTCACCTGATCCCAAAGGAAAGCTGCTAAATAATGATGAGAAAATTGCATACAAACGGAAGGAGGGTGGAAAAAAAAAACTGGATAAAGATTTGGATTTTGCCAGAGGACTGAAATAATTATGGAATATGTATTGTACCAATCACTACTGAAGCACTTGCAGTATTACATGCAATTGCACCCACGCGGCTGCATTTTTAAATTCATCAACAATACTAGAGAGAGCGTTCGGGTATCGGGTAGGCTTATTGTCTCTTGATCTTTTATATACTCCAGGCAAGACCAGTCCGTCAATGGCGTCTAGAGTCATTAGAGTATAAGTGGCGGTGCAAATTCTAAGCCTCACGTTAAGTGCATGAAGCATACATCTCGCCGAGGATACATGTAACCCTTGCACCGATCCTGAAGATGAAAAATAAAATCTCATTTCTAGTAAACCATACAAGTGAACAAAATAGAGAGAAAAGCTGGTTTAGTATTAGGATCTTACTAGAAAGATGATTTTCAAAATGGTAGAATATCAAAGCCAAGATCCCCCCCCAAAAAAAAATTATTGAAGTGGTTGGAATTTCTTTGCAAAAAGACTGGATGAATCTGCAAATTGAAGAAGAATTAAGATACTTCATATAACTGCATTACTGAAAATCGGCGAGAAGGCTGAAGAGAGTGCTGGAGTATAGAGGAGACATGCAGTCACTTGATCTCCAATGAGAGTCACCAGATATATAAAAACTCAACAAACATTGATAGGAATAATGCCTAAAAGAAATATACAAGCAATAGTCTTGTGCTGTAAAATTGAAAGACATTACAAATAGAAAAAAGAAAATGAAATTTAGAAATAATATGTTAAAGAAATCTGAGCTTTATTTCGAATTTCGGATGGCGTCTTTCAGGAATTAAATTTGTCGAGAATTAGAAACAAAACAAATAAATATACAAAAGTATGTAAATATAACCTAAAATGTACCAAAAAAATTAATGAGAAACACACACAAGAAAAAATATAAAATTAAAAAACTGAAAAGCCAAAATATTTCTTTAAATTACTGTGCAAATGTACTAGAAAGTCTGCCATTTGACAAGTGCGAGACTGACCGCTGAAATAAGAGACTTCCTTTTTTCACGGCCATTTATGATTAATGAGATTCTATCGCTCTCTCCCTCTTCCCGCGGCCAGGCCGACTCGGTGCTTTTACCCAAAAATATATAGACCCTCTGGGCGCTAACTCTCAACACCTAAGCCTGAAGGTCAAAATGCTGTCGTAATCATCATCATCATCATCATCATCATCATCATCATCATCGTCCGTCGTCAGATATGGACCTTCCCAAGGATTCACTGCACCTCTCTATCGTGGGCGTCGCAGAGCCAATACCATCTGAATGTGTCTTGCTCGTCTCTCCATCTTGTATTCTGCCGGTCTCGTTTGCGCATGTGATCTCTTGGGATCCATATTGTGAGTCGTGATATCCATCGGTTGTCTGCCATTCTTGCAACATGACCAGCCCACTGCCATTCGAGTTTTCTGGTGGATTCTGCGATGTCTCGGTCTCCTGTTTTCACCCTGATACACTGTGCTGTCTTATGATCACTCCATGTGAGGTTGAGCATGATTCTTTCATGTGCCCGTTGCAGGGTTCTCAGTTTGTGGGCCAGTCACTTGGTTAGGATTCATATTTATCACAGTGCTTTAATTTCTTTTTTGCGTAGAGTAGCAAGGTGATCTAATGCTGTCCAGATATTAAAAAAAAAAACATCATTTCACCTCAATCTTTTTGGTTGAGATGTAAATATCGAGTAGTATATACGATATCTCTCCTCTCCAGAGCGCACGCCTAGGCGAAGCGCACGGAGATCCTGGGATGACCAGTTATTAGAATTCACATTTCAGCCTCAGCAATGATGTCAAGAGGAAAGCAGAGATCGATACATCTAGCACCAGCTCTGCACTGGGAGCGGCCGGGTCAAACCACCTTAAGCGGGCCCCACTCCCTGGTTTTAATATCAGAGTTGTCCATCTCCTTGGCTCGTTGCTTTCTCAAGGCTAGAGAGACAACAATCTACATTGCTACTTCATCCATAGCTAGGGGAAGGAGAAACTGATGGATATATGCCTTTCCCAATGCTCACCGATTCCATTATCGGTGCCGTTAGCATTTTGCCAACCACACCTCCACCAATTGAGTGGAAAGTAAGCCAATAGTAACTGAGTTTTGTTATGGAAGCAAAGTATGATTGTCTTATAGAATGAATATTACATATCATCATTATGATCATAATCAGCCACCATAGGTCTACCGTTGAACAAAGACCATTCACAGCACCTTTCATGTAGACCAAAACTTTGCTAAACTCTACAATGCCAAGCCTTTTTATGTCCGGTCTTCTCCTACTGCGTTTGCTATTTCTAGGGCGCCAATCTGTTAACCTTTTACACCACCTGGTATCCTTGACTAGGTACCCAGCCTATCTCCATTTTGTATCTTAATTATAACACATGTAGCTAATTATCGTAATTTTTAGAAAATGGTTTATAAGTATTCAGCACAAAGCCACAATCTACTTGTATAAAACGTTGCGCAATGGTTTATGTTTCCTGGTTGTAAAACTTGTCAAGGGCGATAACTATTGAATCCTTATTATTGTGTTCTCCCTTATTCACGTATGTTTTATAATTTTTTTTTTGGTAATGCATTGAAAAACATCCGTGTGGATTCCGTCTGATCATAAGAAAGGAAATGCAGAACAACATAAAGTTATAGTGTAAAGTGAGGAGGAGCTGTGCACGTCGCCAGTGTCACTCTCGGATTCCTGTCTGCCTGGGTGCGGAAACAAGTCAGCGTCGAAATGAAGAGCGTCTCAGAATTCAACAGTAGAACTTGCAGACTGCACAAAGCGAAGCAACAGTTGGTTCAAACGGTGGAAAGGCGACAATTAGCCAGGCGACAATTAGCCAGGCGTTGTCGTTCGTGACGAGCATGACATGACTAACTGAGTATCTTGGTCACTACCTTCAACCCCCCCCCCTCTCTCTCTCTCACACACACATATAAATGAGTTTGGATTGTGTCATATTATATAGAAACTCTTATTTGAATTCAACTCCCGTCATTACACAGTGAATGTTTCACTCGGCCGAGACAACTGTAGACAAATAATAGTTTCAACATAATATAACGCATTTTATAATCATTCCGTCGGATTATATTTCAATTTCTTGATACATAACTGCTGTGTTGAAAGAAACAAATAGAACAGATATAGAGAGTAAACGAGATGAGGATTTGGAGAGTGAACAGTTATTTGGACCTTCATATCACCAGTGGCTGTTTAGCTCAATAGTGGGAGCAACTTTACATTGAACCGGCTACTCTAGCGGTTGCAGGTTGGATTCCTGCTGCAGCCCCATTTTCTTTAATCGTTTATTTCATTTACGCTGTCTAGGCCAAGTTATATATTAACCGTGTGATAACAAAAGATCACTTCATATAAGAGTTTCTATATAATATGATGCAATTTATAATCATTCAGTCAGATCATACATATCCATCTCTTAATATATATATATATATATATATATATATATATATATATATATATATATATATATATATATATATATATGCCCATCCACTCACACCAACCATTTTCACCCAAGATAACACAATCATATAAACAAACTACATAATCCAATCCCAGCGCCTTCATCAAATCTAACGAAGATCCTGTTCCCTCAATTACCGAGCCCAGGGCGCAATCAAACACTGGCTGGACCAAGCATGATCCTTCTTGATCCCAAACAACTATACACAGGAATAAAGATCAATGAAAAGAAGAAAAAAAAAACTTTTTGTAAAACAAAAGAAAAATATCCCATAAAAAAGAAACTCTAGTTGTATATAAAGGCAGAATGAAAACAGACACTTGTCCAGTGATCCCAACGGCTGTGCGAAACTGTAAAATCAGTAGCAACAAAACTATAAATCTCTCTCAATATGCGAGTGTGTGTGAGTGCTTGCGAGCGCGCACACAAGTGTGTGTGTGTTTGTGTGCAAAGTATGCTAACGTGTGTGTGTGGTACTGGTTCGGTCAAGGTTGGTAATAGGCGTGACAGCTTCTTGCTTACATTGCCTGAGCAAGAACGTCATTTATAATGAGTGTTCCCTCATCCATAACCCGAGGTTTTAACTTAAAATCATTGAGTCACGACCTAAAATTCGCACTGGTCGACATCAAAAGCTCAATTTTGTAAATCTGAGAAAGTAATAAATCTTCATACTTAAGTTAAAACTGAAAACGAATTTTATTAAGAGGCAAGTTGCAACTAATTTCACTTGGAAAATTAACATTTGCACTGACTCAGTAACTTTATATACGTGGCTGCTCATGTTTATCGATTCAGTTCGCTTGTCTTTTTAATTTGCTTGCCATTTTTTTTTCAATTTGCTCGTCTTGTTTCTAAAAAGTTTTCTTGCCTTATTTAAAAAAAAAATGCTTACTTTTCTTTTCAAAAGGCCCGGTCGTATCGATAGATATTTAAGCTAAGCCTACGGCACATTGCTAATTGCTGGGAAAGGTGATACGAAGATCATGTTGCTCCAATCTCTGCAATGGTGAAAGTTTAAAAAATTGCTTTTGGTATCCTGGAAATTATCAAGGCTCATGTACCTATTACTGGATCGCTTTTGTGAGACGAGCTTGCCAAACATTGATCTAGGGCAGGCGCCTAACCGATATATTCTTCACATTATTTATTACTGCAAAATCAATTAGATTGCACAAATAAAACTCCCGTCATAATGACACTTTTATTACTAAAATTAATTCATCCGTTCAGCTTAAAGATTTGAAAAGGATTGATTATTAATTAAACTCCTTCATTCTTGTAATCCAGATGTCAAACAGTACAACGCAGGCTCGTGTTTGTCGTTAAATGATTTAGTCGAAAAATATTTCTACGTGATGAGGACAGAACCATTTTTCAGATCCTCTATTATGACGAATATCAAGAGAAAAACATGGATTATGTGCACTTTTCCTGCGGCCTGATTAAACTTAAAGGATTCTTTCAAATGTAGTACGGACTTTGGTCACTACTCTTTTTGAGCAATAACCTAAAACATGGTTATTTCCTTCCCTTTTTAAAGTGGTACATCGAAGTAATTCATTTAAAATCAAATTCCCTAAACTTTTATAGAGCATCAAGTATGAAATAAAATCGATTTTAAAAAATAGGGGCAAATCATTATTCGATGATGGTCGAATGTTATGAATTAATTCATAAATAAATTAATTTATCAATTAACCTACCATATATATCTTAGTTTTATAAACTGTTTTCTGTGACTGTGACATAAGTCGACAGTTCTAAGAACGAGGAAAATATAATAAAACCATATTTGAATTGGTCAATTTCGTTCGAAAGAAATTAAGGTGGCCCGAAGAAAGTGTGAGGAAAGAGAGATAGACAGCGTTCGTAACAAATAAAGGAAGCTGTTATCTCAAGAAGTGAAGGATAATAAGAGGTACAAAAAAAATCATTTCTCTTTTATGTTACACTACGTCATGTTATCGAGATAGAAAGAAACAGAATACAAGAAAGAAAGAAAGAAAGAAAGAAAGAAAGAAAAAAGAAAGCATACTAAACAGTGTTTATAACTAATGTATACACTTCCTATCGATAACTTTTTGCCAGTGAATTATATTGTCTTTTCCATATTTTTGATACAATGATTATTCATTTTTGTTTAGTACGTTCTAACGGGGGAATAATTTGAAAAATCAACCGGGAACAAATTTTTCTTTATTACAGAAGCAAATGCCGTTAAAAATTGTACATATAACGTTGCAAATTTTGAACAGAATCTGCTCTTTTTCTTTTTGGTCAAGGAACACATGAATAGTAAAGGTATTAGTCCGGATAATTTATTTATAACTGAAGGCAATACAGAATGTCTAATCTTCCCCTTCGTATATATAACTTTCCCCTTTGCCAATGCACTATTTCGCCTTTTCCCCTTTATTTTTGATGCAGTGGATATATTTGAATTTCTCCGCAATGATCTTTAAAGAAAAGTACCTACAGGATGAATGGAAGAGTCCATTGCTTCAAATGGTGGGTATTTTTATCAGCAAAATTGTTATCTCCAAGTGGAAGAGATACAGGAAAGTTACAGACAGAAACAGAAAAGGACACGCTGTTAATCATATAAGCAGATTATTTATTGCTTCTGTTATAAATGAGTGCACTGTTATGTCATGGTCAGTCATTTTGATATTGTTTCCTTATGCACTTTGCAATGTCACAAAAGAAAGTCAGCCATCTAATTTCGAGAGTTCCGATTTTGCGGACGTGATTATTTGCAAATTAGTAATCAATAATTAAAAAGTCATTTAAAAAAAATGACCTGCTGCAAAAAAACTGTGGAGGGCGCTCACAGGCTAGAAAATCTAAAGAGAGTTGAAATATTTGACAAATGACAAAACTCATAATATGTGCGTAATCAATTTATTCTAATTGCTCATTACAGTAAATGCAGTATAGTTCTTTGAATTATATAAAATTATTTTGAAATATATATATTTTACGGTATACTGCAAAAAACTGCTGACGACACACACGATAGCAAAATTTAGATACAGCCAAAACAAAGCTGAAGATGGTCAATGACCGAGTAGTTTCTACTGGAGTCGTTCTGTTCCCGTGGTTAGTTTTGACTTGAATTGACCTGAAGTTGTTCAGATCTACAGGCCAATAAGTCTATTCAACTGCATCAACAAACTTTTTTTTTTTACCAAAGTGATCAACTTGTTATATTACCTGTAACAAAATGTCAGGAGAGGTACTGTCATCAGTTGTGTATGAATGTGGTGTCATGTATGTGCTTTCTGTACACACGTCTAAACGGCAATTTCTGAAACGTCTTTCAAAGTTTGTGAAAAAAAATCCAACTGCAAACTGAAAGAAAACTGTAACTCTCAAAAGAAAACTGAAAAAATAAAAGAATAATAATAAAATAACTTGTACACCACTTAAACCTTCTTTTGCCCCCACTTATTGGTAACGACACAATTATAGATTAAGACGTACATTCGACAGTCATTGGAGTCGGCGAGAACACTGAGTAAAATCCTGTAAATTCATCGAGACGTGCTCTCACCGGGTCCTCAATGATGACCACAAATAAACTTTCCGAGGTTTCGTGATTTTAGCCTTTAATAGGAGTTATCATTTCAACATAATTATTTGTGGAGTTATGGCATATATGTGATATATATATACGACACATAAATACGAAGGTTTCTGAAATCGATTTCTAGCCACTGCCCAAAGATCAAAACGAGAAGAAAAAATAATGCTATTCCTGAAATGTCCGACTTATCCTTCCTTCGGCCCAAATTTGTGAGTGCAGTTGCCCCCTGCCTCATGGCTTGCACGCTTATATATCTGTCGTGTTATCTGATCATGTAGCAAAGAATTACTTAGCAAGTAGAGAATGAATAAGTTTTAATGTTTACTTTCTTCATTTAGAACCCCTTATAATATAATATAAGCTACAGGCAATAGCTTAATCCGACCCCGACAACCGCACATCATTGCTAATGAGTCTGATCCTCACTAACAACCCAATTATTTTGGTTCAGGGCCTCCGATAGGAATATCAGACGGCAGTACAAAGCTGTTCTTCAACCCCAGCATACAGACACTGCACAGACACCCTCGTTCTTTAGCCATCCTGTTTCCATCTGCTTTAATATTTGTAGCACCCCAAACTATGCTCTTTCGCTGGTAAGCGATATAGCCAAGCTATTTTATTAATGGACATATCGTATCGACTTGATAGTTAACACAGCTCTACTGAAGAAACTCTCGGGGACCCCTCAGCACCCTTAACCCCTATGCAATGCACGAGCTGCATCACTTCTTCAAACGCCCTGTCTGTGACAGATAAAGTGAAGCTTCGTAAATATCCTCGACAGCTGTATAACGACTTCAAGTTGAGCTTTCTACGTCTGTCTCTAACGGGTTCAGCAGTGAACCTTTTATAATTGTGAGACATGCAGGCGGGACTGAAGGGCCAATTATGTCTAACATAATATCATTTGTTAACGAGCTGACCGTGGAGAAGAGATAGTTGGGCTCTCGCCAATGCCTGTTTCTCTTCTTTAATGTCTACATATTTGAATCTCAATCTCTCTCTCCCTATCCCCCTCTCTCTCTACACGTGTGT
>OY735205.1:14772174-14894674 GCA_963457665.1 Thysanoteuthis rhombus
TCACGTAAGCGAACTCCTCGTTCTAAAAATTACTATACTATGAAATAACATCCGTATACAATACAGTAAGATAAAAACCTAAATAAAAAACAACAACAAACAAACTACATGTACTATGACACAGCCCTAAAAATGAAATAAAGCAATTAAAATCATACGTGAAGGGGATTAAGTGTTTGATCAATACTGCTGGGGAGTCATGTAAATGTAACTGTTTTGTTTTTAAATCCCCGAAACTGTTACATGGTAATGATTGATGATCCCGACAAGAAACAAATAGAACCATAATGTCAAATACCCAACCCAGTGTAAAACATAAAACCCAGAGAAAAAATTACATATATTACATTAGCAGACACTTGGAAATAATTGAGTGAAATTTTGGAAAAAAGTGGTTTTAAAAAAAAAATATATCTACTATTTAAAGCTTTCTACACACACGCACGAATATATATATATATATATATATATAGCAAGAGAGAGAGAGAGAGAGGGAGGGAGGGAGGGTAAGAGAGACAGTAGACAGACAGATGGCAACAATTCTCTTCGCGTTAAAACAGGTGGTTGGGTTGTTGGCTCCGATTGCGTCTACGCAAGTTTTTGCTAATTTTTAATTTGAATAATTACAATAGGCGTATCTTAGTTTTCAATAACTCTTAGCATTAACAAGCCACTTGGGAAACATATATTGATGCGATCAAGTTCACGTTAATTACCGTAGAATCATTTAACAGATCTGGTTATCATCCCATGTTGTGGAGTTGGTTACGTAATCTTCAGACAACATTATTATAGTAGTTCATACAAAATGTTAATGACCACAATTTATAGCTGAATACAGGTTTGACATGGCTCTATCTACGTACATTTACACACACACACACATATATATATGTATACGTATATGTATATATATATATATATATATATATATATATATGTGTGTGTGTGTGTGTGTGTGTGTCTCTCTCTCTCTCTCTCTGCACCCCTTTCTGTGTTTGTGTGTTTTTAGCCACTAAATCTTTTTGAGAGAAAATGTGAATTGGCTAAGTGTATTTCCTATATATATATATATATATATATATATATATATATATATATATATATATATATATATATATATATATATATACATACATATATATATATGTATATTTATATATATATATATATATATATATATATGAACACTAAACGTTGAAAAACTTTTTCGCGAATTCTTTTTGTCACTTATTCCCCAATATCTGCAGATATAATTTATATAATTTTTCCTTTAGTGTTTTTATTCTGTTTTACATATACTTTGTTATTGTAGTACTATGTATATAAATTTTCCATTGTTGGGATCATCAGTTGTTCGGCGTGTAAATGTTTTCGGGATTTAAAAACAGAACAGTACTATAGATATGGTACCCGAGCAGTATTGATCAAACACCACTTCTCTTTCATATATATATATATACTTGAAAATATGACTTTTTGTGCATACAGCTTCATACGCTTTCACAAAGTGCAAACTCCAATGCATATAACTGTGTTGCATACATATAGATATGTGCAATACATAAATAGATATTTATAACTAACGCAAGATTTCACAAGTACAAGACTGCGTAGGCCACTATAAGCGTTAGGAAGATTTTGTAGAACTAATATTTAATTTGAAAATGTTCAGTCGGAATCCGGGCTTGGACTTGAGCTCGAAGCACACACACACACACACACACACACACACACACACACACACATATATATATATATATATATATATATATATATATATATATATATATATATATATATACATATATATATATATAAACGCACACACACACACACACACACACAAACGCATATATATATATATATATATATATATATATATATATATATATACATATATATATATATTTGCCAGGATGTTTGGAATCCCCCGGGAAAATAACATTAAATATAACAACACAGGGGAAGCAAACGATTATATGTGCACATTCCCATGTCGATTTTTGCATGGTAGGTACATTGAGAAAAGAAGTTCCCTCCCGAAAGCTTCAAAATTAATTGTTCTCAAAAGTGACAAATTGCCAGAGAAAACAAAGGTCATATAGATTGAACGCACAAAAATTTACCAGCAAAAATTATTCTATTTCAATTTTTTTTCAAATATTCGACTAAAACGAATATTTGCACATGGTTCTGCATGGAGGGGGGTACCTGTCCAGGGTGTGCAACATCTGATACGGGGAAAAATATGCAAAACTACTGAAATATCACCCAAAATGCCCACATGAGCACTCTACTCAATTAAACCAGTTTTTTTAGTTCGTTGGTTTGTGTTGTGTATGTTAAAGAACATATTTTTTACTGTGTTGTCAAATTTGAAGTTATTTTCCCCTTGGGCAATGCCGGGAATCCCTGCCAGTATTTTGATAAAGTAAAAAAAGAAATTCCTTGGTAAATCACTGGAAAATACTGAAATGATACTTTAAAAAAGTAAATAATGAAACACAATATACCAAATGAGAATATTAAAAATAAATAAAATCTCATTGGGCACTGTATATATTTATCTGTTAAAGGTTTTTTGGAAGACAACTGTCAGAAGATTTTTCTCAATTTTAACTAGTTTGGGGGGACATTTAGAGAAGAATGAGTTATCTCCCTCACATTCATCTTGAGAGAAATTAGAACTGACCTCTGATGACCTACCTTCGCTGTTAAAAGATATAGCCCTGAGCCAAATATCAGCTTCCAACGAACAAAATTGTGCTTCACAGATGCTGCTATTTGACTTGATATTATCATGAACGACCCCTGGTAACTTTGAATGACCTCCAAGTTCAATTTCACTTATATTCTATGACCTTTGCTCTGATGCCAAATTTTAGCTTCACAAGGGCAAAATATAGCATTCAATTGCTTCAATTGGCAATGAATAACCTCTGATGACCTTAAATGACCCCAGGTCAACCTCACATAGCCCACGTATTCTGCTGTCAAAAGATGTACCCGTATGCCAAATATCAACTACCTATATGAAAAAATTGACTTCCAGGTACGTCGGACGGAAAGTCAGGGTCCAGTCTATAACTATAATTATATTGTGAATAGAACCCCTCTTGAGAACCTTAAAAAAATCACCCATCCTATGTCCCCTGCAGCAAAAAGATTTACTGCTATTCGAAATTTCAGATTCCTAGATGCAAAATTGTGGTCTAAAGATTGGGACAGACAGACAGACAGACAGACGGACGGATTTGTAAGTTTATATCAACACACACACACATATGTATATTCATATATATATATATATATATATATATATATATATATATATATATATATATATATATATATATATATATATATATCAGGTTTGTATTTCGTAACACGTCATATATATATATATATATATATATATATATATATATATATATAAATATATGTATATATATATGTGTGTGTGTGTGTGTGTATAAGTAGACTGACATAGATAGATATGAACAAACAGTTCTAATCTGTATATTAATCAACGTTAGTTAACTGAAATCTATCTATCTCAGCCCGTTCATATCTTTCTATTTTTACCATCTGTTCATTTCCATCTATCTGAATCTGATTATATCAATATGTTTTCCTGCCTTTATATATATATATATCCCTATGCATATATGTATGTATATTGTTCAGAGATGCGTAGAGAAATAAGCAGGTTTGTATTTCGTAACACGTCATTATGAGGGGCACCTCTACCCAAACTTGTTACAAACTTACTGAGATGCAACGCACTCACTCATCTACAGTGAACTGTTTTGTATCCTCATAGGTCCAGTCACTAAAAACCTGATACGTACGTGAGAAAATTACGCAGGCTTTCACCTTCTTATGCATTTTATTAGTAATCTTTTTTGATTTCTACTTAGAGTGTTCCTCGTTTTCTATTTTTAAAAACCTCAGCAGTATTTGTACGTTAGAATGCGTTCCGTTATTGCACGGTTACCGTTACAACGCAAGTTGGTGGTGGACCCCGAAATAATAATTAATCCCCAAAATATCAATCCAACTCCAAAATAGATAGACAAAAAAAAAAAGAAAGAAAGAAAGAAAGAAAGAAACTAGATCTAGCTCGAAAGAGGCTCAATTTTTATCTCGACCGGGTTGTAAAGCGTTTGGCTATACTAAACCACAACACCTGCGTTATAACGGGGGACACTTGTATTCATATTGCGAGTTTGCAGTTGGCCTAACGGTACGGAGAATGGAATCGACGGACTGGGTTCAATCTTTAGTTGAGACAGTTTGCATTAACTTGGCATTAATGCCCTTGGGAAAGGCATGAATATTTCAATTCTCCCTACCCTCTGGGTAAATAGCCACGCAGACTGAGCGCTCTAGCCATGGTTAGCGATTAATCAAGGAGACTGATTCAAGACAAGTGCGTGGAGCCCCGAGGCAGCTGGATGTCCCTCTGACAATACCTGCAACCCAAATGATGCTAAGCTTATTGCTTTGCTTTCTTTTGGCTGCTTAAACCATAGTAAAGTGACTCTTATACATTCCTATAAACAAAGCCATATGTAGTCAAGGTAATAGTAATAAACTCATATCAATAACAAAAGCACCCCGGACT
Organism: Thysanoteuthis rhombus; assembly: GCA_963457665.1. Lineage (NCBI taxonomy): Eukaryota > Metazoa > Mollusca > Cephalopoda > Oegopsida > Thysanoteuthidae > Thysanoteuthis > Thysanoteuthis major. The sequence continues at coordinate 14,776,805 of OY735205.1, forward strand.
CTTGTTAGGTTATCGAATATTGACTATGCAGAAGCATGTTCGTCGGAGTTACTTTTATGTCTTTGTGCAGATGATCTACTATTAACATTGTCAATTTGACAATGCAATCAAAATAGTGTTTAGAATTTAACAAGGACCGTATGAATGCTTCTATTTATGATTTGGTTATGTAAAAAGCAGACCAAAAATCTACATTCTCAATTAAATAATTTGGGAATGATCACTTTGTGTCAAGTCTTTCAATTAAAACTACAAATCAACTCAATCAGCGTTAAAAAAAAGAATATCTTCATATCTCTTTCGACTAGATTGTCAGCTATGAGAGAACAAAATAAGCTTAGAATAAATAGAGTGGCTACTGTATATTCAGCATCAGATTTTTGGATACGGACCAGCAAGCGGTACAGTTAGTGGCGTCGCATTTCGTTTCACCTGTCGAAATTTGTTTGAAAAAATGGAACAGTTGAGTAGGTTTTTTTTCTGATTATATTACTTATGTTTCGTGGAAGTCACACATCAAAGCGACTAACACTAACATTTTTTTAAAAACATGATTTGCGTATGCAGCATATTTTGCATATGTTGGCTATTTCCTATGTAATATAACATTTATTGTTCTTGAGTAATATCTTGATTTTATTGGTATTAACTTCGTCTTTCGTACTCGGCTGTAGTACATCACGAAACTTCGTGAACAAATTTTGATAGGTTCGATTGTTTACAGTACATTCTCCATTTACTATACACATATCTTTTTGTATCCATGTGACATTTTTATTTTTCATAAAATGAAAAGCCGAAAACGTTGCTTATTTTCCTCCATCTTTAACGATAGAATCAATAAACAAATATACGTCATATTTGTTTGACAATTTTTTTCCTAAACGTACGTTGATATGACAGCTGTCACAATGCAATCAAAGGCGATCTTTGTGAATGGGGCTGAAACTAAACGCCCCTTATGCTGTCTAACGACAAAAACAGAACAAACTTTTCGGTCTGCCCAATAGATAAGCGAATTGGAAACCTTTTTTTCCGGGATGACAATTATCGTCGTCTCCTCAAACTAATTTGGACTTGGGTGGTAGAGAATATCCTTCAGACCAAAAAATGGGTTTCATTATGTAAAAATCCCTAGTAATTGATGTTTTTCACAAAAGTGTCCCGGAAGTTGAGAAGAAGAGAAAAAGATGCAGACCAGGCTGATAATCTGTTTTCCTTTTTTTTCGTTTTTCAGATCTCTCGACATTATTGAAATGCATCTACATTTTGTAAGCTCAATTTCAGAAAAATAAATCAATTGTAATTATCGACAAACTTTTTAAACCCATCGGTATTTTGGGGGTACGCTGTACAACATAATATAGTATTATGTTTTCAATTCGGCAACTTCTCCAGTATAAAAGATATGTTTTTAACAGTGCTTAAAATACTCAATATTTTCATCGCTTAAAGTAATCAAACCATGCAACACACACATTCATGCACGCACGTACGCACGCGCACACGCGCGCACACACACACACACACACATACACACACATTTCCCCCCTCTCTCTCTCTTAGACCACCAACCTAATAGCTAAAAGCACAGAAAATGAAATTGTAAACCAAAATCAGATTCCGACGCGGACAGTTGGTTTTCTCTTCGTACAAATACCTTTGGGAAGACATGAATCCACGCCTCAGGTATATGTAAATGAAAGGGTAGACTTAACTCCCTGGTCACGGTCTTTTCCTGCGTAAATAGTAGGGTAAACTGAGCCCTTTAAACTTGGTTGGCAACCAGCCTAGGAGACGGACAACTCCGATTCCAAACCAGGAGTTGAGCCCCCAAGGCAGATTGGTTCTACTTCATCCAGGAGGTCAGGTCAGAGAATGTTATTTGCTGTTGGTAACAAGTAACTTAGTCCTACCTGTTACTTGTAATTTGGAGAGGAGATAGGCACCGTCAAGTAACTTCAATTGCCTTGTAAAATGCCACAAAGGGGAAGTACTCAGCTTGGAACCGCAACGATCTATTAAGTCATGGTAACTAGAACAGTAATTTTACATGCACACACACAAACACACATGTGTGCACCCTCTCTATCTCCCTCTCTATATACATATGTGTGTGTGTGTGTGTGTGTGTGTGTGTGTGTATAACTCAGTCAAACTGGAACAATAGCTTTCATGGTGAAACAATTGCTTCACCTTTTTGTCTTGTATGCATTAATATTAAGAATGGTCACCATTCATTATACGGATTCCCAAACATTTTCAAAACATGAACGTTTAAAAATTTGAAAGCTCTTCTTGATATATATATATTTTTTTTTCTTTTCAAATTTCTCTTATATATAGTTAAAATGCACCGCCATTTTGTATATTTTATTTGAAGCAAGACGTTATTAAAAAAGGGATAAAAATATTTTTGATTTTGAAAACCCATTGTTCTTGAGGGGACAGCCTGTACAAATTTACATTTTTATAGACACATATATTTCATGTCCCAGGAGCGAAGAGTAGTATTAAAAAAAAAAAAAATGGTGTATACACTTGAAGTAATAATTTTCCCGATTGAATCTAATGGTTTTCTTATCTGCTTAATACAAAATGTATATGAATTAAATATAGAGAAACCAAACTTGCTTAACAGAATGTGTGTGTGTGTGTGTGTGTGTGTGTGTGTGTGTGTGTGTGTGTGTGTGTGTGTGTGTGTGTGTGTGTATAAGGGAGTATGAGATTTTGATTGAATGTTTAAAGCTTGAGAAGATGTTTGGGCGTAAAAACGATATATTTGTTTGGATGGATACCCACACGAAAATAATGATTTGGGCGCTTATATAACTTTTTTTGCTGATGAATTCGATACGAGAGAATTCATGCATGTTTTTTTTTTAATTTTTTTTAATTTTTCGAAATAGCCACTTTGACAAAATTGCTTTCACTTTTTTTTTCTCTTTTTCGTTCTTTGCTTTCGTTTATCAATTATGTTATCCCTGCCAACGGATTTTTCTGTTCTTGAACAAGGTCTAGATATTTCTTCTTCTTCTTCATCTTCTTTTTCTTCTTCTTCTTCTTCTTCTTCTTCTTCTTCTTCTTCTTCTTCTTCTTCTTCTTCTTCTTCTTCTTCTTCTTCTTCTTTTTCTTCTTCTTCTTCTTCTTCTTCTTGGTTTCAACTTGCAAGAACTGCTTTTTCACATTATCTGTACTCGTTGAGTTTTCAGGTCATCATTGATTGGTAGCTTTCAGTGGAGATCAAGTTACAGCAAGTCTCTTCAATACTCCAGCAATCTCCTTAGAATTCAGAGGAATTCAGTAGTGCTGTCATCTGGATAGTCTCAGCTCATCTCCGGGTTGCAAGTTCATCCTTCCTTTTTGCCAGGACTGTTCCCAGGGCTCCAACATTACTGACGCCTCCATGTTCCACAACTTCCATAGCTCCCAGGGAAAAAAATATGAAACGCTTCACAATTCTGTGTGTCATCCTTATTTTTTTCAGGTGTTGGGTGCAGAATGATTGATAATCCAGAACCTTTGGACATTCGGCACGTTGCTTGAACAGAAACATTGTGGCTGACATACCAATTTGCTATTAACTCCCTTCTTATTACACTAATTGATGCTAGCCAGACGAAAGCAAAACTGTTAGAATGATGTCAATTGTGACCAAAAGCGAGTGTAAGTAATCACTCGCATGTAACCAAGTGAAACTCAAGCGAGATCTCCCTGTCAAGATTCTTGAAGACGATCCCTTTCTTAGGTTCCAATTGAAAAATCACACCAATGGAATGCCCTGCTTTTATCTTGGCACATTAACGGGCTTAAAAAAGTCCCTTATTCACAAGGCCCTTGAGAGATGGATGCAGCCCATGCATCACACTGGGGCCCCGGAAGGGCGAAAAGACCTGGGAGTTTCTTGGGTAGTGCTTCACGTTGGAACGTCTATGTTGATACAATATATCCTTAGATATAATAGGTTGACTAACATTTACGGGCCAGAGAATATAGTAGGGTGTGGTAAATAGGTTTTAGCGGATGAAAATGAGAGAGCAAAAAGACGAGGGTATTTATATAATGTGTATGGTGGTGAGGGCGAAAACAGCTTTGCACTGTCTTATTGAAATACTCTCTGACGCCCTGCTTATAAATTCTCCATGGCTCTCCGCTTAGTCAGCCTTGGTCAACCGGTAAGATTTGTGTATTTATTGTAAGCGACCTTATGGAGTATAGATATAGATTTATGTGTCTTCATGATATATTATAAATCCCTATAAATGCGATGCCATGCAGAGATTCATCACTTGATGAGAAAATTGTTATTCTGGACCAAATAATAAAACTCCTCAACATAAGCCAACTTTTGCTCTAGATGTTACTTGGCCAGGCTCCTTCACTGAAACTTGTGCTAAGTAATTTTGTCGAAAAATCCATGGAATTCTCGAATGTTATAAACAGAAGAAGATAACCAAATATCATTGGGATTCGATGATTGTTCTAAAAACAGAAACACACGCTAAATACACACTTTTATAAAGTACATCGCCATATGGTGAATGTTTTCCGTTCTCGCGTAGAAACTCTCCCCTTGTTCGTTTAAACACATTGTTAGTTTATCTGCTTAACGTTTAAGATAAATAAGGTATTGATTTACACGGCCTCACCACGATGGCAGAATGTGACCCGAGGTCGGTTTAATGTGGGGTCCTACACGCGTACATGTGAGCTGTGCCGAAAACCTCCCTCGTCGCCGTAACTAGAACCACGAACGCATCTGAGCAAGCCTGGTTTGGGTACAGGACTAATCCTGATCCTAATTGTCTCCAGGTCACAGGATGAATCTTGTACCGTCTTGACTACGCAGAGCAATACCATGACTCCGGATGCCCTTACTGACTGTGGCATCGCATCAGCGTTCGTCTAATCTGAAATGATCAGAACTTACTGGCAACTGGACGATTCCTGGGCCAGGCAAGTTTTAAGCTTGATATAACAAACTACTGAGAGTTACAGCACAAATTGAACGAAAATCACTGGAAAAGAAATAATTTACCCCAACCAACGTACTTACTCGTGTTTATCCACACAATTTCTCTTATTCTATGGGAAAATTAATCATAGGCAAAGAAAGAATTGTTAAAATTTTAAAGCAGTTCCATGGATTTCTTAACATATACCTCGGCTGTATCGTAAGGCTTTTAGGGTCATCTCCATTGGGGGCCCAATGACCTTTTTCAAATAGCCCCTCCCATTTCAGCAACGCCTCTGGGCATAGGGTCATTAAACAGCTTTGGGTTTGATTTAATTTGTCTGGTATTAGCACCCCGGTCTCGTGACCTAGAAAAATTAATGTTCTATTCACTAAATCTAACCATTAATTATAATTTTGCTATTGAGCAAAATGCAAATTTTACTCAATAAAAACCTCGGTTATTTCTCAGCATTAGTATTTATCAAACCTACCTGAGTCTGGCATAAAGCCATATTTGTGGAGCGCTCATTGAAGATCGAACTCGCTACAGTAGCAATGATTTTTAAGTCTTGTTTACTAATTGTTAATTACGGCACTAATTTCATTCAGCTTGTTCCTACCTTGTTCGAATGTTATGCTTTCCGTAATAGCAAGAAGGAAAGGTTGAATATTTTATTGAGAGGGCATAAATAAATTTAAGTAGTTTGATATGATGGTAGGAACGGAGATGGGGAGAAAAGAATGTTAGGTAGTTTGCTATGAGGGTAGGAAGATTTTTGCAATTGAAACTAATCAATGTTTCTATATTATTTATCTAGTAAAAAGATGGACAATGAAGGCTAGAAGGGATGAGGGGAAGGATGAGAATATACTGTCAAAGTCTGAAAGATGAGCAGAGGTATGAGATAATGGACTATCTTGATATATACAGTTCTTGGTTTTACTGGTCGAGCATGAAAAGGTCACATTGAACACATCATCGAATGAAATTAGGCATATTTGCCCACTTGATGAAACAATTGGGATAGTCTGCCCTCGGCCGGTGTTCAGGATTTCAAATTCTCATTTTCAAGGTAGAAAAGTCCTCACTACTTGTATTATAAGGGGATCATAATCTACCACTTCCTCATCTTCCTTCATTTAGCCTTGTGCCAGATTAAGCTAAGATTTGTCCATATCTCTATACAGTTGAGATGCGAAGATGAGTGAATTACCCCGCGTCTTTTCAGAAAATAAACAAAAAGGTTGGACTGATATGGGTCCCGTCCTTTCCTCTCGTAGAGGCGAAAGTCTACTTTATCAGAGAGAGAGAGAGAGAGAGAGAGAGAGAGAGAGAGAGAGAGAGAGAGAGAGAGAGATAGTAAGTAAGTAGGTAGGTAAGTAGGTAGGTAGGTAGGTAGGTCCAGGTGTTGTTTATTTACTTTTATGTCTGAGTTTTCCTACTCGCTTTGCCAAAAGCTAGTATAACATTCTTCGGAAGAAAAGAAGAGAAGAAAATGCAAAAAAGAGAGAAGCAAAAGATAAACGTGAAAGACTCGAATAAAAAAAAAAGAGGGAATAAATGCTGAATTAATTCCACTAAGCTCTGAGTATCGTCTAGCTTAACCAGGGGTGGGTCCTTTGGGGGATTTCTCTTCTCTCAGGTAAATAACCTCGAACCCAGTGATTTTGAACGTTGAGTGCACACCCTTCAAAGGGGCAATTTGAATATATTGGACGGTAACTTTGAATTTAGGTATGGAGAATGGAGTGTTCCATGTCTCAAACTGAATCTTCTTAAGACTTGACTGATTAATTCCCAATTATGCAATACTATAAATTCCTAATTACGCAATACTATTAATGACCAATTCTACTATAGATACCATAGTCACTAATGAATAACCCATTAAACGTATTAGGTATAACGGCGATGACTTAATTTAGTGGTCGTTACAAAATTTCGCACAGAAAGAAATTACGAAGAGTTTGTTAAGTGACCTAAAGTTCATGTATGAGCATTTTTATAAAGAATTTGCCTCATAGTCTATAATAGAATTGTCGTTTTATAATAAAGGAAACATGATTTTTTTTTAATGTTAAGTTGTGACATGGAGTAGAACAACTGCTCCATCTTTTATGCACATCAAGATGGCTACTTTTGCCCACTTTTGGTTGATACACTCCGTGTTCAAAACTTTTGCGTCGCATCTGAACATCTCTTCAATCTGTTAAGCGTAGTAAATCAAATCAGAATAAAAAAGAATCATCCTGAGAGATTCCCCGAACTTGAGCATCCAATTCCACTACTCTAACAACAGCCATCGCTGTGAGAAACATCGCCCAGTTTAGCCTTGCCCTCAGAAATGACACATGATCACCCACGTACGCGTGTTATATATCCAGCAACGTAACGTTGGCCTAAGGGGATCATGCATATGATCATGACACGTTCCTCTTATTAGGGGTTACAGAAAATTGACCCCAACAATTCTCCAACTTCACACAATTCACCACCGAAGGATTCACCACCGAAAATTCATAGCCGTGGAGTACGGAAAATTCACCCCAACCAGGTTGAACAACATTAATACCAACTTTGAAATAATCATTAAATTCTTATAAGGGACTAAATTTCACTTCTTTTGCTACCACACGACTTTTTTTTTCAACGGAGAGTCTCCCTGCCTTTTCGTTCGTGATTTTTTTTTATTAATCTTGAAAGAGTTACACTCTGATTTAGATAATCTTATTCGGCAAAAATTAGTTATTAGATATCATTTTGGTTTCAGCAAGTATTGTTTCCAGTCATTAAACTGTGAAAAACATTTTCCGTGTGCTGTATCCATTTTATCCTTTTAAATTTGAAACGTTTCACGCACTAAGAATAAGTCATTGTGTATAAGCAACGAAATTGAAAGTAAATTCCTCCATTTTGTAAATGTGATTAACAATCTTCAACGTCTTTAGTCGAGATATTAGTCATAATGATGACTCTTTTACACACAGTCGAGAAACAGGAGCCGGTGAGAGTCTGGTTTTAAATAAGTAATTTTAATGTGTACCCACGACTCCTTGTGAGAGGGGCATCCCATTAGTCATGTAGTCCAGAGCTTCACAATGTAGGGGTTGGGGTCGCTAAAAGATTATTGGGAGTAGCAGAAATATTCTAAAATCTTTCTCATAAAATAATTATAAAATAACAATTTTTTTAAAGATCTCTACACCAAAAATGTACTCTTGGTGCTCATTGCATGGCTCGATGCAATTCACTTATTCTTAAAAAAATCCATTTCGTTTTTGTCAGGTTTTGGTAATTCATTTTTCAACAGTATTTTTTTTTTCGTAATGAACACAGTAGAACTTATTATCCTCGTATCTGTACAAATTTAATAGTCTATAACAATGTTTGTGTGCACAAATAATGGTTTTGACAGGCCTGCGTTATGACAGAGTGGACAAAAAAGGCCTTCTAATAAGAGAGGGTGGCAAAAAAGACAACAAGCCTGGTTGATGAAATAGATGGCTTTGAGAGGCCTGTCTGACGGTCCTTAGAGAGTGGGCAAAATGAGACAGGGATCAAAAACAAAACAAAATTGGACAAGCCTGGCTGATGGGCCTGAGACTGGCTGGATTGACCCTTTTTTCGACTAGATCTTACTAGTTTGTTTCAAATTTATCCAATAAAAATCTTTGATGGTCGTTTATGTAAGTTAGTGTTGCCCAACAATAAGTTAAAATTTCCTCACTTCCCTTACGTATTTTTCCGTTTTTTCATGTTAGAGTTAACATTTATTGCCTACAATGATTTCTTCTTAAAAATTTATATAATTGATTTTTTTTATACTTCAGTTAACAACATTTTTGAAAAATAAGATATTTTTTTAGCTTCTAGGATGGTTTTTCGTCATATCATAGCTACAATAATAAACTAGATCGGTATTTGCACCCCCCCCCCAAAAAAAAACAACAACATATCGTTTAAGGTGGAAATAAATTGTTTTATGAATTTCGTAATATCAAAATGTTAAACCCAAATATCTCACTTTCAAATATTTTAATAACTGTGACGCAAAAATCTGTGCAAACTACATTGACATGTTTTATTTCTGTATTGTCAGATGTTCAGTGATTTTTTCTTGCAACGCTGGGATTCCCTGCTGGTAGATCATGAAAACGTTGCAATTTTTGACAACTTTTTTATCTTTGTCTCTATGATTGATTGTAGCGAGATTACGAGTAAAGACTAATATGAAGTCTTAGAACCTATCATTTCTATAACAATGAATGAGAGGTTGCGAAAAGAGTTTATCATTATTATTTATCTCTGTCTATTCATTTATGTATAAAATAGCTTTACATGCATGCCTGTCTACAGGCATCATTATGTCTATCAAGATCTATTCATACCTATCTATTTGCATTTCTTTTTCTTTCTTTCTTTCTTTCTTTCTTTCTACATTGCTGTTCATATCTATCATTCTATGTCATCTATCTACCTCTCTTAACCTGATCATTATGACCTATCTCTTTGTATTTCTCTTTCTTTCTGTCCGTCTGTCTATTTCTCCCTCTTTCTGTCTTTCTTTCTTTCTTTCTTTCTTTCTTTCTCTCTACATAGTTGTTCATATCTATCATTCTATGTCACACCATCTATCTACCTATCTATCTACCTCTCTCAACCTGATCATAATGACCTATCTCTTTGTATTTCTCTTTCTCCCTGTCTGTCTATCTATTTCTCCCTCTTTCTTTCTTTCTTTTTCATTTATTTATTTCAAGCACATGTGTTCACTGTTTGTATCTTTCTATTTTGACAAATGTTTTTCTCCCCAATCTCTCAGTCTGGTATTTCTGTCAGTGAAAGTCCGTTCCGTAAAAGCGACTCTAAGATGGCGCGCCGAATTCGACCAATTTTACATTCCCTAATCCATCTTTTTGTAATTTTTTCACTTGCATGAGTACTACCAAGGGACACACACACACTCTCTCTCACAGACGGACAAGCAGTATACACATCCACTCTCTCACAGACAGATAGATATACGCACTCACGCCCCCACACACGTAGGCATACATCGACATAAATGTACACCCGTGCACACACACACATATATAGTGCGCTTATTTGCTTGCACATCAACGGAGACACACGCAACCATATATATATATATATATATATATATATACATATATATATATATATATATATATATATATATATATATATATATATATAATGTGTACTGTAGAGAGTGAGACAGACTCGGGAGTGGTGGTCATATGTATATACATGTACATGTATGTATTTATATGTGTGTAAATGTACCTTAATACCCAGCTTCCCCATGAGAACAGGATGTGACACAAGGTTGGTTTAACGTGGGGTCCCGAATGCAGGCAATTCCAAAAAGTACTCCAGTTCCCCAAACTATTATCATGAAGGCGCCAGAGTGAGCCCGACACCCTCCTGCAGTGCAATGGTTTAGGTGCTACCCCCAAGGCTTACTCATCCCTCGGTACTGAGCAAAGGAATCCTGAGTCTCTGTGCAGAAAAATACGAAGCCGAATTATATATATATATATATATATATGTATATATATATATATGTGTGTGTGTGTGTGTGTGTGTGTGTGTGTGTGTGTGTGTGTGATTATGAATTGCAATATATTATATTGGAATTCCTGTTTGAAATGATATCCTGTTATTACATGGTGAACATATCATTTGGCCTAAACAACGTAAATAGAATAAATAATTAAGGGAAATGGAGCTGTTGCAGGAAATCGAACCAGCCACTGATTGGATCATATATCCATTTCTTAATTGCATAATTTTTGCATTGAAAGAAACAAATAGAGCAGATATTGACTGCAAATAAGCAAAATGAGAATTAAAACAGTTATTTAGAACTTTGCATTACCGACAGCTGTTAAGCTCAATGGTAAGAGAAATGCTACGCCCTAAGCGGCCACCCTATCGGTCTCTGGTACGATTCCTGCTGCTGCTCCATTTTCTTTAATTGTTTATTCTATTTACGTTGTCTAAGCCAAATGATACATTACTGAGTAAGAACTGGAGATCATTTCATTAAAGAGTTCCGATATAATATATCGCAATTCATAATCATTCTGTCGGATCATATATCCATTTCTTAATAATATATATATATATATATATATATATATATATATATATATATATATATATATATATATATATATATATATATATATATATATATATATATATATATATATATATATATATATATATATATATATATATATATATATATATATATATCTTTTTTATATATATCTGCGATTATAAAAGATATTTCACGGTGAAAAGTTGTCATTGAAATATGTTCAAGGTTAAACCAGTCCAAATACATTAGAAGGCTTGAAACGCCGTCTACGAAAGTACATGGAGCTTAAGTAGAAAAATAATTATTTAAGTAGTTCTACCCTTTCATTATTTTTTTTTAAAGAAAACTTTTGGACAATTTAGACTTGAATGTATGTATGCTCGTATCTAACCATGAAAGGATATCTTGTTCCTATGCATTTGCCTTTTAATCACTGTAAAACCTTTAGTGACCCCGAACAAAGAATTATTTGGGCTTGGCGACCCTTAGGACAATATTCAAAATATATACTTCTAGGACAGATCTAATTGTTCCAAGTTGGACTAAAGCATAAGTCAACTAAGCAGCTGCTTGAGCCAACAAAGGGCTAACAGTGATGAAAGGCAATCCCCCTCAAAAAACAACAACGAATAAACAAAAAAGAACCCTACAAATTCTGCCGATGGACCCATAAATGATTGGGTTTGTCCCGTTGTTCAATCTCTTGGGATGTGTAAGTGTACGTGCGTGTTCATTCAAGCTTGATTTCGTATCTTTGGGTTTTCGTATTTGTGTTGATGGCTTTTTCACAAGTTAAAATACCGTCTCATAATACTTCAAACTACCTTTTTCTATGTTTGGACAGACGAGAGCGTACAAAGATGTGCATATAGGCTGCACATTAGTTATAGGCCTTTCTTTTGAAAACTAATGAGATCACAAGATGACTTATAATATCAGAGAACAATCAAAAGTTAGTAAAATCATACGGAAAAAAACTCAAATGGCAATCATGCATTGGTTGTCCACTCCTCTTTTTGAAACTAATGGGTTCTTGAAATTCTTGAAAGTTGGGTTTTTCTCTTCCGAGAAATGACTTGAGTTTGGCTTTCAAACTAAGAAATATGCAACATACTCAGAGATAATCATGCTCAAGATAACTGAGAGATCACAAGACAACACATTATATTAAAGAACAAATATAAATCAGCTATAATGTCGAAAAAACATTAAAAATGAAAATGGCAATGGGCAGGCTATATTGTAAGAATGTCAAACAACTGCTAGACTCATGGCGTGGGTCCTGAGATACCATATACGAAAATGTGGCCAATAAAATAGAAAAAGATGGTGTGACTATTTAGACGAGTTCACTAGATATTGGCACTGCTACGCCCACGATCGAGAGGTCAAGCTAATCTTGGGGAAGTTCTGTACCCAACGATGGACATCAAAAGGCTGCTACTGATGATGATTTAAATGACATGATTCCTTCTACATAAATTTGTACGTGTTTGTCTTGATGTTTGCTGGTGAACACAAGAACAATAATACATGAGCACACTTTCAGATCTACGTATGCTATTATTACTGTGGAATAGTGACTTGCAAGCCAGTCTCATACAAGCTTATTACACTTGTGAATCCGATTCTCAATGTGTGCCCGACACATGCGACTGTGTGCCAGACTTGGCGAAGTTTAGCTATTACACAAGGTGCATCACTGTTGGGTGATGTTGAGCGAGTTGATCTTGGAGAGCATTACTATTGTGTATTGAGTTGTATTCACTTCGGTAGCCCGACAATCGTGACTTTTAAAGAAGCACCAATGCTTTTATGAGATAGATAATTAAATATCTCCAAACCAGTGTCATAATAGAATTACACACACACACACACACACATATATATATATATACGCAGAGACACGCACACACACACACACACACACACACGCATATATATATATATATATATATATATATATATACGCAGAGACACGCACACACTCACACACATATATATACATCGAAACATGTATAGGCATATATCGTCTTCACCCATCTCATTATCATCACATCTACATGTACACACATACACGTGCAAACACACACACACACACACACACACACACACACCCATATATATAGTATATTAACTAGTGATTTATCAACATAAAAATGTCGGGCCCCGTACTGTGCTCTCCATGGTTCGCCAATAAACCTGACAGCTCAAACCTACTTGTAAGTGAAAAGATTTGTTTGTTCTTTTGCGGTAAATATATTTCTAAACTAAGTAAACTGAAGTTTCTAACAACATGCTCATTTACTGAAAATGATGCTTACCGTTCAGGGCAACACGGTCTTATCAACTGTGGGAAACACTAAATATGCGTATATACGTGTGTATGTGTGTGTGTTAGTTTGTGTGTACGTTTGTGCATACGTGCACGAGTGTCTGAAAATGATGCCCACAGCTCAGGTCAATACAGTCTTATCGACTGTGGAAAATAATATGTATATATTGTTTCTCATGTATATATTGTTTACCACAAAACTAATGCTCTTCCATAGGAATAGAGCACTCTGGTGGACGGGGAATTTAACCTATAATAAATAAATCGCTTAAATTCAGCCTTACTTACAGTCCAGTTCTGTTGCTCAGAGGTAGGATATCGGCGAAGCTAGGTTTCAATCCTACCTCGTGGTTCTTGATGGGATAATGGAAAGTCTATAGCCACACGGAAGAGTTGCAGTACAACGAAACAACTGTTTCAGGGCACTTAAAATCTGATTTGTTAAATTATTAATAATCAAACTCGCCCACAACTAGACATGGACTCTATAAAACAGACATCTTTTCTCTCCATTACTTCCTCTGAAGAAGCCAGTAGGAACTAAAGAAACGTCACAATAAACTCAAGTGATCTTATTTGTACATAAATTGATCTTTTTACTTTAATATTGTCGGATAAATTATAAATCCCCGTTGATTCACTGGTTATATATACATAATACAAATCAGGAATGAAATATGATATAAAATAATATAATATGATATAATGTCCTTTGTGTGATGGATTTAATTCATAAAGTGCTCGATACATTCAGCATTAAACGTCAAGTTGATTTAGAGTAGAGCTTAAAATATTATGGCGTAAGGATTCATTACGCAAACACCTATACGTTTCTGCCCTGTTTGGGCTTCTTCTGGCAAATCTTAACTCTCTTTCTCTCTTTATATATATATATATATATATTCCCTTGACAAACGCATGATACAACTTTCTTCTGAGTTCTGTCTTATCATTGGATAATTTGAGAAAATGTAAAGTTCGAGACCCGTTTGTTCCTTGGTGCAAATCACATCACTTTGATAGCAGCTGTATTTTGTAGTAATCTCTATTACGCATCATTAGCACCAGAGGAATGAAATCACCACACACTTGAAGCAGTACAATAAACAAGCAAATAAAAAGAAACTGTGCAGATATAAAGTTATAGGTGGCAGGTTCAATTCACTATAGGATTAAGATATGTTATAAAGGGACGAAAATTGAGAATGAACACATAAATATTAAAACACATACATTTTTACTTACATAGTCATGTGATTATTTGCTTATATGTGCTATACGGTCATATGTCTGTTATATTATTTACTTCATTTTCGTTCTGATTTTTGTACAGCAGGTATGACTTCAGTTTCAAATACCATCGTATCTATGCATCATATACATATCACACAGATGCTTCAAGTAAAAGTGATAATTAGTTGAAACCTCAAACCTCAAACAACCGTTCTCAACATTCAAAGGCAGTACAATAGTAACAGAACGTACAGAATAACTGAATCGAAATTGACAGCATGCAAGCATTTAGCGCAGGGTCCTCAGAATTGCTGGGTCCGTAGCATATGCTATAGTTAATCCGGCCCTGGTTCAATTCCCAATGCTTGCTCAGACCGAATAGCCAGGCACTCAGAGTCTGCAGTCTGTCCGGCTGCCAGGAGACAGGAAGAAAAATTATTGCAAATGAGTTTTAATATTTCGTCATATCATATGACGGGGCATTTGGAAAATGCGAGAGCTTTTAATTATACGCTACATTAACCACATTTTGGGGCACAGTCTGTGGCTCATTTGACAAACATCTTCGTCTTTTGAAGCGTCTGGTTTCGAAGTCGAGTCACAGAGAAGCAAACTGTATTTTCAAAGAATTTTGTCGTCAGAATTTGATAATCTATTACGATCTCCCATGAGATCCCAATTAACAATTGACATTCTATTGCCTGTTTCTATTGTGACAACACACATGATAATAAGCTAGTTTGGTTCTCTGTCATGAAGAAATGGTTTCCCAACTAATATCGGAAATTATTATACCAGTTTTTATGGAACTAATTGTGTCATTCATCTTTAAGTCATCATCGCAAAGTTATATTCCCCCTCGACTAATTTTTTACCATTGAAAAATTGATTTTTCAAGTTTAGAAAATATGAATATCTGTGTAGATAAATTCATTTGAACTGCTTTATATTGTCATTGTTGTTAGTTTGAGCATCGTTAAGTGCTACTTACTCGTGACTTTATGCCGGTTTAAGCTTAACGTAGTAAATATCGATATTGCTAATCAGAATAACTATGTTCAGACGTCCAACCCCTACCCGTTAGATAACAGAAAGTAAGTATCTCCAGTGATTAGGGTTTTTTTTCGAAAAAAATGTTCTTGTCATTTGTTGATCAATTGTCTGACTATTCAGCAATAGTTAAATCATTGGGAGTGCTTATACTAATAAATTTTGTAAATATATTACATTTCATACATGAATTGGGGATGTATTAGAATATAAAATTTCCCCTTTTTTATCCGCTCTCCTCTGCTTAAAATTGTACCAATGGGAATAGACAGAATCTTTCGTAGACGAATGGGGTTTTTAGAAATAATGGCGTGAAAAAGATTTTCAAAATGAATGCAATATTATAGTGAAATGATTAATGCATAATGTTTGGGGCAGTAAATGTAATTAGCTTGGTCAAAGTTAGAATAGCGATGACGAGCACCTTTTTCACGCCGATTCTTATGCCACAAATGTTGAGCACCCAATGAGAATCAAAATTAGTTTGCTAAACACCATTCCTTTGCCAGTTTCCATGAAAATTCTGTTATCTGTAATTCAGGGTCGTTATACAGAATAACGATCAAGTATCAAATCTAATTCACATTTAAATCAGATTTTACAAGGTTGATGTGAAATATGTAAGAACTACCCATCCAGCCCTCGGGTTGTTTGTTGCATTGCCTTTGGAACATGAGGATTGGAGGTGTCAGGCAGCAAAATAAAGGGTCTACATCTTTTCCCAGTAAAAGGCATTACCTGTTCCTGTGCGTCATTTAAACGAGCCAATTCAGCAATGCTGCATTGTGTGGTCATAGTTTGTCCGGATTCCTACGATTTGTAATAAGTATTCCCTTTGATCCCTGACAAACACAGAGAAGAATCGGTTTTCATATCTTTTGACTGATGTTCGTTTTTTTAAGTTCTTGTGGAAACCATTTTCCTTGCGTCTGATTTTTCATAAGGCTTGTAAATGATGTACTACGTTTCACTGGTTGTGTAAGCATTGAAGAGTTGAGTAAGCCTCCAAGGCTGTTTGGATACTTTAATTGTTAGCATGTATATCTCACACAAGGGAGGTCCTGGGGATCTATTCCCAGTATGAGGGCAAAATGTTCATTAAGAAAAATTTCTCTTTGCACTAAGTAATTGAGTATACTCTAAGCTTTGTGATTAGGGTCGTGGTATCCAATCGACAAACTTGCATCCTGCCAAGAGGGCGGTCGTAAAACGTTGTAAGAATAAAGTCCTAATCTCAAGCAGATTTGAAACTTGCAGGGAACACTAAGCTTATGCATGCGATAGAAACTGGGACTCACGTCTTCTTGAGCCTCTAAAATTCTCCAAACATTGAGCAAAAGACATCACTGGGGCCTTTCGCCACAACATAATACTAAGACTAGCATAGCCTTACTCGGGGTTGCGAGAGTAGGGTACCATATGAGAATGGAACCACTGTAATAACAATAGATTAGAAGGTAATCTTGCTTGCTATTGTTCAGCAGCAGATTTCCCGGTGCAGATCAACCATAATGAGATATAGATTGTGAACTCACAGTCCTAACAATAGTATATTAGGTTAGCTCGCCAACCATCGCTCACCGCAATTTTTTCTATTAAGTGAAATGTTGATTTAAGTTACCAAATCATTTTAATTGGTACAATGTAAGACTAGGCAAGATCATTGAATTAGTAGCTCCATTCAGAATTCATACATGAAATGAAGTTCCTCGTTGCTGCTTACTGTTCTATGTCTAAGCTAACATCCTTTCACAGGATCGTCTTGAGAATATTTGAGAACTTCCGGCAATGCAGTGTACTGGATTTGGTTCACGGGCCGTAGAGCCGATCCAGATTTAATATACGCATTCAATAAACATTCAAGTACTGAGTTAAACATGAATGCAAACATAGGTTTATCGAAGTTTATTTTATGTTAGCAAGTTAATAATAGGAACCTCAAATTTCACTTTTCAGATTTTGGCCCATAAAATCACAGGAACCCTAGGCAACTTACCCAGTATGTCCGTGTATTAAAACGGCCCTTCGTTCTTTACTTTGATACCCGTTATTCAGAAATTTCTCGCCTAAAGAATCCTAGCTTGTCAACCTGTAAATCAATTTTGACGTTATGGAAGACACTAATACTGTCAATCATTTTGCATGCACAATTAGGAAAATAAATAGAACAGAAAATTCGTTACATGCCGTGCCAAGATGTGTCCATAGCTTCTTTCATATTTATTCTAAAAGCCCTTTTGACTGAGTAAACCTGATCTCCATTTAGCGTTTCAGTTTTTCCCGCTAATTACTCTGCTTTCAAAATCTCGTTAACGATTGGCGCCATCTCTTCAAAATCACGCGTAACATTTCGTTATTGTGTTCGGTCTCGGTGAGATCCAACGATGCCTACGTCGACGGGCAATATGAAATGTTGGGAAGGCTTTCTCAGGGCTGGCCATGTCACATGTTCCTTTCTCCGAACCCTGCTCCACTCCCCTAAATACCAGAAGGAGATAATTTAACTACTTTGGCGTCAAAATATATATCAACGTCGCAGGTCAAAAAATAAATAAATAGAAGTACTACGGAAAGACAAACTAACGACAGAACCCCCCTTTTTTTTCACAAGCGATGTCTATGGTGTTTTATTTGGCTCGAATATTGAGTACGCAAATTCAAACTCGGACATTTCAATATTACCTTCAAATATTTGTTTTTAACATAACGTTTCGGCTAATTGTTTTTACGGCTTTCTTCTGGTAAAATATGTAATATCCGTAAGGAAAGGAAGGGTCCCTTTCTATCATTCTCATTACGGATATTACATATTACGCCTGAAATAGGCGGTAGAATGAATCGGATGAAACGCTGTTTTAACGTTCAACGTGGGAAGATAGTTAGAACGAAAGTTGTAATGTTAATGATTCATCTTGAGGTTATGCAATTCTTACTCTATCTATTCTTTTTAAACATGCTCGTTGCTGCAAAGCTCAAGTTCATAAGGCAAAAGCACACACAAGGTGAAAATGAAAGTAGGAAGATTGTATTACGCCAATCTTCAAAATGGGAAGGATATCTGTTTTGGAGGGCAGTATCTGATATCTTGGTATTTGATTGGGTTCGAGCACGAATTAGTGAGAAATACGAAAATATCTGATCCACTGAGCAAACCAATGTTCGATTATTTCTGTCATTTTCGGCTCAAAATTTTGGTTATATTTTTTTTATATAACTATATATCTATCTTTCCAAATCTGGTTGTGAATCTATCCATCTACCATCTACTTTCTGTTTTTCTTTTGACACACTCACACGGTCTCTCTCTCTCTCTCTCTCTCTCTCTCTCTCTCTCTCTCTCTCTCTCACACACACACACTTATACGTATATGTATTACCTTATTTCAAAAAAATAGTAAAAAAACCCAACGTAGTTAAAATTTTTAAAGAGTTAATTTTGAATTTTAAAAAGTGCTCATTGTATTATTAATACAAGGCAGAGCAATATTTACAGAAGATGAAGATTTTTTTGAGAGAAAACACCCGACGCGTATGGATATTATTTATCTCTAATATTACACAGAAACATTCACACACACACACACTCACACACTCACACACACACACACACACATATATATATATATATATATATATATATATATATATATATATATATATATATATATTGGATTCAGCATGCAATAACGGACTGGTACTATTAACCGAAAAACATGTTTTTTTTTATACACAAAACACCAAGGTTCAACTTGCCCAAAAATCACAACAATTAAAGTCCGATTTCTTTTCTACTTTTTTCTCTTTGCAAAATTTGATTTGAGTCACGTGCTAAAATACTTGAAAGATAGTTGTCTTAAAAACTTGCAACTGAGTGACATTGGTGCTGCGCAAAATAATTTCCGACTAAAGCGTCTTTATGATTATCACACACACACACACGCGCACCCCCCCATATATATATATATATATATATATATATATATATATATATATATATATATATATATATATATATATATATATGTATATATATATATATATATATATATAACTATATTAAGTTGTGTTTCCGTTTAAATGAGAAAAATATCATCCAAAATTAAATGAGAACACATAACAAATTATTCGTTTTCCAAGAATACAGCCAGAAAATGCTACCAATGCCTCGACGTTGATTAACATAGTTGATTTTCCCATCAATAAACTATTTTCGAACAAAAGAAAAAAACGAATTACTAGCTCAATGCAGATGCAAAAAGAATTTTTCATAAAAGTATATGGATATTTATAAGTCGAACGACAATTTTAGCAACTAAAAAATGAACAACACTGCGTATCAATTGAAATAATCTATCACTCACAAAAATATGATTGTTTATATTCCGTACACATTAAAAATATATGTAAGTCCCTCACCTTGGAATGATGAACTCAACTATAAACCGTATTAGATACCAACGGTACTTCCCAGATAATTTTCTAATAACCGTAATTCTTAAATCATTTTCTAAATTTCAAATCCAGAACGCAGAACGTAGAACACGATTTTTTTTTAAAGCTCAAATCCAGGATGCTGGAACAGATTTAATGTAAGGACATGAGATATGTATGAAGAATATATTATTATTATCAGGACTCTCTCGGTAATCGTAGAGAAGTGTGAAACAAATTTGAAATGAAATTGCATAAGAATTTATATATATATATATATATGTGTGTGTGTGTGTATATGAAACAAAAGACGGCCGCTTTCTGACAAGTCCGAGAGGCGCAAAATGTTCGCAGACACCAGGTACGTGTTCTTGTAAATATTATTTTTTGTACGTGTTAATAGCACTATTTACTGCGTTAAATATTGAGCACTGTGATTTTATATTTACAGCTTATGAAATCCGTTTTCATTTGTTTTCTATTTGTTAGATACAGATAGAATATATATATATATATATATATATAGATAGATAGAGAGAGAGAGAGAGAGATAGATATAGATATAGATATGCAATGCTCTAACATAGGAATAGAGCACTCTGGTGGATGAGGAGTTTCTGCATAAAATGAATATATCGCTTAAATTCAGCCTTACTGACCACCCAGTTCCGTAGGCCAGAGGTAGGATATCGGCCTCCGAGGATGTGAGGGTTTCAATTCTGCCTCGCGGGACTGAATGGGATAAAGTCTATAGCCACAGTGAAGAGATGTAATACATCGAAACATGGGATGACACAATAATATATATATATATATATATATATATATATATATATATATATATATATATATATATATATATATATATATATATATATATATATATGCCCGTTATATATATATATGCCGTTATAGGTCCGTTTGATTATTTAGAGCTGTGATTTTCAACGAAAGTACTGCGACACATTAACGTACTACAAATGATCTTTAGATGTGCCACAGAGATTTTGAGAAGGATCGATCCTTCCTCAAACCAGGCTCGCACGACAGTGTTTCTAGTAAAGACACAAAAATAACATTTGAATACATTTCTGCATTAATGGTACTTATATGAAGAGCGTTGAACTCTTTTTTCCAATGAAACAATAAATAGTTAAATGCATTGTTTATTTAAGGCCCAAATAGCAGTTTTGAATCCTCTCCTGGATTTCATGGTTTAGAACAGTCGATTTCATGTTATCTTTAATGAATGATATCTTTTTCAATGTCATCTTTTTTTCAATGTGTTGTAATAACAAATATTCACAAAACGTTGAAAGCCATTTGACAACCATGATCAACAATATACTTCCGGCATTAAAATGAATTGATAATTTGTTTAACTTTAGAATACATTATCACATTATCATAATTAATTGCTCTCCTTAAATACTTATGGGAAGACTAAACCATTTTAGTGTCCGACTCACTGAGATGAGCATGGTATAAAATCACTGAATTAGCGAATCTTCGATTTTACTCCTAATTCTTGACACTCTGACATGCTGAAAATTACATTAAATGTTTGCTTATCTTTGAACCAGCTGACAAAACGAGTGTTATTGTAAGGATAACACGCACACACACACATATATATATATATATATATATATATATATATATATATATATATATATATATATATATATATATATTGAGAGAGAGAGAGAGAGAGAGGTAGATAGATGGATAAAGAGAGAATGACAGACTGGAGCGTCGATTATCCAAAATAACAATTATCCAAATTTCGGATTTTTCGAACAATATTGCTGTTCGCATTTCTGTGAAGAGAAAAACGGTCGGTCTGCTTGATCTCAGTCGGTTATATTGAACTGTATTGAAATACATAAAAAATGACACTCCGAATTTTGCAATTAAGGACGTCATACTGAACACAATTACGTAAGAAAAAACATGTCTGAAGGGGTTTGATTTCATTCAATCGATAAAATGTGTACAAACACAGGATATTGCTTGAAAATTCGTGATAATTAATCTTTCAAACGAAATCACGTTGTGAGTCGTTTAAATAACGAAAATAGGAAGCTAACAAATCAAAGAAACGAGATGTAATTACAAAAAATACATCTACTCACGTGCACAGGAAGTTCACAGAGTTCGCTGAAGAGTTCGTCGAAGATATCAAGTTTATGTAAATGCTTTTAAATCCTCCATTTTTCATTTTCTTTTATGTGTTAATATTATTTCAACACTGTTTAAACTGACCGACTGAGATCAAGCAGACCGATTACTTCCTGTATACAGACATAGAGGATGAGAATCCGGAGATACATCGCATATAACGAATGCGTACTCGGGACAAAGTCATAAAATCGACTATTCACGGGATTCGGAAATTTTGATCGGATAATCCCGATTTCGGATATTTGGTGTCTGGATTACTGACTTTCGTCTATGTATTGTCAAGCCTCAATTTTCCCGAATCGTCAATCCTATAAAAAAACCCGTTCTAATTGAATTCGCACAATTTGTAGAATTTAAAATATTGTACGTAATTGGTCCCAACCCAATGAGAATATGCAATGGAAAAATTTTTAAAAAGAGAAGAGTTTTCAGTATTTTAGATTCAATTTAATACCAAAAGGCAATAAAAGTTCGTATTCTAAAGGAAACACTGATTCACCTCTATACATATATGATGTGTTTGGGGGGATCCGTTGAATTGGTTGGAAGGGGATTGATCTATTGATTAGGTACTTCTCTCTCCTATTGTTAGGATGAGATCACTAAAAATGGTCTGAGTCTTCACAGAAACCAGTGGATACAAAATAGCGACCGATTTAGCATAAATGTACATTGTATATTGACCCCTTCCCTCCACATACTGGAAATTCCTAATTCCTGCTACGAACGGTAGAGAGTTAGCGAAGTCTGGATGTATAGATTCATACACACAGACAGGCATATAAATGTCAGGACACATGAATAATATAAATACAGCTACATAGTTTAAACCAGGTTGTTGTTGTTAGCGATGATTAATATTCATTGTATGATTCATTTCAATTCGACAGTATGAACAATTGAATAAATAAACAAGAAAAAAAACTTATAATACAGACAACAATGATGAAGATAGTATTCCAAGTTGTTGACAGAATAACTGCAATACGTACTTCATTTCAGAATCTTTTTTTTCATTTGCCAAACCGCATATAAGAGTGAAACCCCTTCTTTTGTCTTACAGCAATGGCTCAAAGGGTAAGCGTTGATCAATCCTATATCAAGGAGTTAAAAAAAATGTTGAAAAAAATGTTTAATAGATAAGAGGAATTTGAGAAAATGCATTTTTAATCACTGCTACCCACAATAGACCAGTTTAATCACTGTTGCTGGGTTTAGGTTATTCATGTTTTCAGACATTTATATCCGTCTATCTATCTATCTATCTTTGTATCAATCAGGACTTTGCCCGGTCCTTACGGTTCATAGAAGAATCTTGAAATTTTGCACTCACGCTCCTATCGATAAGTGGGGAATTTTTATATAATATTCTTTACCAAAACAGGTTTTGCTAAAAGGGGTTCAATATACAATGTAACTTTCTGCTGAATTAGTCACTAGTTTGCGTCCGTTTGTTTTTTAAGACCTTTTTTTTAAAGATTGCGGCCCCACAAAAAGGCGAGATAAATAACTGATTCATTGATTATCCCTATTCCCAACCTTTAATAGATCACCCAAAGAACAGTATATAAGGGCAGGGGTGATTCATAATTTCCCTTGATATGCTAGTATTTTTTAATATCTCCGCTGAATCAAAGGGGGTTTTATATTCCATCAATATGGTGTATGTAAGAAGCATAATTCAAGATTGCTTCTGTAATGTATAAAACGTCAACGGGATTCTTATACCTTAGAAATATCGTGCAGAAACTATGGAAACTTTACTCCTTTTGCCTGCTGCACTCAATGAATTAGTATTTTGCTATAATTCACCAACTGTATGCCTGTCATCGATAACTGAAGGGCGGCTAGAGCTATGACCACTAGATTCTCTTTGGTTGCTGATTGGACCCCGGATGATGTACTTAAATTAGTTTCTGAACCTTTCAATTCCCGTTTTCTTCACATAGACATTGTTGTCTATTCGGAAGCCCGCTCTTAAATTTGAGATCATAATTCCAAAGTGTGATTTCACAAAAAGATTGTAACGTACTTGTATCTCAAGATAACAGTATATTAAATAAAACAGCCCCAGTGAAAATGTAGATTTTTCAAAAATGCAGTTGCTTCAAATCTTTGAAATCCCCATCCCTAGATATCTAAATCAAATATGATCCAAGACTTCATAGTAATCATTATTTTTTTACAATAGGTATGGTCGAATCAATACATAATTCAAATCTGCGTTCTCTTATCAGGGCCAAACGCCTTATTTTAGCTTTCTGTAGGAACTAGTTTTGGTAATATATCATATTAATCAGAGCCCTATCTGGCTTTTCACCCCTGCTCTTTTTCTCATCCACCACTTACCTTGACTTCTTGGATGGGTGGCGTTGTTATGTTCCTACCCCTGCTTCCGTTACATATCAGTTGGTTGTGAGATTAGTAAGATTTCCCCGAAGACGAAACACTGGGTTCAGAAACCAGGGAAAATTTCGACAGGCGTTTAATGGAAGAAATTATGGCGCCTTTTTCTTGTCTTCTTCTTTTTTTTAAAACTTGTCTTTTTTGTCTCTTCTTTCTGGTTCTTTGATTTTATTTTTGTTGTTGCTCTTCCTCCCTTCCACTCTGCTTATTTCCCCGTATAATTTTTCTTCTCTCAATTCTTGTTTTGCTCTTCTTACTCTTCATTTTCTTCTTATATCCACGCACCACCCTCTTTCATTCATTGGCTTTCTCCTATTTCTACAATCTTTTCTGTCTTGAGGTTATTCACGTACTTGAATAAGACTCGAACTGGCCTTTCTTTGTCCTTGGGAAGCCTGTCTATGTACGACAACTGGATTGCAACGAGAGCAAACGGTGCAGATTATCTGATCTAACCGTGTAGACTTATTTCTTATTTTCTCTGGACGCCAGGCGATGTCATATTAGAAATTGTAGATGCATGATTTTTTTTTGTTTTGTTTTTTCATTTTTTAAGAAAGTCTTGTATGTGTCATTATGTGTCGTGCAAAATGACTGTACCAATGGAGCTAGAAGGCTGAAGATTTAAACATGGACACTTTTCTATGTTTAAGAAAACAACTTTTAAAAAAATCACCCCCCAAAAGAATTTAAAGGGGGTTCTATTTGTTATGTAACTGTATGCTTAATTGGACCCGTAGTTCGTGTCCTGCAGCGTTCATGTTTGCTTTTAGAAAATTTGGACTTTTCTGAGATCACTGCCTTACAAAAGGAGAGACAAGTAATTATTCAAGGATCCCCCCTCTTTAATCTTTTTTATTAATCATCTGAAATACAGCAAGCTGCCAAAAGACATTAGTAACCTGTCGGTTTCTATTTATTAACTAGTCAAACATGCTTGATACTTTGTTTACAAACGCTAGTAGTATTTATAGTGATATCTTAATGGATTTTACTATTTTATTAACACTCGTAAAGTGACGATGAGAGTTGTTGCGATGAAAAGCAACTGAAACTGAAATGAAAGAAGTACTACTCGACAATTATTTCTCTTCTAGAGATTTAGTCGCTTTGTAAATGTCGGTCTCGAAACCAAGAAATATATAATTAAAAAAGTGGCTGAACGATTTAATATTATGTGCCAAAAACAAAACTTAACAGGAAATATTGATTCAAAAATGTACAGTAATAGAATACTAAATTGGAATTTTAAAAAAGTTCATTATTAATGATCTTCCCAGATGGGCGCGGCTAAGGATAATGCTGAACTGATAAACCGCTTAACATTTAGCGGAAATAAGAATAATCGCTAACCAACCATTGCTAAGTTTTATTATAGGAATCATCGGTTCGTTTTTTTCTGCACTAGAACCTAAAACGCTGGATTTTTTTATATGTCTTTGCTTAGACATAGCGCTTCAGATAAACTGTTCGTTGAATATGAACTAAATTTTAATTTCATTGAAATTAGAGTGTGCTTCTGTGATCTTTGTATCGTAGACGACAGCTCAAGTTCGAAAAATGAACAGACCGCCCGTGCCAATTCCGCCAGAAATGATATCGATAGACTTTATGTGAAAAGAAAAGAGGGAGGGGGGACTCATAAGCACTGAAGACTGTCGACTTAGCTATCGAAAGAATAATAGATTACACACGATAGACCAGAGAAAGAGCAATCATGACAGTGAGAAACTTCAACAAAACTGATTTTAAAAAGAGAGATTTAGGATAGAAAACATCAAAAACTACAAAGAACAAAAAAATTAGAACAACAGCACTTCAAGGAGAATTCGAAAGACAAACATAAAAAGTGGAGATAGACCAAGATGGACATGGTTTCACGAAGAACACTTGAAAAGTGAAACGGAACCTGTTGCCCAGAACTACCGTATTAGAACGAACGACATCAAACCCAAAATGAGGTTCAACATAATAGCAGATATCAGCTGGATAGAGACAGAGATGGAACTCTCCACCCTATAATAACTGAACGTTGTAAATCAGATCAGAAAGAGTGTAAGATAGATGTTACAAGTTATCAATGGTGATCCATCGAGAATTGTGCAAAACGATTAGATTTTATCATACAGACAAACGAAATAGTGCGTACGTAATTTGTTCCAATTCGTTTGTTTTTTAAATATTTTTTTCGAACTTATGAGCATCCCCAAAATTAAAAAAAAATAACATCTTAACTGACGATACTGGACTCACAAAACCGAAAAATTAAAAAAGATCAGCAAATTTGAAAATAAGAAATAAAAAAAATAAAAAAACATATCAATAGTTAATACTGACATAGGCATAAACTCAAGAAGCTTTCTCAAGAAAATGAGATGAATTTTAAGCTGACCACCCATCCCAGGTCAGAGGACCAGCTCCAATTATAGGAAACAATGAAAAGAACGTCTGTCAGTGTATGTCGCCGTCAATTCAGATTATCAAGTTGAATTTAAAAGAAAAATAACACATGAAAAGCTAAATGAACATTAAGCCGATGATTGTACTTATCATTTTTGGAGCTTTTGAAACAGTCACGAAGACTCTTATAAGGAGAATGGAGGAATAGAGTGGCCAAGTTGTGTCGTCATGATCAAACTTCCGGTTCCAGCTGGGATATAATTCATGCTGAATCAATACTAGGAGAATCTTCCTCGGTTCTTTAATTCTTTTTTTGTCGTTTTTCTTTTACAGCCAAAAACATGCAAAGATTCTTTATTCTTACCATGTATTAAGATAAGTGTGTAGGTATCTATTCATTTTTTTTAATGAGTTTTGTTATAAGAAGCGTATTTTGTTAGGGAATGTACATGGAAATATTTTTTTGATTTCAATCACTTAGTCTAGCTGCGTGTTCTGGGCTATATATATATTTTTAATGTATGTGAATTCACACGAGGGCCTTTTTTTAAGTGTTAAATTTTGAAACACATATTTATCCGAGTTAATATAGTTTACGGTAATAATTTCCACATGAAAACCGTGTACAATCCTTTTTCTTAATCATAACACAAAGATTGTTACTATATTCCGACCTTTTGATTTTTTTTGTCGAAAAAAAGTTTTAGTTGCTTAATAGACATACTTCTACTAACTTACAAGTCGGATGTATTCGTCGTGTTACTTGGCTGTAGAGAAAACAAAAAAAAAACAATCAATTTACTGACTATGTAGGTAAAAGATCCATGTTCTAATATTTGTCTTTTTTTTCAAAATTTAAGACCCCTTTAACATACATAGAACGAAGGTTCTTATTAGCATATAATATGCAACAAATATGTTTGTTGTTGTTGCTGTGACATAGAAAGGCTTTTATGTGGTAAATTTTAGCCAATGAATATTTCTTCAGAGTTATAAGTATGTATAATTTTTAACTTATTAGTGTTATCCAACGTCCGTATCGTCTGCCGTCTTTAGAAAATCTGTAATATTTGCAACAGTGACGATCTGATTACAATCAGGAACAAAACATGGAAACCATAGCTGCGTGTTTGCTGCTCTTTTTTCATGCTTTTGTCGTCCGCTTTCCGATTGAGAAAAACGATAAGATAACTAAAAGTTATCAACATTTTTTATCAAGTATAAACTAGATGTCCTATGCTGACAAAATGTGTATCATTGCAGTCGAAATAAACAAAAAAAAAAAGATGAAAAAAGAAACGATCAAGAATCTTCTTGTACTAATTCAGAATAGATTCTATCCTAGCTGGAGTCGGAAGTTCAGTCATGACGTCATATTTTGTCTCTCTATTGGAACTGTCCCAACAAATGCAGTATTGAAATCTGCCAGAATAACGATGTGAATGTTAGTGTATGGTGCGAAAATTCATATAATCAATAGATGTCCAATAATAATAATAATAGTAATAGTAATGATAATCCTCACTTGTAAATTTCATTTCAATTACTTCATTCATATCATCAATGCTTGCATCATCTACATTCACGCAATCTTTTATACATTAAGATCATTTCCATTATCTTCTTACTTTATGCAAATAAGAAACTGACGTGTTAGTACAAAAAGGATGTCAGAAAACGTTGGAATAAGAGCCTGCGTTTTCAATGAAGATTATGAGTATTTTCCTGCTTTTCAATAGAGTGGTTGGATGGAGGCCTTTAGAAAAGAAAGACAAAAAGAAAGAAAGAAAGTGAGGATGGAAGAAAGGAAGGAAGAAAGAAACGCAAGATGGAAGAGTGAGAGAGAGAAAGAGAGAGAGAGGAAGGAAGGAAAGAAGGACGGAAGGAAGAAAAGCCAAGTGGTTGGAGTTGAAATTATGACCACCAATAGTGAACGGTGTTGCAGTTTCCACTATTGCCCCATAAAATTTAGGGGACACGTGAGGGCGGTGAAGGTGGTTGTGATGGCTGTGGGAGGGCTTTTCCTTTGTCCCTTTCTTTCACACTCCATTTCCAGACCCTGTCACCTCTTTCTTCCAAAATGATTGATGACTGCGCCTTGCTAAATATATTAAGATTCAAACACCCATATCTTCTGTTTTGTCTCTTTTTTTTCATCTCTTTCACTTTCTTTCACTTACACTTTCTTTGTTTCCGTCTTTCTTCCTTCCTTTTAGTCTTGCTTTCTTTCTCTCTGACGGTCTCTCTTTTTCTTTTGCTAAATATTCTCATGTATCTTATCCTTTTTTTTCTTCCAATTATTTTTTTAAGTTCATTTTTCATTCTTTAGTCTGTATTTTTCTCTTCCGTCCGTGTTTTTCCTTTCTGCCGTTCCTTTTATTTCCTTTTTTTTTCTTCTATGAACTATTCTTCATATTTTCCTTCTATTTTTCCTCCTGATCATCATTCTTTCTTTCTTTCTTTCCCCAATATTTTTCTCTAAAACTTTATCCTTTCTCTCCGTATTTCTCTCACCAGAGAGATATGCCTTCAATTTTATTAGTCGCCTTTTCCTTAAACAAGCTAGGAGGGCAAAGAGTTTTTATCATTGAATATTCAGGTCAAAAAATTATTACGTTTTCCTATAAACTGCATGATTCATACAGATTTCGATTTGTCACGAAATCATAACATTGTCTCTTTTCTCTTCTCGTTTATCGTTGGTATCTTCACGAAGATCGACCAGGTATTCATTTTGATGATAATGTGAGATAAATCGCCAGGGTACTGCGAGTACGGGTGCCATCCATTAAGTCCAGGGTCGGGGCAGCGAGCAGAAGTTCTTAATATAGCTAAAGAGATGCTATATGATTTCATAAATGGCCACAAACTGCCAAAACCAACTAAAATACACTCACAATGGTCAAAAACGCATGCCAAAAATTGAGAAAATGTTTAAGGCCCCTCACCTTTTCGGGGGAACAAGCCTGCATAAACTGAGGCATATATATATATATATATATATATATATATATATATATATATATATATATATATATATATATATATATATGTATATATATATATATGTATATATATATATATATGTATATATATATATATATATGTATATATATATATATGTATATATATATATATATATATATGTAAATATATGTATATATATATATATATATATATATATATATATATATATATATATATATATATATTGCCTTTACGCTGACTATTGAATCTAAAGCTGAACGACAAACTTCCCTATCCTCAAGTGCATGCTATATCCGGTTATCTCGGTGCAACCTAAAACATAATCATTTACTTCTTTCACAGACATTTTTTCAACTTATTGCTCACCATTCCAATTAGTACAATTTGGTGGTCTGAACAAGAGAGATTCATCTCACGATTAGAAAAATTAGCATTCGAAATCTTGACTATTATCTGGTCTCGACCGTTGGCACCGGTGTCAAAAGGTTTTTATCGCAGAGAATTATTGAATGATACATAGAAGAGTTCCGATTCTTAAAAAAGAGTGCTTCCTTGTGAAAAGCAATCCCAAGCCGACTGAAGTGTTCTGTGCATTGAGCCGTAATCTGATTGGTTGATTGTCTCTGATCCACCTCTCGAGATTGTTCGAATTAAAAAAAGAAGAGAAAGGGACTGTAAAATCTGTTTTGGTTAGTCTTTTTTTCCATTTACTAAGGTCAGCTTAGTCTAAAACTAAGTCACAATTCTGGAGCACCCACAGAGGATGGAACTAATTGCACACTATTCATGGTCTACTAAAGTAGCGTACTAAGCATTAACCTATGGCAAAACGCCTGTAAGGTATTCACTAACTTTGCATACTCTGGCACAAGTGTGGGACAGTAGTAACGGTATACTAAACGAAGTCCCAAACCATTACCCAACGGTTGTTTCAGAATAAACCCTATAACTTTGGCTATATTATCGTATTTCAGAGTAAATCAAGTCGAGGAAGAAAAGGAGAAAAGTCTAAATTTTGGATTAGAAAAAACTGTTAGAATCTATCGTTTTAACCCGTAATAAAAGCAATGAAATTAATAAGCAATGTATAATGACCATTTTGTGCAATTGCCGTCTTTCATCTCTTTCTTCCGATAAACTATTTAGCGGAAATCGTTCTGAATTCAAAGCTGTTTGTTCAATTTTTAGAAATTGCAGAAATGGACACTGCGGAAGTAATTGAAATTATAGTTGCTCTGCACATGTGCCATTTCATTGGATTGGTGAAAATGCACATGCGAGTGCGCACACGTATGTGAATGAGTGTGCGTACACGTGTGTGTGTGAGAGGAAGAGAGATTTATGTATTCATTCGTATACGAGCGAATATATGCACTATTTTCGTTTACCAACATGCAACTAACAGAAATACTTCAACCTACACAAAAAATTCTTACGCACTTACTCACGGATTTCTATATCTTAGATGTAGAGTATCAAAAAGGAAGGCGTGTTTTTTAAAACCATTGAAAAATTGGAATATTCAATGAATCATTCCAGCCCATATCGTTGTTTCGATCAGTAGATTTCAGTTAGTTGGCTTTCCGATCTTTCCGAAGCGTTTGTTGTCCGCGTTAGTTTTTTTCCAAACCACCGCTAATCTTATTAACAAAAGTTCGTCAAAACATGTATTTTTCATGTGACATAGACCTGAGAAAGATCGAAAAGCCTACAAGCGAAAACTTTGTGATCGGAAAAACAAAGATTAGGATATTACTGGCAATGTTTCACTCCCAGAAGTTCTGGCAATAGTGTTATAGAAGTTTACAGAAAGTATTTTCATTTAGTTAGTTTCTGTTAGAGTTTAGGAAAAGCAAGTTTTACAACATCTTTCCTTTACAGAAAAATGTATATTTATCAAAACACACTGAGGACAAACTTGATGAGATCATTCTTTAGATATTCCTGTGAAAGCAGTTTGAATCATAATCATATTGTTAACGAGTTTAAAGTTTATGAACGGTGGTAGCGTTTCCTCATAATTCAGTCAGCAAAAAATTTGAAGCCTCACCGAGGGGTTGACACGCTAGACTTGCAGACAATTAGTTCTGTAGTTGATACACAAAAGTGACATTAGAAAAACTGATGAAGGTGGAGATGGTTTAACGGATGACAGAGATCATAATGCAGACGCCCGGGTAGATAACAGCCCAGTCTCTTCCCGTCCCTATTTTCGTTCTTATCAATGTCTGACCTGAGTAAACACAGAGCCGGCTGATTCAATTATTGAAGAAATATATTATGTGATAATTGTTAAGGGAAATTCAACTCCTGTCTCCCAGACTTACCGTATTTGATGGCTTGTAAGACCCCCTCCATTCAGCAGGGAATATCAAGAGAAGTAATTTGCAGTTTATTTATGGGTAATTATTAAATGTTATTGAAAGACGTAGCTACAGAATAACAGAAAAAAAAATGGACAAAGCTATCAGTTAACCCTTTTTAATAATATATGTGCTGTAACTTAAATTAGAAAGCAAAAAACAGTTTAGCTGTACCTCAAATTTCCACATAAGACCTGAGGGATATTTTTGAGCCACTCTCTCGAAAAAAAATGGATCTAAAACGTCAACAAATACCATACCTTGGTCTTTCTATAACATCTCCATTCAATCAAAACTCACTTTATCTTGCCCTGATCTAAATCTTTTATTTTAAAAATCTACAAACTTTTTCTCTCAACTAAGACGATTTATAAATTCATTTTCTCATGTAGTAGATAACTTTCTCTTCTTTACCTACTCTCTCTTTTCTCTTCATAGTACAGTACACTCGTTTTAACGCCCCCTCTCTCTTTCTCTCTCTTTATATATATATATATATATATATATATATATATATATATATATATATATACATATATATATATATATATATATATATATATATATATATATATATATATAGCTGGCTATGTCACTTATCAGTGGCTAATACACTCAGTAAATCACTGCTACCAACACTAGACCGTTTAATCACTGTTGCTAAGTTTAGGTTATTCATGTGTTCTGAGGCTCACTCCCCACGATGAGTAAAGAAACCGTCTTTTTTGTAGTTGCTTGAAAATTACCTCCTCAAAATAGGTTTTTAGCGGGGGTCTCAATGTATAATGTAAGTTTATCGTAAATTGGTCTCTTGTTTTAGCATGCTTGTTATCCTTTTAATATTCGGGACTTTTTTTAATGATCACAACCCAACGAAAGTCAAGAGAAGTAACTTTTTCGCTGAGCATCACCTTTACCAACTTTTTAATCGATCATCCCCAACAATATATATATGGGTGATGGCGATTCATTATTTCCCCTGGAGTGCTATTTTTGTTTATAGAGGGTTATGTTATGTGCTAACGAATGAGATATCAAGATCTAAGAAAATGATTCATGTTGCCAAATCAGATCGTTTCCTTGTGGTCTGGTAGCACTTGTTTTGTGGTTCGGTACTGGTATGCAGTCCGTTGGTTGGGAACCAAAAGAGACAAAATTGCCAATTTAGATTTAATTTTTCAATTTTTCGATTCCCGAAGTCATTCTCAAAATCAAAAGAAAAAAAAATATCTCAATTCACAACAGAGTTCTTTGAAACATGAAAAAAACATTTTTTTAATCTAAATATTGTCAGAACTGGTGCAAAAATTCGACAAGAAAAAAACAAAACAAAAAAAAAAAAATATCCCGATCGTTAACCCTGGGGTAAACATTGAAAAAGGGTTAAGAAACGCTAAGAATCATCCAAAAAAACATTAAGAAAAGGGGAGGTAGATAAAGTGAGGAAAAAAGAGAGAGGGTGATTTATGCGAGAAAAAAAATTCAACTGAAAATAAGAGAGAGAATAATGCTTGTCTGAATTGTTGTGATTCGGGCAAGGAATCGGACATCTTTATTCGCACGTGTAACTTTGTTTATTTCGTTTCTCTTATTATTATAATTTTATTTTCCGAACGCTCAGCTTGTTCTAACACGTGCAAGTTCAAGCAGTGGCCCCACCATTTTCAGTCGATTGTTTTATTGCTTTCTTTCTTTCTTTCTTTCTTTCTTTCTTTCTTTCTTACTTTCTTCTTTTTCTTTTGGTTCATTCGACTTTTTCTTCTCGATTCAAAATTATTCGTTTTCATGTTTCTTTGATTGTCTCACTCTTTCTTTGTTTATTCCTTCCTTCCTTCCTTTCTTCTATTTCTTTTGATTCAAGCATTCGTTTTCAAATTTCCTTTTTCTTTCTTTCTTCCCTTATTCATTCGTTTCTTTATTTATTTGCGATTCATTCAAACATCCCTTTTTTGCTCATTTTCAATCGCTGTATTCCGAAAAATCTTTTCCTTCCGATTCTATTTTCTTTTTTTTTTCCCTTCTTCCTTTCTTCGTAATTCATTCGTCCATCTATTCCGATTCAAACATATATTCCTTCGTTCTTCATTGCATTCTTTTTTATTCAAACATTCCTGTTCTTTTTCTCCTTCTTTCTTTTCATTTTTTTCTTCCTTTCATCGATCTTTCATTGCTTCACACCCTCCTCTCCCCTCCCTCCACTCACTTCCTCCCCTCTTCCCTTCCTTCCTTCCTTCCTTTTCTGTATTTCTTCTTTGTCCGTTATTCCAACTTTCAACGATTTGCCAGTTTCTCTGTTTCCTTTGTCATTCCGTTTTTCGTTTTCAACTTCATCTCGCTGTCAACGTCCTTGTCTTGCTGTCCAAGTCTCTCAGCGTTCGTCGTAAAGAAATGCAATATGATCCAACACTCTGAAATGGCTTCGTGGTAATGTTAGCATTCTCAGTACTTGAGAGTCTACTGTTCAATATCTCATAACTAACTCTAGGTTAATAGTTAACGTCGAAGGAAAAAGAAGAATTCGACTTTGCAATAGAGTCAGATATAGCTCTTTCGTTCGTGTAGAAAGGAAGTAGCAACGCCAGTACTCTTTCCAAAATTGTTTCGATCATTGCGTTTTACGACTCTTTTAATATTATCTCAAAGTCTGCAATGAATCATTGTCATTATTCCATGGGTCATTCAGAGTAGTATCCTCAGCGTTGTTGCTTTGGCCACTACATTTCGATTGGTGTATTTTCACGCATTTTGGACACGGGGGTGTAACTTTAATTTTGAGAAATAAAGGAGAGGCCTTCAAATCAACCGAAAGGACAATGTACCTTCGGTCAAGCATTGCGTTTGAAACATAATGTTCTAGGGTTATTTTCCAGCTAATGAGCTTGGCAAACTTGTAAAAGTGGACGGTGCCTTGAAAGAAGAGCAATATATCGAGAACATTGATGAAAACATTAGTCAGAGGAAAAAATGGCCTTGGTCAGAGCTGGATCTCCAGGCAGAATAATGATCCGGATCATGTAAGTTCATCAATAACAATATCAACGTTTTGGTGGACCCTAGTCAGGGTCCAGACCTGGACTCCATCGAGGATCTCTGGAGGCAGCACAAGATCAAGGTGATTGAAAGATAGCCTTCCAACATGAAGGATCTGGAGATCTTTGCAAATGAGGCGTAATTGACTATCCCAGTGGAGAGTTTTTAAAACAATTACTTGAGGGCTGTAATAGCAAACAAGGACTTGGTTATGTTAATTCTGGACATGGTACTTTTTATAGAATTTGTAATTAATAACATTTTTCTTGAGTATCTCCCATATTACTTCCTGTGGTCACTTATCATCTTCTTATATCATTAACAGCAAAATCAAAATATTTCCCATAAAATTAATAAATCTATATAGTTACTGCTGCGAAAATAACTGCAGTGTCACCATTAACAGCCTTCATCAGATAATGACTATGAATTTAGGCTAGGTTTCGGAACGGAACCATCATTACCACTAGCCCTTGGTGCCCCAGCTGTAATTAGCAATACCCCCAGGCTTTGTTGGTTCTTCGTCACAGTGCACGTGTGCAAGGTCTACGCAGATACAGAGTATGCTCGATCTTGGAGCCTCTTGGTATATATTTTTTCTCTGATGATGGAAATTCAATTATATAGAGACCGAGTTGACAACAAAACCTTACGTTTAGTAATACAAACAGATTAGATCAGTAAGAAGCTGCCAAATTCAAATACCTTAAATTTATTCTGACAAGACTTATCTGAACTCTAGAAGTAATTCAGATAGTTGAACAACCGTAGTGATCAAATTTTGCGAAAGGTTTTATCTTTTTTTCTTATGTGTGTGTATGTTTATGTGTTCCAGCGCTCCTAACCATACCGATTTATCTATAGACTTGAAAATTGGCATCAATTCTCCACTAAACTCCTTTCATTTTTTTAATAAAAAAAAGTTTTTATGACCTTTTGGGGCCTTATTTTGACGGATTTATTTATAACATCTGGATGTTTTAAAATCTATTTTAGATGTTTTCCTGTGGAAACATCATCTAGAATCTAGATGTTTTTTTTTAAATTCTAATTTAAATGTCTTCCTGTCGAATATGTTAGTGTTGTCATAAACAGAATTCATTCTGACTAATTATTCTCCGATGGAATCTTTTTATATGACTTCAAATTTTTACGCTATGGTTGTTCAATTATTACGTACATTTTTATTAAAATTTCTACAGGGTAGATAGTTTTGGATTTGTATATTTTCATTCGATTTGAAATCGTACTGTTGGTATCATTTTTGGCATTGAGTGCTGATTAACAAGTTAGTTCAATAAAATACTAAACCAATAATTGATAAATATCTACAAGGAAACCGTAGCTTTTGCCAACCTTGTTGTGGTGTTATTGTGTAATCAGTTAGCAAGCCATAACTGTTAGAGAGAATCTTCACAACACAATTAACAAAATCCTTCATTATATAGAAACAATTCCATTTATATCGAGGAGGCAGAGTCAAAAGATTAGCATAAATTTAATTTCCAACGCCTATAATAAATTCAAAAGAGATATTTGTTATTCATCTGTATACATACTAATATTTTAGCTTATTTAAAAGCGGTTTAGACCGTTTGAGGATACGCCCTTCAAATGGTGGGGTCACTTTTTATTGTTTGATGCATACAAAAGTTCTAATTTGGTTCAAAAGTTTCCCGTACCGAATTTCATCTCAATCCCACGAGGTATGGAGGGAGATCAGTTTTCTAAGCTGGAACAGTTGAATCCGAAGCTAGTGTCATGGTGCTTGTACCCGGCTTAGACTGTTCTAGAGTCTTCTCTTGAAATGGTGGGGTCACTTTTCATTGTTTGGTGCGTACAGAAGTTGCACTCAGGTCCCAAACTCTCCTGTACCAAAATTTAGCTTAATCCTCTAATCTATGAGGCAACTTCACCAGAAGAAACTATGATTGGTGTAGACCACTCATGCCAAATAGACACTGTGAGTGGAGCTCTGGTAACAAAATAGTTGTATCATTTGTATCAGTTGGAGAGGGATGGTTAACGGCCTGAGGTAGTGCAATGAGTTCGATCCTGATCTCCAACGATTGTTGTCCTGTGCCAAACTCATTTAATTTAATATCTACGAGAAAGCTATATCATGGGAGCCCGTTTTAAAGCGATTATTAACTAGCCCGTCTCGTTGACCATTGCAAGTGTGCCAATTTGATTATGAATAGGAACTCAATGATTATAGCTCTGTCACACACTAATCTAATTTATTAATAACAATATCACTTTTTCATCTGAGCCTGTTATAAAATGATAATTAATCTGATATCCACATCACAAAAGCCCATCTGTGATTGCTTCTTATTAATAAAATACATTAGCGATCTATAATTATTAATTATTACATGGAAGATAAGGTTGGTTGGAACATAGTCTGTTTTGGACAGTGTTTTTAGATATCACTGGTATCTAAATTAGGTATGCAACCAACTCTCCACGAAGGCGGAATGTGACGTAGGGTCGAGTTTAAAGAGGGGTCACACACACGTATGCGTGGGTAGGGACAAAAATTATTCAGTTCCCTCGGTACTTTCCGTTGGGACGCCTCTGTTTTGATGGATTGACCCCAACCCTGTACATAATAGAATGGGGAATGCGGCCTGGGCGAACGCCCAACCCTTGGAACAGGACTTTCAATTTTGGGGGATTCACAGCGAAAACCAGAGACTGTCATCAAAATTTTTGACGATCCATGGAAACCTAAGATACATCTTTTTACGTTGTATCTGGTTCAGTAAAATTATTTCTTTATTTTTTAAGTCAAGAAGAAGAAATCAAGCGAAGAATCACACTAAGATGGCAAGCTTTTGGCAGAGCAAGCTCAACCTTCAAAAATAAAAAGATCCCATTAATCTTAAAAAGAAGGGTGTATAACCAATGCATCCTCCCAATAGTCACTTATGGAGCTGAAACGTGGAACCTAACCAAGAGACAGATACGCAAATTGAGAACCATGCAACGTGCACATGAAAGAATTATGCTGGGCCTCAGATGGAGAGACTACAAGACAGCACAGTACATCCGGGAAAAGACAAGAGTCAGGGACATCATAAAATTCATTCAAAATCTCAGATGTCCGTGGGCTAGCCATGTTGCAAGAATGGCGGACAACCGATGGACATCAGAACTCGTGACATGGATCCTCCGAGATCACATGCGTAACCAAGGCCGACAGAATATTAGATGGAGAGACGAGCTAGACAAGTTTAGGAAGTTCTGGCTCTGCGACGCCCGTGATAGAGAAGTGAGGTAAATCCTGGGGAAGGTCTCTAATCATGTGGGGATTGATCCTGTTTAACTATTTAGCAATGTCGTCTTGATATACACGTGTGTGCTGATGGGTTTTTTTTGGGGGGGAGGTCCATTTTTTTATCATTTTTCGACTTGAGTCAGGCTAATATTGATATCAATAATCCATCTAGTTAACTGACTGAAAGGAAAGTTAATCAAGTCTTATGAGTTACCTCCTGGAAGCATACTGAATGATTTTCATAAGAGGGTGGGGGGCAAGCTTCTAATTTGCTGACAAAGTGGGTGTACTGGGCTTTAAATTGCTGACAAAGTGGGCAAGCAGGGCTTTAATATACCAACATAATGGGCGTTCGGGCTGAATGGAGGAAGAAAACTCCCCCTCGGTACGCCCTTAGTTTTTATTATGATGAGCTTTATCATTTAGGCTGGTTGTTGAATTAACAAAGATTAAAGACAGTGGGGCTTCGCCGTATAGCAGGATAATAGTTGTATGCGAATTTTGCATAGCATTACAGCTGTAGTGAGTAGACGCTCACAGAGATGCTATACATTCGTGACCCTCTGCCAGTGTATACTTTGGGGAGCGGAGTTTAGCAAGGATGATATTTTCTTGTGGAAAAATATCCTACTGGCCATTTTAAACAATGGACGTTAGCATTTGACCCACTTCAGTGGTTCAGACTCTGAGGGACTTTTTTCTTTTGATTTTTATGTGTACTCAATCAATCTTTGAAAACCTTTGGGAAGTTTTAAGAAAAAAATGTTTAAGGGCGGAAGTTCTATTCACAATGTAACTATATTGCTAAACTGGACCCTTACTTTCCGTTAGTCGGGGGAAACTGTGGAAAAGAATTTCTCTTTATTTCACAAAAAAAGGAATATGACTCTAAACTGAAAATAAAACATGCTTTTCGTTCAACGAAAACCTTAACCCTAACCCAAGCAATCGAACATGAGTACTATCTTAAGCCTGATTATCTGCCTGGTGTGCGAACTACAAACGCTAAAAGTAAATATATGAATTCTCAGTTCTAAGAGAAATTATTGAGATTTTAGGAAAGGCTCGTGGGCCTACCCTTGGATGTCCGTGGACCCTAGGTGGACCGCTGGGAGTATGTACACCTCCCTTCTTTAATTTTAAGATTTCTATAAAATATCATTTTCTTCCCTGAGTTATATTTGAACTTTCTCTCCGGGCAAAGCTTCATATCCCTGCTAGTATATCTATGTATGTATAATTAAATGTGTACATTTGTATCGATAAGTAATGCATCTATTGGGTTATATGGATTTTTTCAAGGTCTCGAACATCTACATAGGTTTGAATACATGCTCACACGTACATATATACATATTCATACGTGAGTATCTTTCTCTGTCTATGATTAAGATATATCTCAACCAGATGTTATTTGACTAGTCGTAGCAAAGAAAAAAAAAAAGAATTTCACGATATAAAACGTAACAAATTTAAAAGCATTTTTTCGACTGTAAATGTATCCGTGTTTCATAGCATACATCTGGTTGATCACCTTGTGTGCGAAACTTTTGATCACCATACGTGACCTGTGATGGATGTTGGTAGATGTCTAGAATTATTCGACAACTGATGACTTATCTTACCAGTCTACTGACTAACCAACTCATCCATGTACACAACTATACCCTACATAAAATTTTGGAATGATCCTGTGAAATGTTGATCTTTTGTAACTGAACCCGTTCTACCCAATGCACAGAGCAAGGAGTTCTCAGCCATTTCTAGAACGATTACGTTTTAGAGCTCAAAGACAATTTTACCAGAAGGTTCTCCATCCATGGGGATTTCAAAGAAGCCTTAGAGTCTACCAATTGTTTAGGTGGTTCTTAGGAGTTAGTGACGGCAAAGCAAAAGCCTGTTCTTCCGGAAGAAATGTACTTAATAATCATGATATGTTTTAATTTTCTTAGCGATTTCAAGCAGAACAGTCAACTCTGCTCGCGTAATAATGCTGTTCGAGTCTCATGCTGGTCACAGCCGATGCCCTTGCTGGAGATTGAATCCAATTTGCTACATCAGTGTTTTACTGCTGGCCGACTTTTTGAGGCTGATCCATCCCCGTGATGGTGTGTATGTATGATTTCTTGTTACATTAACGTAACCCCAAGGCGACGTAGAAGGAATTGTTCAGCATGAGTTTAAATCTCACAACCCCAAGAGCCTAACAGAAACCTAAAATCGGTAATTGGTCGAATCACACAAAATGTCTTTATTTTAAGAGGTAGAGATAAAACAACATTTGAAACAAAAACAACGTTTTAAAATCAAAATCGAATTTACTTCCTTTGTTTTCCGTCTTTTCCGGGATATTTACCCGCCGGTAACGTGATGAGTAAGTGAAATGATTAAACAGCCAATAGTAGCCGTCGGTCAAAACAGATTCTTGAAAATGAATACCACTGCATACATACATACTTACACTGCGTCAGAGATATATGCAAGGGTTACCTGGCATGTATCAATACGAGGTTCTATTCAAAAGTTCTGGAATTATAGGTGCTAAATGGCTTCCAAAATGAAAAAAAATTATGTTTGAAAATTGGGTTCTTTATTTCCTGGTGGAATGATTTCGAGAGATCTATGAAATGTAAGAGAAGACAAAGGAAAGATAAAGTAGACAAATTGTTCAATTTAAGAAATACAGACACCGTAAGAAAATCTCGTCTACTTCTACGAGATGTCAAGAAACTATATTGTGTGGAGAAAATCAGATGAGAAAGGATAAAGTTTGCCTGCTCAGTTAGGTTCGCTATGTATTCCGTTCAAAGGTTTTATAGATTAGCTAAACTGTAAATTTTTGGAATCCTCAGAGCATGGAGGATACGAAAATCGATGTTTTGATTTTGCACAAACATCAACATGACCGACAAACATCAAAACTACGGGAAAATGTGCAAGAGATAATTGATTCTTATTTGCGATTTTTCATTCCCTAAAAAAAGGGAAACTATATCCCCTCTCTTTTTTTTTTTTAACCCAGGAGGTTTTGGGGTCCCGCACACATCTGAAATTGCAGTGATAATGCTTACTGTCTTTTTTTTTTTTTAAACCATACACAAATTAAATTTTGTTTAGGATAAGTGTCAGCTGTGGCCACCCGTGGATAAAGAAAAATCTTAAATTACATCCTGAGAATGGCCATGGATTGGGCTTTTGTTTTCTCAAATGTATCTCCCAAATGCATATCTTGCCTGGGCACACATTCATTTCAAGTAGGTGTGTATGTATCCTTTGTATGTCCAGTTTTATATATATATATATATATATATATATATATATATATATATATATATATATATATATATATGCGTGTGTGTGTGTGTGTGTGTGTGTGTATTGATATTTATATATCTTTATCCAAGTGTATTGTGCGTCTCTTTATAACGTATATATATATATATATATATATATATATATATATATATATATATATAGAGAGAGAGAGAGAGAGAGAGAGAGGGAGACGTATGGATGTGTGCATTGTTTATACGTGTGTGGTTGTATGTGCTTGCACACGGCAGTTTACAAGTACAGGATATTTGGGGTCACCCAACGCCAGACAACGGGGCAAAAAGAACAAGTCCTTATTTAATTTCTTTGTTTGGTCCGTCTCTCTCTCCTCTCTCTATATACATATTCGCATCCTCTCTCTCTATCACTCTCTCTCTTTCTCGTTCTCCCATTATCGACCTATGTAAAACAGTTACGTGCGAATTTTTCACATTCTTCATCAGCAAAATGAGAAATAAAAGCAAAGGATCTATTTGTAGTCGGTTGACTTCAATGTCTCGGATTTTTATCCTTCTTTGTCAAAATAGGTCGAGTCGGTTTTGATTGTCACAAAGAAAAAGACAAAATGCAGGTTACGTCTTTCATGTTTCGAATGATGTCAATGTCCATGACTGCGTTCGTGTAAATGGAGCCGTATATTATTCTGAAATCTGTCTGTCATGATGTTCCTTGGACTCTTTAGCTTTGTCTGTTTCTCGACCTGTCTGCCGCCTTCTTGGTTGTTAGTCTTGTAACCATGAGATTTTTAATGCGAAGATGGTTGCACTTGAAGGCATTGCTCAGTGGTAGACAGTGCGATACGGAGCTTATATTCTCGAGGTTCTGTACAGTCTGAAACTCGTGCAAGAATAGAACCATTCTAGAAAAGGCCCATTTTCTCCTGTAATTGTTCATATTATAGTACAACTAAGCCTGGATTTCGTGTTCCCAAGGTGAAACTTGAAATCTGTTTAGGATTTTCATGCGTCTTGGGCGAAACCTTGAATTTTTAGAAGTGTGTCATGTGCCCAAAGCGAAACTTAACGTTTGTCCCCGTAGTTGTATCCAAACGTTTTTTTCAAAACCTCGAGAATGTAAGCAAGAAAAATACAAACGATAACTACTTAAATAATCACTGCTAAGGTGTGAAACAAGCCTATCGTGGTACAACCTATAATAAAAATAGATTTTTAACTATTTTTTTCATTCATTTATCCATCCACTCTCCCCCCCTCTCTCTCTCTCTCTCTATATATATATATATATATGCATGTGTGTGTGTGTGTTTTTGATTGTGTGTGTGTGTGTTTTTGATTGTATGTGTGTGTGTGTTTTTGATTGTATGTGTGTGTGTGTGTGTGTGTGTGTGTGTTAGTATCTACAAAAAAAAATTGTCCTTTTTTTTTCCGAAAACAATATTTAAAAATAATGTGCGGAAAATCAATAAAAAGTAGAGTAAACTCATTAAAATAGGTAGATAGATAGATAGATAGATAATATACGTTGATCACTAGCAACGAAGCAGCTTTGAACGATACTTATATTGACTTCAACATATTGATTGCTTCTCCCATTTCATAGTTATTATCCCGTCTCTTCGACGATGAGCTCTTTGCATTGCTTACATACAAGGATATCTTTCAAATACTAACACATAAATCAGACACAGGATGATACGGAATTGAAACTCGACCACAGCGGTTCTGCGTTATAACCGTGGGGCTTTTGCTAATGTCCATTCTTTCTTTTCATGTTGTCTCTGGTCATTTTGAAAGTAACCCGCTGACAGCGGATGACAATTCGAAAAGGTCAGTCACCAAATGGCGATATATTATCGCTGTCAATATTAAGTACAGACTAAGAAGATTACACCAAAAGCAGAACGTGAATGGATTGTAAGCCAGGTAAAGGGATTCGGATAAACACAGTGCATGCATTCACAACACAAACACAAACGCACACAAGTGCAGATATATAGATGCATACACACTTGAATGAATGGAGAGTTGAAGAGATTGATAATACGGGGGCCTATCGTAGAGCGGTATTCTTCTTGTCGATTATCGAGTATTTGTCACGAGTTCGATTACCAGTAGGTTCCCTGATATTCTCTTCATGCCTCAAACTAATATATACATATATATATATATATATAAAGATAGCAAGAGAGAGAGAGAGAGAGAGAGAGAGAGAAACAATCAAACAGACAGACAATCATTGGGAGATATTGGGGGTGATTATACGTCTTACGTTACATTAAAGATAATTTGCAAATGTTTAAATTCCATGACAATATATATATATATATATATATATATATATATATATATATATATATATATATATATATATATATATATATATATATATATATTGTTTTACTCCAAATTCATATTAGTCTATTCATGGTCTATATGTGTTTTATTTCTTTTTTTGGCACAGAATATTATGCTATCAAGAAATGGATATATGATCCAAGAGAATGATTATAAGTTACGTTATATCAAACAGAAACGCTATTTGGAATGATCTCCCGTTATTACACGGTGAATGTATTGTTTTGCCAAGACATAACGTAAATAGAGTAAACAATTAAAGAAAATCAGTCTGCTGCAGAAATTGAAAGATATATTTCCAGAGGTATGAAAAGTTACGAAGGTT
Source organism: Thysanoteuthis rhombus (assembly GCA_963457665.1). NCBI lineage: Eukaryota > Metazoa > Mollusca > Cephalopoda > Oegopsida > Thysanoteuthidae > Thysanoteuthis > Thysanoteuthis major. Next base: position 14,821,569 of record OY735205.1, read on the forward strand.
ACATAGGAAAATTCAACTGATCAGGTAAAGTGGATTCACAATTATCGGTCTGAAAATCCGTAATGTCCGTCTTCACTCACAGAACATTCCAATGGCTTAGAAACTTGATGATACCCTTGCTTTTAGTACTGCTTGCAGGTGGTTTATGGTGGCTAAATTCGATTAAGTTTGCACGTTATACAATCTTTAATTGTAAAACATCTGCAGTTCCTTGCAATGTTCGTCTTCTCTCTTTGGTCTGTAATTCATACCTCGGAACATGGACTGGAGATAACAAACTTTCTTGATTCCTAATCAACAATGAATCGCCACAATTTTCTTTCGTTCGGAAATGAAGAAGTTTCATTATTATATATATTCCACGGACTAGTATCTCTATCTTTGTTGTCTTTTAAACAACGTCCCTGCTTTTCTACTTCCCTGACATCTCTCCAAATGGGACTTTACATTCTAACAGAGTCACAGGACCGAGTGTTAAGTTCTCGAATTAGCATTTCTGATGCGATAACAGACGTGATTAAGACTACACTATTTTTATCCCGTAATCAATCTTTTGTTCACCCCTCCTGTATCAATAATGATGGTGGAGAGGCATTACTAATTTCATAGTATCTTTGTTAAAGTTTTTCAAATGATCTTGCTACTTTTAAAGACCATCCAGTGCAGTGCACAACTGGCAAAAAAAGAAAGGAAAAAAAAAAGAATATATCAACCTCAAAAAAAAATGAAAACAATAATTCGAAAAATACATTTGAAGACAGAACAGGTGCTGTTATAATTTTCCGAATTACATTGATGAAACGTCATTTGATGAAACGCTGTTCGGTGAAACAGCATTTTATGGAATGTCTTTTCGGGAAACACAGCTCAATGAAACGTCGTCCAATGAAACACCATTTGATAAAACATCATTCTATACAAAGTTATGCTCTGTAGTGGTATGGATATAAACAAAATGGATCGGAAGTATGGATATAATCAAAATACTTTTTCTCTTTTTTTAAAATATGCATGATCACACACACGCATATACACACATATGCAAATTTCTTCTTTGTTTGTTCTCACACATCTCATTGGTTGATTCACCTTCCTATTATAAGATAACTTTGGAGATTACTTCATGTCCCTTCACCCCTTAGAACAGAGTGTTGAGTGAAATTAGGATACTTGAATTCTCAAAAAATAAATTACCAATATAGAATAGCTTTAGGCTCCTTTGTGCTGATCAATACATAAATAACCACATTATTTTTGACGGGTATATTCTAGTAGGTGGATAAAAGACTGTGAAATTGGGGGGGGGGGGTAAAGCTATGGAAGCTGAAAAAATAGATTGAGAAGAAGCAAAAAAGTTTAGAAGAAGAAAGGCGATGCTGTTTGAATTGAATAGGCAGGAGAAACATTTTAAGAACAAAGAGAGGGGGAAGGAAAAGCAAAATGATTGTGAAGCACTTCTTGAAGGAATGAAGAAGAAGAAGAAGAAGAAGAAAAAGAAGAAGAAGAAGAAGAACAACAACAACAACAGGTGGTCGTAAAGAAGAAGGATGATGATAAAAATGGAGTAAGAGGCGAAAAAAGACGAGAGGAAAATTGGAGAAAACAAAAGAAGGGAATGTATGGGAAAGTTATTTTGGAAGAATTTTTTTTTAAAGATTGAAAAGAAAGAAAGTGAGAAGAAAATCAAAAAAAAAGATATAACAAGAGGAAAAAGATGGGACAAGTAAAGGGATGCTGGGTTCTTAGAAAAGAAAGAAAGAAAAAAGAAAGAAATGAAGAAGAAAATAATAAATCGTTCCAACGTGTAAAGAAAGAAAACTAGAAGCAAAAACGGAAGCAAATGAAAAAAGGTATGTTCAAAATATAAAGGAAAATAGAAAAGAAATCAGAAAAAAGACAGAATTTACACGAGGGAGATGAAAAAAAAAACTCCTTGGCGTCGTATTAGTACTAATACGGACATGTTTATATAGTGTTCCCCAACGTGTTTTGACTGGTTGAAACACGTTTATTCAAACTACAAAAAAAGGAGAGAAAAGACTGTTACATCTAATAAAGACGCACAGATAACAAATGAACTGCAGACCATCAGGTGAACTGACAGCGAAACTGAGCGAGAAGTGAGCCAATCAAATGATTGATTGCATTTACTGAGCGTTTGCTAACACAAACGTTTGAATATTTCAAGGATCGGTGCAAAGCGGATAAATAGGATTGAGAAACAAGCATTTTGCAACAAGACGAATTGTGGAGGTGCAAGTGTTGCGAGATTATCAATTTGACGTCTATTTTGATCGGGGCTTCTCAAAGTAGGGGTCGAGACCAATGTTCCACCTGATTTTTAATTGTCAAGAAAAGGTGTGAAAAAATATTGTGTTGTGCAATTTTTTTTCCCTGAACAAATTATGTGCGTACTGAATGTTTGTAATAATGAAACTTGGAATTGTTTCAAGTTAATTTTAGCAGAGATTATTCTACACGGTTTATGAAACTATAAAGGTATGATTCAATATAATACAAGTGAGGTTGCATTCTACGCATCAGCGTTTTCAGTCAAGATTTCATTCTGCATTTTGAATTACAGTTTAATATTCCATTCGGTAAAACATCAATAATTTTATTTTATTTTGAAAAATTCTTATCATAATGTTTTGCTCTATTCATATGTATAGTAATATTTATAAGTATAATTATTACATTATTATGGGAAATGGGCCTTTTGTGCACACATCAAGTCCTTTGGTGCGCTGGCTTCAAAACGTTTCCATGAAAAACGCTCACATGATACAGACCTACTCCAAACATTCCCAACGGCAAAAACTTCACAACAATGAAAATGCTCTGAAGAAAATGCCCACTCGAGGAAAAGCCCGCACGGAAGAAAGCCCACGTAGAAAGAAAGCTTATTCAGAAAAAAATCAACATAGGTAATTTTTGTTGCGTTTACAAAACGACCCGCATAAATTCAGATAGATAATTCGGAAACAAAAACAATTCTTTTTACGGAAGTATTTGGGCAAATGCATTTGACCAATTTAATGGGTTGCAATGGAATTGAAATGAGTCGTATTGTAAGAACGGTTTCATGAAAAATGCTCTCACGATATCAGTATGAATTATATGCAAATTAAATTATTTTCTTTGTGGGCTTTTCCCATGGCTTTTGGCGAGTGAGCTTTTTCCTATGTGGCTTTTTCTGTGTGTTTCTTTCCCTGAATGCATTTGGTGGTGCCTGATTGTCTGTTAGTTCCTCTCTTCGTTCGTCTATTTATTCGACTGTTCGTCTGTCCACACGATATCTTCAGAAGTATTTAATGGATTTATTTTAAATTGTGAATGGCTGGAGATTGGTGTAAGAAAGGAGGTGGTAAAACTTTCGGACGAATCCAAGATTTTTTTCTCTGATTGTGAGATATTATTTTGGTTTTATAAAAATTACTTTTATGTACACGTTTATGATTGTCCACACGATATCTCCAAAAGTTGTCAATGAAATTCTGTGGAGGGATGGACAATAGACTACAGGAGAACTGATTAAAGTTTGGTGCGGATCCATACACATTTACCCCTCCTCCCTTACGTTGAAGTTATCTTTCAAAACCGCATAACAGCACCGAAATTTGATGACTGTACACATGACATCTCCAAAGTTTTTCAAAAAATTTCTATGATAATTTGATTTTAAGTTGGTCTATAGACTATGGTTGAACTGATTGAATTTTGAATGTGGATCCATGTACAGCTATCTCCCTACGTCTCAATTACAAGTCAGAACCACATGATATTGCCAATTTCTTTTCCTCTCCGCAATTCCATAAATTTCAATCAGATTTTGTGGAGAGATGGACAATAGGCTACGAGAGGATTCATCAATTTTGGAGCAGATCTATACGCAATTACTTCAACAACATCATAATTGTCCAAGCCACATAATATCGCCAAAATTTAATGATTTTTCACTTGATATCTCCGAAAATACGGTATGAATTTCAATGAAATTCTTTGCAAAAGTGGGCAATCGGGTTAGAAAGAGGTGGTTTTCTTGAGGGCGTATCCTGGATTTTTTTTCTGGTTGAAAGATATTTTTCCGTTTTTTTCTGTTTCCAATTATGTATACGTTCATTGATATCCACACAATATATCTGAAAATTCTCACCGAATTTCAATAACATTCACTGGAAGACTGTTAAATTGGCTACGGAAGAAATGAATAATTTGGGAGCGGATTACCACCCCCTGACAATGGCGTTGGAACAGGTATTTTTCTCGTAGTAAGCACATTAAAATTTATGATATACTAGTTTACACGTATGAAATATATGGATGTATACATTGCATTTTATATACGTATATATTTGAGATTTGCTTTGCAGTGAGTTTGAAGAATAACGTTCTGTTGACCACAAATGGATTTTTAAAAAAAGTTTGTTTTTGTTTTTATTATTTTCATCACTTCTTATTCTTTAAATTCAACTTTTTTTTAATATCATTTAGAATCGGAATGAAATTCTATTTACTATGTCAGTAATATTGATAAGATTATATTTTACTACGTCAGTTGTGACTTTTAGCGTGACTGACCACGTCTGAACATTGTTAATTATCATGTGTGGATTAAAAGTGTATAACAATTTTTTACAATATTTTGGTCATAATATGTTTCTATATTTAGTTAAAGATATTAGATTAAAGACTAAAGACTAATTACATATAGTCTTGGTACCAATTGTTTTCAAAACGGTGAAGGGTGCGAACGAATTGGTCTCATCAAAAAGGCTTGAGAAAAAAATTGGTTTCATCAAAAAGGATAGCAAGAAAAAATTGTTCTCTTCAAAAAGGAATGCGGAAAAAAATTCCGATTAAAAGGAGTTGTAAATCAAAACAGAGAAGAAATTTCAGAAGCCTTAATTAAGATAACTATGATAAGACTTGAAATCTTTGTAACCATGCTATAAACATATTTAATGAAAATACGTTTAAAAAGGAAGCTGCATTTCTCAGTTCCTCTCTGCTTCACTCTATTTTTGTCTCAACCGGTCGGACTTTCTCCGTCTGTCTGTCTATATGTCTGTCTCTCTGTCTGTCTTTCCTTTCATTACAGAAATGAGAGGCGATCTTACGGTCAAATCACGTTTGAAGCAGTGGTTCTCGTCTGATCGACAAAGTTGAACAGTACCGAACCTGATCATTATTTACATAGGTGACTGCTTCGGAATACTAAACACTTTAAGCTAATTGTAACCTTGCATCAGATTGAGCAAAGCTTAGTAAGTAGTCAGACTTAAACGAAATTTTTTTTACAAAATAAGCCGCAGTCTGTCTTTTACTTTCTATCATTCTTTTTCTTTCTCATTAGAGGTGAATCGATCAACTCGTTTAAGTGATATGTAGGAACAGAGGAGATTTCTGACTGGAGATTTGCCGCATGAAAATGATCGCCCTGCTGTTACAAATGCGACACAGCAAACAATCATGAAACATTAATAGAAATTTTTTCATGTGCGACATGTTCTTCAGTCATCTCACCTTAAAACTGTTTCTTGTTTCACTCCAAGCAACAATTCACACCTGGTCAACCGTTCAAAAAATTTTTAAATATCAGAAACTCCTCGAAGAATTTATTGAATCAAAAACGGAATCGTTCTTTTCTGATAAAATACACAATTTAGCTAAAATGTGGCGGAAGGTCATAGAAAGCACGAGGAAATATTTAGATGACTAAATAAAGATGATATAAATTTTTGTAAATAAAAGATTCTGCCTAAGCCCGGAATGAAAAAAGCCCTGCAAACTTTTGCAATAACCTAATAAGAGTGCTTTTTCATAAGTTTTTTTTTCGGGGTTGGGGGGCAGTTAAGTGGAGAAACTGAAACTCTTGTGTTCATCAATAAATAAACTGCTTTTGATATAATTGTTTAATTAATTTACATTCATATAATTGCTATTGTTGAACTCCCACTATTGAGTTTTATTTTCGTATGTAACAAGAATAGCGTACGACAACGACCAGACCAAAAAACCAGTGACGTCATGCACGAATAGCAGTGAATTAGTGACGTACGCAAGAACCAATGACAAATTCACAGCCATTTCCAAAGCCCAACCCGGGTCGACTTGTTTTGCTAAATTTTGCTAATTGCATTTACGGTAACTACAAATAAAGGAGTTGTAAAAGGACTCGTAGTTTCGAAGAAATATTGTACGGGGGAGTGAATTCTGTTATTTTTGCCATTCAGATTTTATTAAAGCAAGGGAGTTTTACCCTGAGCACGGCCAAGCCTGTTGGTCTCTGTCTCTCTGTTTACCTCTCTCTTTCTTTTTCTCTGTTATGCTTTTTATCACAACGCTTCAGCCAAAATATCCGTCCCTCGACATATCCTTTGAGTTAAATTGGGGGAATTTCGGGGGGAAAAAGATTTAGACTCGAATCTGTACCACAGAAGTTTGCTTTGTCGTGTAATAACGCATATTATTTTGTTCTGAACTCTTGCAATTCAACTCAAAGGCTGTAGAAGCTGAATTTGTCGTGACAAGCAACTAAAGATTGACAAATAAAGTGTAATCAAAAATATGGAATAATGACAATTCTTAATCTCAGAACCTTGTACAAGTACTAAATATCAATCTAATCTTTTTTTTAATCCCTTATCTAAAATTAAATGAGTACAAGTTTGTATGCGTTAGGGCCAAACTCTTCCCCTTCATTAAAATCTGGAAGTTAAACAGAACAGAAGTGATTCCTCCATAAAATACTACTCAAAAACCACGTGTCCCATTCCAACTGCTTCATTAATCAGAGATTCATTGTTGACGAAGAATGAAACGTCTTATCGTTCTGAAACAAATGAAATACTACAAGGAACACGGTTTTGAGATTAGTCATTTTTTTCTCAAATCCATTATTTTCTCACCTAAGAATACATTCATTTGTTACTGTTTGTTTGGGTGAAATAAAACATAGTCTATCCTATTCTATTCATCGTATCAAAGGAAAACTAACACTGACATTTTCGTCATCAGTTTTTGTGTATGCATGGTTTTATGTGTATGACTCACCTCTTTTTGGTGAGGTAAACTCGTTACGATATGAAAATAAAGTCATCTCTAAAGTTTGACAAAACGGGAATCACACGTTTTAGGTTAATTCAACGTATAAAATTTTTGCTTAATTATTCACAAGAGAGAATACTTCCGTTAGTTAGATTCTACTGGTTCAAAAATATATATTATCAGTTACTGGTTTAACTATTTTCTGTTTTTACTTAACATGTGGAACAAGTTGATGGAAAAGTAACACGGTTGATTTTATTCAAAATGTTGATATTGTTATTAGAACATTATCCCTATGAGAGATTATGATAAAAAGGATCTGATATAGCATCTAAGCTCCTAAGTAAAAAATATTCTTCTCATGAGTAGTCCTCTGCTCCCAAAATATATAAACACTAATACATGCCGATACAGTTGTGCCTCTACAATTCGGAAACCTTGGATCCTGGTCATTGCCGGGCCATATAAATGGAAGGAAATATCTTTATATGATTTTGATTATTTGTATTATATATAATTGATAGGATTCAAGGGAAAATGAAAACGTTCATGCATAATTTCTTGCCAAAATAAACACGGAGAGTTTCAGAATTTACATTCCTTTTATTCAGTTTCAAACTGTGGTCGAGTTTCTGAGTATTCGGTTTAACGAGTCGGTATATGAACCGCTACGTTATGGATCAGACTGCGTTTTGAGATCGAATTGACGAATTCTGGTGACAGATCCCAGAACTAATGGTGGTAGGATCAAAACGTTCCGGACTACGAGAGTTTCTAAACCATAGAGAGATGGTTTAGGAAAATGAAGCTTGCAGTTGCTATTGTGTTTTTCTCCCTGAAAATCAATTTTAGATAACGAAAACAGTTGATGCGCTTTTCCCCATTTTTTTGACTGACGGAAGAAAAAATTCGGAAAAATAAAGCACAAAACAAGCTCCCATGTTTTTTCCCAATGAGATAGAATCGTATAATTACGTTTCTTGTATTGAAATATTATTCAAGGATCTGACACATTTGGGTCAAATTAGATTCAGTAAAAATCCCCAGTTCCTCATCATCTATACTTAACCGCCGTACTTTACGATGTGCATCTTCAAGCAATTCATTCTCGGTTGAAATTCTCCTAATCTACTTTTGAGCAGTATGCTCAGTAACATCACCTTCGCTAAACATTGTATTTTGTGGTCAGCTTTCTCTGCTTTTGTTCCCAGTTTAAATTCGTAAAGTAGACAAAATCTCATAATCAACTTTCGATTTCACTCGTTACTACTGTCGATATACAATCCTGAAAGTTATCTTTTCGTAAATTATATCTGCAGGTTACATGTTGCTGAAGACGCTTACAAACTTTTACCATTCAAAGATTTTTTTTCATAAAACAGATAAACTGTGACTTTCACGGTGGTACTTCGATATCCACCCTGTTGCGAGTGATTGCTATTCGAGCTTAGGTGGAAGAACAGGATTTTTAATGCTTATTTTCAATGCAAACCCTCTACTCTTGAAAGATTAGCGCAGCACAATTTTCTTACAACAGTCTCCTTTCATTTGATACAGCAAACTTTAGAAAATATTATGAATAAATTATGTATTGAACAAGTAATACCACAAGTACCATATCATCAAAATAATACGGTTACTCTTTTCCAAAGAAGAAAAATGTATGTATAATAAATACAAGAGCAAGTCGAAAAGTATTGGACCGAGTTTACTACTTTACGTACGAAAGAATTCATACTTAACGAAACATGTCTCGTGGATCATTGGGTGGCTGCAGTTATGTTCTACCATTAATACTCTTTTCTTTGTCTTCTCTAGGGTATATTCATTTAAAAAATATTGTTGTGTCATGAAAAAAATGATTTCAATTCTTCGAAGGTAACAAGAACTATCCCACGGGAATTTCGTTGGAAACCTTACCCCGCCCACCCTACACCATTGATCCGGCCATTTCAAAACCCAAAAGAAAATCTGAAAAGAACATGGTTCGAGTCCCTCGATGACATAAAAAACTGCTGTTTTGCCATGGTGCAAATTGAAGTGAGCAGAATTCCTCAGAAGTTCGTACCGATCCATCTATCGACAATTCGATAGCTAGATAGATAGATAGAAAGATAGACGGTAAAATTAAGAAAATAGTTTCCTATGTAAATTGCAAGGTTTTTGGAGTGGTTAAGACAATCAAATCATTATGCTTTTTCTAGACAGCCGAATCAATTTTAGGGATTCTTATGATAGACTCTTTGCACTTCTGTCTCCCCCCTCTCTCTCTCTCTCTCTTTTCGATTCCATGGTTGCTTCCTCGGAACCAGTGTTAAAATCTAAACGAACCATTCGAGAAGTATTGGTGATAAACCGATTGCATCATCATCCTGGGAAATGAGAGCGTGTCCGACAACTCACTTCAATAGTGTTTCCTCTGCGGAAAAGGCTGAGCTGACATTTCTCATTTGATCGCCGATATTTCATTCAATGCAGAAAATTCACTGAACCAACTCCACTGGTCAAGTAAGAAATAACTGTGTTCAGGAGGAGAGAGAATAAACAAATAATGAATTAATAAGTTTCTGTCAGTGATCCAGTATTCATAGAGGGGCGTGTGACTCAACGATCTGTTCTCATGTCTGTATCTCACATCATTTAACGCTTATTTCTCTGTCTCAGGGAAATTCAGTCTGTCACTTTGGTTTCAGCTGATTTGAGACGATTACGATTACCATCGTCCTAAGGGAAGAGATTTCGACCATTTGAATAGTTAGAATAGTTAGAACTTCACAGATCCGCTGTTTAAGCCCAGAGTGGAACTACAAGAATGATAACGCGGATTCAAGTCCCAAGAGCTTATTTTCCATTTCTTTTTACTCTGTCTTTTATTTTTCCCGCCTTCTGATTCTAACCTATTTTCTTTCTTTCTTCTTTCTTTCTTTCCACCTTTCTTTTCTTATCCCTCCCGTTGTTTTCATTTGTCACTCCCTTACTTTTCATCCTAAAACACCTCGAATTCCTTTAGTTCTTTCTTTCACCAATCCATTTATCTCTTCATCTAATCTCCTAGAAACCGTCAACCATAACTTTCAACACAGATTTCCCCTCAGTTTTCAATCAGGTCTGACTGGCTGGCTAGTTATGCATGTATCACGTGTGCAGGCTGCCCTAATATAGCTACCGGGCTGAAAATTCAAATATTCACCCCCTCATTATTTTTAGAAAAAAAAAAAACTTGAAAAAAAAAAAAGCTCTCTCTAACCACAGTTTCGGAGGATGGGTATGTGCGAATAAAATACAGTGTAGTTTTATGCTAAACTGCATATTTAGCATGTGTCTGCCTATTTTTTGAAAATCCAGACTGCAAAAAACAAAAACAAAAAACAAACAAACAAAAAAAAACAAGGGGCAACTTATTAAATGATCACCCCCTTTTCCAATTTTTAAGTAACCAACCCCAAAACGGCAAGCTGCCTAAATATATTGGTCACGTGACGGTTTCTAGTGAGTGACCAACCAGATCTGTCTATCTATCTGTACAATCTTTTGTCTTTTATTACCGTTATTAATGAATTTAATATAGAACGACGCATACTGATATTCTTGGTCACGTACCACCTGTGACCGCTCATCTCATCATTTCCCGCTTAAACTCCAGAAATATCTTCAGGAATATCTTATGAGTCATTTCTCCACCTTTCAAAAATGCGAATACAGGCGGCCCGCCACGTAAACAGTTATTACATAAAATGTATTAATATCCCTTTTGTTGCTTCCATTTTTATGACCATCAGGCTATAAACCCCCGGCGAAGACGTATCCATTACTGAATAACAATTTGAACGCCTCTTAAAAGAACAACGAAAAGAGCACTTCAATTGTTATGTTAAAAATCTGCAGTTAAAGGGGTTGCTGAAGTTGTTATCACTGACTTCAACAGTTCAGCTGCGGAGCTGTGTGCTTTCAAGATACAGGGAGTATCTGACTAAATCTATCGGAGGGCACCGGTCACTGATTTGCGGACAAAGTGGCAAGTGATTTTAATTTTGAATTGAATACCCATAAGATCCATTTTGAAAATCTTACAAATCTACTTTTATTCAAAGTGTGACTGTCTTGGCATCAGAAAAACGTTCTGTAGACAGTATCAAGGCATTCCATGGTGTCTGCAGTCCGACTGGATTGTTTTAGGTCAACAGTACTGGACCTTCTTTTAGGCTTTCACCCATTCGTTATTCTTAAAATCCTTCTTGAACCCCTTAATCTCGAGGTTTAAAAAGATTAAATTAAAATAAAATTGCTAACGACAAAATCTATTGAACAGAGCTGTCTTATCACTTTAGGCTATCGCCTGGGGGGTCAACGATTTTAGAAGCCTCAAAATTCAATTTGAGAAATGAAAATTAAGGTTCATAATATTAATTAGCTGACATTGAGATCCTTCTTTAAACCTATGTTTACATTAAAAATATTTAAATCAGTTCTTGGTCCTTCGTTGAAACTTATTATCGAAACAGGGTCGATATTACAGCCCGAGGAATAAATCCAGTGCACCTGGGGATCTCAAATATTCTTGAGGAAACCAAGTTATCGGATATCAAAATCAAAAGTATTTATCAAGGTATTTCTAAAAAAAACATTTGATGTGCTGGCTGCTATTATTTTATCTCATTCAACTTGAATATACCAGCAGTATAACAAAACGAAAAAAAGATGTCTGTGACTCTCTTCTTGTACCCCCTGTCCCAAATATGCCTTACGCACCACTTGGGTGAACGTGGACCCCAGGTCGAGAACCACCGCCTTAAGTAATTTTGGTTGGTGTGGGTTAGTTAACGAAACAGCAGGTTTCGTGTTCTGTACGGTTTGCGATAATCTGCTTTGTATGAGATTTTTTTTTTAATTTATAGCGTTGCTTATAAATAAGCTGAGAACAAAATCACCAGGAACTTTTCAAATTCCCTTGAAATGTAACTTGGGATGAAAGAACACATGCAATCAACTTATATCCCTTTTTAGTGTTTTCGTTATTAATTCTGTTTTCGACTGATTTCCTCCGTCTAATCAACCCTGCCAATGAAGTTGCAATTATATGTATTCGGTCGTATCCGTCCTGCTACACTATATCTCCAAAAGTGCTCCATTGATTTCAATGAAACTTCGAGGTAGAGCGGACAATCGGGTACGGAAGAGATAGTCAGGAGCGGATCTAAGAATTTTTTTTTTCGATAATGAGTTATTTTCCCGATTTCTTTCATACGTTCATGTATATGTACATGACTTCCTGGACGAATTTCTTCAAAATTTCGTCGGAGAATCGACAATAGTCTACGAAAGAAGTAATAAACTTTTCGAGCAGATCCATGCACGATTACCTCCCTTAATTTATATGTCCACGCTAAATAACAATACCGAAATTTCATGTCTATCCACATGATATCTCTAAAAGCTCACAATGAATTCCAATGGAATTTTGTGGAAAGGTGGACAATAGACTGTAGGAGAAGTCTTCAAACTTGAGGGCGGATCCATGGACAATTACTACTTTTGTGCATGGTGTTGGAAGTGGTAGGCACTCTGTTAGTACTTTCAAGTTGTTGCTGTTTTGTGACAACGTTTTAATTTGATGCACTCTTTGCCAATAAAAAACATCTAATCGGAATGAAGAAGTAGCTTCTGACGAGACTTGCATTCCACACCTCGTTAGTCCGGGTTTCAGAGTCGACCACGAAAGATGAATTCAAGAGAGATGGAATGTAAATGTAAGTCTATTATTAAGTTAATCAGTTTAAGTGAAAAAAATGGAGAAAACGCAACAACAACAAAAAACAACGGAATCAAACAATATTTTGCAACTCTCATCCTACTTTTCTATCGTTTAAGCCAAGCCCTCAAGAATAGAAAAAAATATGACATATCAAACATAAGGAGTTAATCACGAATTAACTTGCATGAATGTTGATTAGTCAGATGATTTTTCTTTAAAATTGGTCAGGGTTTTAGATCAGTGTTCTTGGCCCTTTTTTCTCAATGACACACTTTGACAGCTCAGAAAGTTTGATGTTAAAATCAGAAATTATTCAAAATTTACGGTTCTAAATCAAGGAGAATATCTGTAAAAAATACTGATGTATAATCATTAGAGCACTCATCAATTTTTTGTAATTTCTGTAGAGTGTGAAACGTTGTTGCAACATCACAGATACTTTATCGTTATATATCTCCCAAAATTATCGATTTAAGCATTAGCTACCATAGAATCTGCAGTAAAAATTGATGAGAAATAATTTCATATAATCAGGGTACGATTCTTTGTGTGAACAAAGAGTGTGAAAAACTCTTCATTGGCGCTAATTCCCCTGCGTTTTCAGCTGTTAATCAAATACCCTCTTAATTGTGATTAGGGTGTATCCCTAGAGAGATCCATTCGATGGATTTGCATTCTGCCCAGCGGTGGTCATAAAACATGTAAGAATAAAGTTCTGGTCTCGACCAGACTTGAAACTTCCAAGGATCACCAAGTTTGCCCATGGAAATGAAACCGTGACTGCCGTGTATATTCCAATGGGAGTTGTTTTTCAAGAGACGAACTCCTTACCTATTGTATAATCAGGACTTGATCATATAAGCTTTGACAGTTTTGAGCCACGGAACACATTTCGTTATTCACACCCAGATTCCGAATTGCCCCCCTTTAAATTGTCTCCAAGTGGGAGTTTATCCAAACAATAAAAAAAAAAATTTGTTTCAGAACACCCAAAACGTATGGACTATTGTATGAGAGTCACTCATGTTGAATAAAATACTTCTTAATGAAGTGATTATCATTTCTTTTTCTTCCTCGTATATATCAGAAGCGAAAGGTAAAATGTATGGGGTCCTCATTGAGAAACGAATGTAAGTAATTGTGTACAATATAAACCATTGCTCATCAGCAAGATATTCAAAACCAGGTTCAATTCTTGGCCAATGCATCATCTTCTAGATTGATTCTTACTGCTTCTCAAACTGTTATGTGAATTTTGTGCAATCTTCCAATATCATAACAGATCATATTGTTACATTTACGTAACTTTAGTGTGTGCATCGGTGGTTCAGTGGTAGAATGCTCGCCTGCCACGCGGGCGGCCCGGGTTCGATTCCCGGTCGATGCATCGATTTTTGGGTATTGTCTCTCCGCTTCTAAAGCTGTAAGCATACTAACAGTCTCACAACATTTGAGCGGCTGATATTGTTAAAGCTATATCAGTGGGTATAAAAATACTCCACAAAAAATAAAAGCGTATTAAAAATGCTCTAAGAGGAAAATTCCTTGAATGTTTTTTTGGCTTTTTCCCCATGAGGTTTCATTGTATGAACGAATCGGCGATTGATGCATCGTTTTTTTAAAATTCATTTTTTTATAGGCATCCTGCTTCTGAAATTGAGAGCAGGCCGACAATTGTGTATGATCTCTCAATAATAGATTGAATGATATTGTTACAATTCAGAGAGGGGTTGGGTAGCATCGCTGGTTCAATGGTATAATGCTCGCTTGCCACGCGGTCAGTCGGGGTTCAATTCACGGCCGATGCATCACCTTTAAGTACTGCATTTTGCTTCAAAAGCTATAATTAGACTTATGAATTATGTATGATCTTTCATGAAGACCTGATACTGATTCATATATACCGATTCCATTCGGGAGCATTTGTGGGTTCCGTGGTAGAATGCTCGCTCGGTACGCAGGCAGCAGGGTCCGATTTCTGGCAAATCCATTAAACAATTATTTTCTGCTTCTTAAACCTACAACTCTGAGTTTGAAACTGTAATGCACATTGAGATTCCCCACAATTGACCGCTAGAAGTTAGGCATTAATTTAACACTCCAAAAAGCAATAACTTGATGTTTTAATTCAATTCAGTCAGGTATGTTGTGACGAACTGAATTTTAATCTGAAATTTTCCCAGGATAATGTTCGATCGATGTGAATAATATTCACCAATGAATTGAATAAATTGATGAAGAAAGATATGATGTTGAAAAATATTTGTTGTTTCAAATAAGTATTCTTTTTCATCATTCGGTCGCAGACTTGTTGATGTACATACGTGTATATCTATATGCACAACTGTAAGGCATACAGTTGAGATTTAACGCACTACACAGGCCATGGTCAGCCAGAATAATTTGCTTGAAAGCGCACGATAGAAAGTTCTCTATACTCTCGATTAAGATATTTCAATTTAGGGTCCCGATCCTGGAGTGGTTGCATGAAGATCATAGATTGTAGAGAATTGGCTTCTTTTTAAAAAAAGGATTAGGCATCTATTTTTCTTGTTATTAAATGTACCCCTCCTGGTACCTCCTGTAAAATGACTCGATGGCATCCATTGATTGAGCAAAGATACTGGGATAAATTTGGAAATATCTTTTGGTAATAAACACAGTACGAATTATTGGTTATAAATACGTTGCATTTCTTGACAACTTCTGTGTTGGATTATGTCTATAACAACGAGCGAGGAAGAAATTTTCCCCAACGAAAAGCAAATAAAAAGAAGTTAGAGATCCCCAGCTCTGCATATTTTCTAAGCTTGACTTTCTGAAAAACGGTTAGAGTAATAGATTAAGTGAGTGTCAAATTCACTGCTCTGTCAATACAATAGTTTGGGAGACTTGCTTGCTACCAATCGCTATGAGAATACAACCCTTTGAATTGATCGTATAAGATCCGTTACGACACAAGGGAGGCAACCATGAGGACACGGGGTTTATACTATGATGCTTGTCACCGACAAATTTAATTTTCTTCAATTGTAAAATAAGTATTGAGCTGATATAATATTCTCATATTTGATGTTACTCATCAGGAACTTTCACATTGAATCTAAAATCCTTTTTAAAACAAATATTTTTATAACCGCTATCGGGAACACAATTATAATCAGTACGGATTTGTCTCCCTTTGATCCATTGAGGAATAAATAAGTAGATGTATGTATGTATGTATGTATGTATGTATGTATGTATGTATGTATGCATGTACGTCTGTAGACATATTGACATACATACATGTAGAGTATATATATATATATATATATATATATATATATATATATATATAGACCTACATTTTATTCTCGAGTCTGTCTCACCCCCATAGTTCAAATTATACGTATATATATATATATATATATATATATATATATATATATATATATATATATATATATATATATATACACATTCATTTCCATTAATTCATATATGTGTGTGTATGTGTGTGTGTGTGTGTGTGTGTGTTAGTGAGTGCGTATTCATTTCCAAATATAGATACGTGTGTGTGTATACATATACATATATATATTTATACAACCCCCCAGACACGCATATATATATATATATATATATATATATATATATATATATATATATATATATATATACTTCAGAAATGGACATATTCGGTCCGACAAAATGAGTTATAAACAGTGTTATATTAGATAGAAATTTACTTGAGATGATTTCCCGTCGTTACATGGTTAATGTATCTCTCGCCCGAGACAACGTAAATAGAGTAAACAATCAGAGGGTAGCCGATCGGATAGTTACTTAATTGTAGCAATGCTTTTACCATTGAAGTGAACAGCTGCCAGAAATGCACAAGCCAGAATAACTGCTTTTGCACCAAATTATCTTTTTTTTTTTTTTTTTGTTATTTGGGCCTTTACATTACTGGCAGCTGTTCATATCAACGGTAAGAACATTGCTACATTGAAGCGGTTACCCTATTGGCGGCAGGTTCGATTCCTGCAGCAGTCCCATTTTCTTTAATTGCTTATTCTGACTATGTTGCCTAGGATCAGTGATATAGTAGCCGTGTAACAACGGGAGATCATCAAAAATAATGCTCACACAGCACACACTACTGAAGATAGGAATACCTCCCGAAACACACACACACACAAATGTTATGCTCCTCCTCATAAGTGCCAGTGGACGACACTTGCATCCTCTGTAGGGTCAGATTTATAAGTAAATAATCATTCCATTTTCGACGGTTATTGCGTTAATTCGTATTTGATTTAATTTAATTTTTAGCAATTACCCAAGCTAAATTGATGACAAATATTTTTCCGAAGCAGCTTTAAAACCATACTAAAATAAAAATCATATATTATGAAACAAAGGAATTAAAAAGTAAAAACATAGTCAATTTAAAGAAATATACGTTCTCGATCTTGTACGTATATTTCAATTTAATTATTTATGATATTCCCATTGCAGACATATCAACTTCTTCCGGCCTATCTAAATTAGCATAGAAAATCTTCCAAGACTTTCGGAGTATAAAGATTTCTTTTTCTTTTTCTTTTTGGACTCGATATCTCACCATTCAATATTCATCGAAAACGATTTTGCTACATATATTTTAATTTGCCCGAGCAGTACGAATATTGTTAACGTAGCATGGGAGGCGACTTCTGTTGGCATATGTTCAGAGGATAATGGAAACGTCCATGCAGTACTCATACGTTCGAGAGTTGTCCCCCTTACATCCTTTTTTCTCCCTCATCGTATCCTTGCGTTTGTACGGCCCAAAGCCAGTATTGAGAAGAATGGAAAGAGGATGATTGTGTTGCGCCAAACTTCCAAGTAAGGGAGGAATGTCTGTTTAGAAAACAACCTATTGGAATTCTGTTTTTTTTCGGTGGGACTCAAATACGCAAACTATTTAAACAAGTATTCTTACCTAATCATATGTCATTCATATCAAAATGTAATTTTTTTTAATTCGATTCGATTATTTTTATAAAATTCATTGTATATATTGTACACGGGTGAATCAATAAGTCCAAAGCCTGCCACAGCTTTTAGCTAAATCTCTATTTGAAATGATCTCAGTAAAATATCCAAACAACGGGAGTAATGAAGAAAAGCTTGGTTCTTATTTGGAATGATCTTGTGTCATTACACGGTTAATGTATCACTTGCCATACACAACGTAAATAGAATAAACAACTGGAGAAATAGGGTTGCTGCATGAATCCAACCTGCCACCGATAGGGTTGCAGTTTCAACTTAGTGATGCTCTTACCATTGAGCAAAACAGCCGACAGTGATGCAAAGACTAAAATACCTATTTTCACACTAAATTTTCATCTATTTACGTTGTCTACAGTGAATGATACATTGACCTTGAGGTGACGGGAGATCATTTCAAATGAGTTTCTATATGATATTACAATTTATAAACATTTTCAGATCATATATATATATATATATATATATATATATATATATATATATATATATATATATATATATATATATATATAGAGAGAGAGAGAGAGAGAGAGAGAGAGAGAGAGGGGAGACAGAGAGAGAGAGCGAGAGATAGATAGATAGATAGATAGATAGTGTATTCTGGCGACTTCCTTTCTTTTGAACAAGTATTATAGAAAGTTTAGACATTTTCTGTCCGTTCATTTTCTCAGAAGTTTTTGAGTTTTGTCATGTTGTTTCTCATAGTCAAATTGGTTGATTATTATAATCTTCTGGAATTCATATTGTATGGTCCTTTTTAGCTTCATCTTAAGTATATTTGACCATCACTGGTCTTTTTCAAGTTTGCTTAAACGTCACCGAATACTTTAAAAATTGACATTAAAGTCAAACACTAATAGTTATTAATAAAAGAAGAATTATCAATATCTACAATTTTTCTGCCTGAGTATAATTATGCATCTATTTCGTAGTTTATATGAATACAAAATATACTCCTTCTAGCACTTACTTTAAAATTGATCGATACCATTCATAAATTGGAAAATGTTTTTGTTTCGTTTTATTAATTCGATGAATAATTTTTGAAAAGATTTCTTCACTGATAAATACCGTATAAGTTATTGGTTATAGATAGGTTGCATTTTTCGACAATTTTTCTGTTAGATTAAGTCCATAACAACGAGTGGTGGATCGCAGAAAAATATTGGGAAATAGGTGACTTAAGTGGCACAAAAAATATTTTTGAAAATGTTTTTTCATGTAGTATAGTGTTTAAAGCTTTCAACTTTTTAGACTATTTAGACTATATATATATATATATATATATATATATATATATATATATATATATATAATTATCACACACACACGCACATATATATATATATATATATATATATATATATATATGTTTATATATATATATATATATATATATATATATATATATATATGTACATATATATATATATATATATATATATATATATATATATATATATATATATATATATATATATACTTTTTCTATAACTTTGGCTGGGGTACTTTTAGTAAAAAATCCCTATGTATATTCTTGCACTGATGTTACTTGTAAATCGCCATTCCCGTATATTATTGAATTTTATGGCCATATTAGTAACATAATCAATTATCAAAATCAGAATTACACTTTTTAAACAAAAATGTCAGAGATAAAGCCAAAATTCTATTACATTCCTATAGTTTTAAGTAAACAATTTTCCGTTTGGAAACAAAAGAATATGATGTAAAACATTTTGAGAACTACATCAAGATTATGTTAATTTTAACATTAAATATTAACGTCAAAATAATCTTTATACATCTAAATTTTCTATACATACCACAATTATGACAAGTACGCACTCCAGTAAAGGAGGATTACTTATGACCGTCTGTAGATTATATTTCCTTTCTGGGGTTTCTGTAATTTGTTTAAAACTCAGTTGTGCGAACGAATTATTTTTTGAACAAGAAAGGATTATTGAAGTTTTGTGACTGATCTCTTTCAAAATTTTACTCTTGAAGGAATTCATATTCTCTGATGTGACGATTACTTGGCTTTGTGTTGCACAGAATGGTTACTCTGACTTGCATATAGTACCTCATTGGTCATTTTGCTTCCTGGGCTTGAAGTTTGCAGCCATAGCCGCGCGTACGATTGCCAAGTGATGGTTGTTGCATGAACCCGTTCGAGCATTATGTAGAATAATACATGATAGATATAATTTCAAATTGTTTAATTGTATCAGGTAATCCCACATTGAATTACCGTCATTTGGCATTTGTCTTAATGATTGCAATTACGAAGAATCCTGAAACAGAAAATGTAGTTATACATATTTAGCTGATTACATGACTTCAGCTTTCTTTTAAATTTTCAATTTATGATAGATAGGATTTTTCTGTTTCAATAAGATAATCCCCCACTCATGAAGATCTTATCCTGAAAGGTAATCGGACTATTTTTTTTGTATGAGTTGAAAACCAGTGAAAGTTATCAAAAACATCAATTCACCATTTTGAAGCTGAATCATCCTGCCAACGAATTGATGAAATACATTCAAAATTAGGCAGAAAATATCAAGCATTGGTGAGCCGATATGGACCCATTTTATTCCAAAGCAATGCCAGACGTCACAATGTCAATCCAACCAAGATGACTTAATTATGAAATCTCATATCATCGTTCATATTCACCAGACCGATTAATACCTGTTCTGAACTTTCTGAGTTTTTTCATTGTAACGAAAAGCATGCCAACAACGAAGTGGTAATGATAGCATTTGAACAATTCTCAGTCTCGAAAGATACTAATTTTTATAAAGGAGGGATATTTACCCCTTGAAGCCCGATGGAAAGTATTTATTAATGCAAATAGAGATAATTTTTACAATAAACATGGCCTGCTCGCATTTTCAAGTTGTTTTTTTTTCATTTATTCATAAACGGCCATTTCAGATGGAACAATCTGATGATATTTCTTATGCTATAAGAATACTAATCACAAATTTTTTTTTAAGAATCTTTCTATATTGGATTATAACAATATTTGTAACAACATTGTTAGTAACTGAGCCGAAACATATTTGCTTTTTATTTTTCCTTCTTGTTTTCTTTTAGTTATTTCATCATTCTGAAAAGAAATGTTGATACAAATTCAGTATGACTAACTAAAAAGCGGTAAGAGAATAGATACCGCTATCAACCTAACTGTCACTAAAAACTGGATAAAAGTGATTCAAAAAATATTTCCGGAGGTGACCCAAAATTTGATTAGTCCTTCGTATCATACTGCCTAACGTTCCATAGAATTTCATTGAAATGATTTGAGAACTTTTGGAGATATTGTGTGGTGTGAATATAAAGCAATGATGTATAAGGGGAAATGTCCTGGATTCTCCTAGTTTTTCCAGTTTTTCAAATCCAGGTATTTTTTTGCAACTTTTTACTTTCTTTCAATCTCATCGTGTTGTCAACTGAAACATCGATATTGACAGCCAAATTTTCTCTCGTTTGTTTATGATCTTAAGGTCTTGTTTCCTGTGTATTATCAATATTACTTGTCAATCCCCGTGCAAAGAAATCATGGATATATTTGAATTTCTATGGAACGATTGCTTTAAAAAAAAATGGATTTGTTGCCGGAGAGGTAATCTGACCGAAGGAAAATTGCTCCAACTTAAATATGAAATCTTATAACATCAATATTTCTTAAAATGGAAACCCTAAGAGATTTATTCCGTCCACCTTGAAAGCCAGTTGATACGTGAAACTGAGGAAATTGCACGGAGATATCTCTTTTCTTGTTTCGACATTGCAAGAAGAACTAAGTTTCAAACATCATGCTTTTGGGATACAAATTTCTCCAAAATATCAGAGAATCGCCAGTATTAAAGGACATCCTTTTTAATTACTATGAGGAGCATGTTTTAGTCGTTTTTAGAGGTGACAAACCGTCATTCGATATATATATATATATATATATATATATATATATATATATATATATATATATATATATATATATATATATTATATATATATATATATATTTATATATATATATATATATATTTATATATATATATATATATTTATATATATATATATATATTTATATATATTTATATATATATAGTGCAGTGCTTATTTTGCCGTGGTCGGTTTACTACAAATATTCATGTAACATAGTAATTGAACATATTTGAAATACATAGTTTAGATTACTTATACTTCAATTCGGCATTTTCAAATGAAACTTTCCACTCAAGTCTCAAGCTGGAATCTGCTTGTGTGTGTGTGGCACAAAATCTCAGTCTTAAAATTTTATACCAAAATCTTTGAACAATAGCCGACCCGAAAGTACTAGGAGTAGATACAAAAAACAAAACAAAACAAAACAAAGAAAACAAAAAAACAACATAGAAAAACAATGCAACGCAATGGGTAGCAGGTTAGTCTCTGTTCATACGCCATTGCTCTTTTCTTGGCAAAAAGTTATACTCGGCTATAGGATTGCCAGATTGGGCTACAATGAAAGAGCGGCTAAAAGTGTTTTTTTAGGCTAAATCGTTCAGTTGGTGATACAAGCATGAGAATTGTCATGATCAGTCAGACAAGAAAATAGTCTGAGCTACTTGAAATTTCAAAATGGTGGTCATCCTTCAAGATGGCTGTCACCTGGATCTTTGAACGATACTTTTTTCTCCAAAATTGATCGAATTTTCCGATTAAGTGGTTTTTGGTGGCCTTTCTTATGTTTAAGACCATGTTGGAACCATGGTGCAAAAACAATCAATCTGAAATTCCAACATGAAGCTCATGTGGGATGAATACAATGCCTACAGGGTAGAGACTTTTAATATCAGTTTTGAAAGATGGTGTACTGAACAGAAGAACCCACAATTCAAGTCCTCGTCTCTGATAACACAACCAAGCTATACCCCCCAAAAAAAAAAAAAGTCCAGTTCAACCGAACATGCACTCCGAGTACTGATTTCACATTCTAGAACCAACAACGCCAGAAGGTACGCGGCCTAAATGTTGAGAACCCCCCCCCCCCATACACACATAGACAAGGAAAAAAGTCAAACCATATACATAATGATTGTTATAGTTGTATATTAATCGTTTTGTTAATAAATTTCAATCTAATCGAATTTGATTTTTTTTACTGACAGAGAAGAAACGAAGGTTATATCGTTGTTGTATTTTCTAAAATGTTCTTCTTGAATTTTATTAGGCTATTATAACGATAACTTGCATACAAAACACAATAATTCAATTACAAAAAATACAAAGCAAAAAATGATTTATTCTAATACAAAGTCTAATAATTATCAATGAGTTACCACAGGTAAAAAAAAAAGAGTATCAGGAAGTTATATATAATTATTGAAGTCATATTGCGAAGTAAGTTTTGAAATCAAAAACAAGGATGCAAAGACACATGGTTTTCAGTGATGACAATAAATAAGATTCAACTTTTATTACTGCCAAATTAATAAGTATTGAAAAGTATTCAAATTGAATTAAATTTCATGAAGAAAACAACCCTAATAATGTTTAAAATTGAAAACAGGAAGATAATCCTGTTTTGTTGGCCCGAGAAAAACATACTACCCTTTGATCCGTACTTACTTGCACTCCCATAAGAACAAAATGTGCCACAAGCTCAATTTTAATGCGGGATTCCAGTAACCGAAGAGCAGCAAAGATTGCCCCAGTCCCCACAACTAGTGGCACGAAGGCGTCAGGACAAGCCCGACCAATATCTTTCAGTGCGACAGAACGGGGCTGTACCAGGACGTACAGCTCCCCAGGACAAATTCTTGGCCTTTTGCGCTTAGCAATATCGAGCATCAGTAAGCTACGGTATTGCACCAGCGCAAAGCTAAAGCGAAGCCTGCAAACAGATACTACTCTTTGATTTGATCTAGAGGCTGCAAATGGCTAGACAACAAAATTAGCATTTTGATAGGTTCGTCATGGACCATGTGTTCGCTGCATTCATCAAACTTTGTTCGGTAAATAAGAAGAAAGTCTAATAATAATTAATGAGTTACCACAATAACAAACTCATGAACCATAAGGTCCACGAGTTCGTTATAGCCGAAATTCGTTATATCGTGGATCGTTATTTTAAGTGTGCTGTAAAAATACAATTTTTCATGTAACTGCTCTTAAAATATGTGAGCATCTTCTGGATTTGTCTTGCCTCTATTGCGGAGGATTGTTGGGAGTCGAAGAGGCATCTCATAATTGTTTTGGTTCAACATTCTCTTTTTGGTTTCCTCATCCCTTAATGTTTACACCATAAATTCAGTGGCTGTTAATTTTCAAACAGTCTTTCATATCCCGAGGGTCTGTGGTTGGCTTTACAACCTCTCACACTCCTCTCACACTTGAAATGCTCCTGTATTAGGCTTCGTTACTTTGCTGCTGATTTAATTTCAATTTGCGATTCTCTTTTATTTTCCTTCCATATAGTGATCATTTAATCACTATTTGTTCTTTGTATGGAAGAATTGTTTTTAGCATGATCTAAAAGACATACAACGGTAGAGAATTCTCCTTAATTAGACAACACAATCAATGTATCCAAGACATGCTGAATTTATGATCCTGATGTAGCCATCTTAGAAAATGACCACCGTATTGGAATCTCAGGTTAATTGGTTTTGCACCATTGATTTCAGCATTTTCTAAAACAAAATAAATGACATCGAAAACCTTCTTAATTGAAATCAGTTTCTTTGAGAAATAGTATTACTTAAAGATCTCGGTGGCAACCATCTTGAATAATGATCAATATTTTTAAATCTTAAGTGGCTAAAATCGTTTTTTTTCTCTCTGCCAGTTGCCCCATGGAGATAACCCATGACGATTTTCATGCTACTATCAACAACTGAACGACCATGTCACACAGCTGTTCAATAACCCGCTCAATGGCCAGCTACACAACCTCTGTCTCTAGACTTGCTTGATTTCCTTATTTGACGCAATTCCTATGACTGCAATGGGTAAGTATATAAGTTAGAGCTCAGATATTCTCCCTTTGTAGCCCAGACTGCTCGGCTGTCATCACTCATCGGAACTTCCGTTGAAAATTGAAGATTTCATCACACTCCGGTCAGTTGTGATGCAGAATCACCAAAATTTAGATCGATCAAAAAACGTCACGACAGGGATCAGCAACCAGGGCTCAGTTGAACTAATTGCCGTAGAAGGAGATTTGTTGAGGATGGGGGTAGGCTGGGGGAGAGAAAAGCCGACAGGAAATAATTAATGCACCAATTGGAGAGTATAATTTGTAGCGGTGGGATATATATATTTCTTACTTATCATTTCTCTTTTGTTTATTTGGATCTCTCTCTCTCTCTCCCCCCCTCTCTCTCTCTCCCCCGCTCTCTCTCTCTCTCTCTCTCTCTCTCTCTCTCTATATATATATATATATATATATATATCACTCCAAATTAAAATCCTTTTATAGACTTCAAGAAGATTTTTGACTCGGTAGAAATTTCCAAGGTGATTGATGCTATCAATCTACAAGAAGGAGACCCCGTATTTGTCAGAGTATTGTATCATGTATCCTGTCAAAGCAGCTCTTTTATTAGGCTACACAAAAACTTGAAACTGTTTCAGTCTCAAGGTGATACCACCTCGCCGAGACTCTTCACAGCCAGCCTCGAAATGATTTTAAGAGACCTATGCTGGGAAAACAGTGGAATCAGAATAGACGTCGAATACCTGAGATACTTCAGATTTGCAGAAAACCAGGACCCCCAACTAATGCTAAAAAGTTTGCTTTCATATGAACTTCAGCAGAACCAAGTTCATGTGCAACAAAAATGTTTCAATCAAATGCACAACGAACAAAATCGAAAATGCAATACAGGAAAGAAGAGATCACTGCATCTTCTTAGGACAACGAATCTCCATGGAATCCTCACAAGAAGAAGGAATCAAGCGCAGAATCACTCTAGGATGGCCAACCTCAACCTTCAAGAACAAGGAAATCCCATCAGTCCTAAAAAGAAGAGTATACAACCAATGCATCATCCCGATCGTCTTGTATAGGGTTGAAACATGGAACCTAACCAAGAGACAGACCCGCAAACTGAGAACCATGAAACGTGCACATCACGATTCAAAACATGGACTCTCAGAGACCAAATGCAGATCGAGGCCGGCAGAATATGAGGAAGTATTTGCTCCGCGACGCCCACGATTGAGAGGTGTAGCAAATCATGGAGAAGGTCAATGTCCAACGACGGACGATAAAAGACTGATGAGGATAATAATGATCTCCCCTTGGCTATGGTTAGAGGCAAAAGAAAGTAACAATTTGGGGGCGAAAGGATGTGGGCCTGTCTTCTTCCCCCATCAGCAGATATATAGAGACGTTGTTTTTTGTTTGTTTGTTTTTTTAAAGATTTTTTTGCTTACAGATTCTTGAAAAATCATTGAGCAATGCTATATTCTATTTGAATGTATGAAAGATTTTGACTGTATAAATATTTTTGAGAATATCGTTTTCAATAGCCATGAGAATGAGTCTTTCCAAGTGGTCCATACACGTCACTGCAATATGATATATTTATATGCGGTACAGTGCTTTTTTACTGTAGTATATTTACTTAAAATACGCATAAAAATATACATCAGTTTTTATGCATTACAGTTTGTTCTCTTTTGTCCGCATATATGGAGATACACACCATCGTATTTGTTTTAAGATTTATTTTGTTTTGATGGGTTTTCTTAGCCTTGGTCACGTTGCACACCAACAACAATGTGTCTGGATAGTGTAAGCAGAAACACAACATGAAAGTCTTCATATCATTGCTGATATAGTGAGCTCTCCCCTAACTGGGCACCTTGTACTTGTGAGCCTGAATGTACTTAGCTAAACTTGGTAAACATCAATAAATCATAAGTGAATACGGAAAACTTCCTAAAAAGAAAAATAATTTCAGACACGCTTGGGTGGTCACGGCACATCACCGGGGACTGTGCAAACAACGTGAGTTTGAACATATAAATAAATAGTGTGAGCAAAGACCAGGATTTTTCCTTGAAAATAAGATGTTTAGGGGGTTAGGAATTCAAACGCATCACCCTGTCTAGGCCAACACACACACACACACACACACACATATATGATCATGAATTGCGTTATATTATATTGAAACTGATTTGAAATGATCTTCTGTCATTACACAGTAAATGTATCTCTCGCCCTACACAACGTAAATAGAATAAACAATTGAAAAAATGGGGCTGCTGCAAGAATCCAACCTGCCACCGATAGGGTAGCTGCTTTAACGTAGCGAGGCTCTTACAATCGAGCTAAACAGCCGCCAGCAATGCAAAGGCCCAAATAACCACTTTCACGCCAAATTTTCATCTCATTTATTTTCGGTCTATTCGTCTCGTTCAACGCAACAGTTATGAATTCAGAAATGGATACATATGCTCCGACATAATGATTATAAATTGTTTTATATTATATAGGAACTTATTTGAGATGACCTTCTTACATTACACGGTTAAGGTATCACTCGCCCTATACAACGTAAATAGAATAAACAATTAAAGAAAATGGATCTGTTGCAAGAATCCAACCTGTCACCGATAGGGTAGCCGCAATACTCTTGCCACTAAGCAAAACAGCTGTCAGTTATGCAAAGCCCCAAACACCTGCTTTCACACCAAAGTCTTATCTTGTTTATTCTCGGTCTATTCGTCTCTTTTAATGTGACATTTATGTATTAAGAAATGGATGCATGTGATCAAACATAATTTAATATATATATATATATATATATATATATATATATATATATATATATATATATATATATATATATATATATATATGCAACAAACCAGAGAAAGGAAATATTTAAGCAGACAGAGGATACAATCAGAATTTTAACATTCATACTGCACATGCACAATTGTACTCACCACATACCAGGAAGACAGAAGACATTCTCAATATCTACTGCTGCATTTATTGAAAATAAAGTGATCTGGAGGCAAAAAATTAATTTTTTCATGATCTGTATTTTTGTCATACTGTCATGACCGCATGAATTAATCAAAACTTGCTTAGTTTTAATAATTTTTTGTTGACATGGATAGCATGCGTCAAAGTCAGTGTGCTAGCTAGCATATGGTGTTTTGTAATGACTGACAGCCACATCAGACCACCATGCACAAGCTAGATATACACCATGTGCAAGCTACTCACAGACCACACAATAATATTATTTAGCATAAAATCATTGTGAGGTAAATATACACAATTAGCAACACCCGATTGGCAGGCAAGAATAAGATGCATATAAATTGTCTATTTAATAGGGAGATATTCTAGGAACGGGTCCCTGGTCACTTTCAATGTGTCCCCTCATCCCTAGACAGGACCATCCCCAACAGGTCCAGCTTCTGCTATGCTTCTTCCAGCAGGGCAACCTCTTCCGAGAAGGCCACCTTCTTTCTGTGCGTCTCTCCAAAGTCCACCAGTTTCTGAGGTGGGTACAGAAGTCTTCTCACCAGAAGCTACCCCAACACAGGCAGGAACCAAGAAAATATGTTCAAAAGACTTGAAATAACGCTTCACTGCCTTCTTTACTGACACTCTAGTGAAGTGGGTATTAGAGATAGGAAAATAAGTGGGAAAACAAAAAAATGAAAAACAGAAACTCTAAAATCAAACATGAAAAATTAAGAAGAACCCGATTCTGAGGAGGGAGATGAATACTGCATTGTGTGCCTAGAAAGCTACCCAAAATCCAGGTAATTGTGGCTGCAGAGCTGGATGCGCAAATACTAGGCAGGTGAAGATTGCACAGCTGGAGGTGATATTTACACATGCTACAACTGTGACTCTGAATGGATGAATTTCCTTCCTTTTTGAAGGCAGGGGTGATGGAATGGCTTTCCAGGTGTCAGCAGAATTGTTAAAAAAAAGTTCACATTCACTGGAGTGTGACTAAAATCAGTTTTTAGAATTTAGTTTTCTTTAAGAAGCTCTGCAGTTTATTAGGTGTCATTTTCAGACGTGTCTGTGCTTTTAAAAAATTGAATTTTGAAAAGTTTCAAAGAGCTTATTGACTGTGTCATTTTGGGATGTCTGAGCACCTCTCAGGAAACCCAAGGTCGCAATTCACATTCACTGGAGGGTGACGAAAATCAGTTTTTAAAACTGTCGCAGTTTTATGCTATAAAACCTGTTTAATAAAAGTTTGTTGCATTGCAAATTGTTCCACTCTTCCAATCTAATACTGAAATATAGTGATATTGAAAAGCATCTGTAACATCATCTCATTGAGTCAAGTCAGACTTATGTCCTATGCGTAAACAAAGCTCAATAACTGTAATTTGATATTTAAATAATACTGTATTATTGTAATGTATAAACAAATAATACTGTAAATTAATCATGAAACAATACATATTTTCAGAATACTGAGACAAAAATCAAAAGTTAGTCGGTATAATCTAATGCAGTTTTAAGATGTTGCAACCGTCCCTGATTACTGTTGCAGCTGTCCCCAGAGACGAGATATCAGATATAATAATGTAATTTAAATGGTGCTGTTAATTAGCAGACAAATTTGGGTTTGATACATGCAAAATTCGCTGATCTAGTACAAATAGTCTCTGGGTAACTGGGAGAAATTCAAAAAGTATTGTATCTATTCCCCGTCTCTCCAACTAGATATAAATGTTCCAGTAAGACATAAATGAGCAGGAAAGGAATGAAAAGAGAACTTTTCGGTAGATTGTAGACGTTGTTGAAGAAGAAAGCGATGTTGTGCCAATTATGGCAGTACCACTGGATATGGATTAATGGATATGGATTAATCTTACACGAAGACTGAGAAATCAGACGGATTCTTAGATAACTTAAACGGTGTATATTGCAACAACTCTAGGATCAACAAGGTTACAATGGAAAATGTTGAATAATTAGGGAGACTTACAGTCACTTAATTTCGTGCAATATCTGCCGGCAAATTAAGAAACATAATTGAATTAATAAAAGGAAGCAGAAGATTTAAATTTAAAACGTTTAGATACTTTTAACCTCACTTTAGTACTGCACAATACTAGAATAAAGTAGGCTTGTTGTACTCAGACAATCTATCAGGTAAGGAGGGTCGGCCTCCACAGAAAAATCAACATTCAGAATCCTGACTTTAAGCTTGGCACCAACATTGACCCCTGCCGCTGGTGTGAATACGTACCTATTAGACTGTGGGCCGTGTAAGCTCACCAAGAAACAATCTTTCGGGCGATGGAAGTAAAGCTGGGTTTGCCCGTAAAACAATCGTAAAACATCTCGTAGAAATCGGCAGTGTGAAGAAATGCAAGAGTGGGTAACCCCTGATATGATCAGCTGCTTGCCCGGTTCGGCACTTGTCGCAATTTGCTTCTCCGTTTGAAAAATAACCTTTTATACATCCATACGTACATACATACAGGCAGAGGACGCCAACAGAAAGTTACACTCAGACTTAATGTTAATGAGAAATGGTTTCGGTATGAAAACATGAAACATGGCTTTCTTTGATGCTGTAATAGACTATTCCATCACAGAGTTCTGTAACCAAGTAAAACCATTGTTGCTGAGTCCTATTGAACTGATGCATAAAAAATTCAAACATTCACCAATGTGTTCTACATATTTCATTTGTTCCACACAAAGATGAAAATTGGTAATTATTTTTACATTTACTTTAAATTAGATACCGAGAATGAAGATCTTGAATAGTTCAGTGTGTGTGGGTGTGCATATATATATATATATATACATATATATATATATATGGGAATGTTGTGGGAAAGTTGACAATACGGAAAAAAAGAAGTCTTGAGACAGCCAAGTACATCTCAATAAATGAAACTTGAGATGAACAAAGTAGAGTCGGGTCTTTTCCATATTGTCAACTTTTCCGCATACACACTCGTATACGAATATATTTGTATGTATGGGTATATCTATCAGTCAGGCTAACGTACACATGTACCCACAAACAAATACTTATGTATGTATGTATGTATGTATGTATGTATGTATGTATGTATGTATGTATTCGTTGGTTGTAATTTGACAATGTAGAAGTGAAATATTTGAGAACCAGTGAGTTACATATCAAAACTTTACTTTCATCATAAAGCTAGGCTCGATGTATTTCACCGAACTTTCGTCGGCGTCTTCAAAAAAAAAACTTTGCGATGCGAAAAACCGTTGCAAATATGCTGTTGTTTACATGTCTGAAGAAAAAGACTAAATAACATCTCTAGTATTGGAGGAGAGGAAGGGGGTTATACTCATTGTGAGTAAGAATAGATCAAAATTTGCATATTTTTATCAGAGCAGGAGAGAGATGGAAAGATATGATTTGGCTTTAAGGGTGAGTGTACAGAGTATCTGTGTATGAGCTTGAAAGGTAGGTAATTAGAATGTATAACTGTCGGCATTCTCTGCCATCTTTTGGCTCTGTGTGTGTGCATGTGTATGCGCATGTGGGTATGCAATGAGCATTTTGTCTTGAATGGGTTAGTGTATATGTGTGTGTTCATGTGCATAATGTGAATTCCGTTCTGAAAGGGGCAGTGTGTGTACAATCCAATATCTTGTGTCCTACGTTATTTAATTTAAAATGGTTTTGCTAAAAAATTAGTGATTTTACTCTCTCTCTCTCTCTCTCTCTCTCTCTCTCTCTCTCTACTAGTCGGAAATGTCTATGACGAAGTTTTGCTATCGGATGTGACAGCAGCCTTGAGAGGGCTCGTATTATAGTTTGTTTACCTTAATGGTCGTAGAGGTGTTGGTATGCACTGTTCACTTAAGTTAGTGCTGAGGTCGTAGTTGGTAGAGTTTGTAAATAGAGTGACTCGTCTTACAGTTAATGTGATATTCTTTTTATCCTTATTTTTGACAGTTCTATGGATCTTATTAGCATTTGTTCTGGACTAATATGGATCATCGTGGATAGTGAAGGGAACTAAAGGATTGTTCAATGTACTCTTCTTCTTCATCTTGGTATTGGGGCCGCATATTCTATGTTTCGGGTAGTGGCCCATGATTCTTCAAAAGAAAAAACGGACTGAAACGGAATCCTACAAATAAGCCCAACTTTTGAATGTGGTATGTAGAATTAAAAAGACAAAGAAAAAACACTGCTTCGTAATCTGGTTATCTTTACGATTTTGTTTGTGGGTCGGGCTAATTTCATTTTTGATATCTGAGTGAGTATAAACATTTTTAATTGGAATATTTGTGTAGAGTGATGTTACACGATTTGTCTTTCATATTTACCTTTTTTTTCAATTTCCACATGAAGTTCCTGGAGTTCTTAAGGTGCGGAGGGCTAATGGCGCCTAACAGTCGAGTTGGGAAGTTAGCTATTGCTCTGGCTATCTTATGGGTACTTCTCCTTCTCCTGACACGATGGGTCATAAGGGGACGTCGGGCTTGTGAGTTTTAGGTAAGTCGTAAAGTCTGGGTAGGATGGGGTGATATTTATGACTTGGTTCCATGTTTTGCTTTGTAGTATATTTCTTAGGGATTCGTTGAAACGGTATTTTCTATGTCAATGAGTACCTTCTTGTTATTTCTTCATGTGTTATTGTCGTGAAGTATGCAAGTGATTTTGTGGATATAGGTGTGTGTATCCATGATGACAAAGCGCCGCCAATGCCCGAGGTACTAATGTGTATTTTAT
Organism: Thysanoteuthis rhombus; assembly: GCA_963457665.1. Classification (NCBI taxonomy): domain Eukaryota; kingdom Metazoa; phylum Mollusca; class Cephalopoda; order Oegopsida; family Thysanoteuthidae; genus Thysanoteuthis; species Thysanoteuthis major. Next base: position 14,854,146 of record OY735205.1, read on the forward strand.
TGTATTCTGCTAGATTTTTTATTGAACATACATATCTGAATGGTAATGTGTTGTGGTTGTTTTCTGTATAAATGGAGGCAATAATAATTCCTTGTATGAATCCATTATTGAAATAAGTGTCCGTGTGTCTGTACTTCCAAGTGACTGTATCTGCTATTTTTGTTTTGTGGATACCGGTTACGGATTTCATCTCATAAACTAATACCCGAAGTAGCTTGAACTTGGACAAAGTCGACCTCATCAAAAACATATACAACTTGACAACATGCAAATGTGTCGAAGATGCTCTTTCATCTGAATGCACAACGATATCTCCAAAGTCAGGGACACTTCTAACAAGCGGAGACACTGAACGGAATAATTTTGAAGCAAAACCATATAAAAATATTGTATAATCACGTAAGGACACAAGGTATTGGATAGTACACACATTGCTCTTTTAAGAGGGAAATGCATATTAAACACATATACACACTGGTCCTTATAAGAGAAAATTATCACCACAGACAGACACTTCCCCTCAAAAAACACCCATAGAGAGTTACACTGACTAATTACAAACCGGTCACACACACAGTAACCAAACCCATTCCTACATATATATTCACATTTCCTAAGAGCCAAAATATATCATTGTTTCTTATCTTGCCCCTGCTCTGATAAGAACGTATCCAAAGTTTTGACTCCGTCTTACTCACATCAAGAATAACTCTCCACCAATACAAGAAATGTTATATAGCCTTTTTCCCCTGTTTAGTCCTATATTCAGACATGTAAACTGCACTTCTTTGAGGATGCTGACAGAAGTTCAGCGAAATGCATCGAATCTATCCTTATGATAGTATAAGATTTTGAGATATAACATACTTATTCTGAAATATTTCACTTCCACGTGGTCAAATTACTACCACCATTTAGTCAGATTACCATACATCAACACAAGCACACGCACATATATGTACTGTCATAGTTACTGTCAAAAATAGTGGTGCCTATATACGTAAATATATATCCTGCTATGAAGTCATTTGATGCAATAAATCTTTGAGGACAACATTCTTTGTAAAGGAGGGTGATTCCGTGAGTTCACACTGACCTTCGTAATATTCCATCTGTACTTTTAAGCTGACCCATGGCTGAACAGGCGCATTAGGCGGAACAAACCTACTTCATCAAAACATTGTCTTTGAGGTTTGTTTATTGTCATTGCTTATTCAGGAATAACTGGAAAATGTCAGCTCGTCTTTAAAGGTTGTGTTGCTTGGAGTTAGATCAATTCTTGATATGAAGACCACATTGCTGTTGTTCCTTCCTGTGAATATGCGCACATGGATAAAAATCTAATGCAGTGATAGGATGACCAGACAGGTGTTGTATAGAATCAAATATCTTGCTTCGTGTGCGCCCACGGTCACTTTTCTAGGGTGGGGCTATTGCATACATTTCCTGGGTGAGGCAAAAAGATATATTCAGAATATATTTTCGACACTATTACCAGCGAAGAATGATGACATATCTATATATGGGTATATCAAGTTAAGGTTACATAAAATAATTGCACAGCCCCATTATTCCTCATTGACTATAAGGTTCCAATTTTTAGATGATCCAGGTGGGGGTAAACGCTCCATTTGCACCCGAAGCGGATGTCCATACCTTGCTCTCAGGTTTCGAAACTGTACTACTGTGGATTCTACTGGCGTTAAAACGCCGATAAAAAAGACATGAACCGATATCCTCACTAGGTAATATATAGTTGTAGCCCAGTGTCGAAACAAGCTTAGAAAGTAACTATAGATGCACTGAATGCTTCTTACCGGTCCCATGGGTTGATATTATTTCGAATGCTGGTTTTCAAGGCAGACAGAACCTCTCCACTTGTAAGATTGGCATAACACAATCTTCCCACCACAATTTCTTCGTATCTAATCAATGCCGAACTGCGAATAGATTTGGGGCCTGGGTAGGGTGCTTGGCTCCAACGTTCAGTAGGATTTGTCAGTAAAAATACAGTAGGTGAACTACTATTGATAGAGCTTTTGGATGTGCCCCCCATCTGGTTGACCAGGGCGTTTTACCATACCCCCTTAATCGACCTCAGCCAGACCTCTGTATTAATATACAATGACAATACGTTTTAATATTCATGTAAGTTTACCTGCAGGATAACTGTTCTAATTCCTGGCTAGCAACTTTTTAATAAAAAATATTCTCGCTGGCAAACGTCCAGACCTGAATGAACTGAGAAAATGTTTCTGATTATTGGGCCATATGGGAACTCCAGGATCCCGGAAATCAAATGTTGTCAACGGGGAAATGGTGCGAAATGAAGACGTGCCCAGTGCTCGTTCTGATGGCATGACGCGACAGAAATTATGCGCAGCGAGGGTTTTCCAAAGAGAATCCATCTTCTCTTGTGACATCTGCTTGTTGACAGCGACACACTAGACAGAGTGGATGGCCGACGCAACAACCGAATAAAAAAAAAAAAAAGGGAGAGAGGAATAGGAGGTAACCAAGTAGGGAATAAGGTACTAGTGAACGGGTTAGGTCAATTAGCGAAGGAGGCATTAGTGCGTGCAGGGAAATCGTGTATTTGTTTTTTGTTTTTTTTTCCTTATAATTTTTGCTTTTCCTTTAATTAATTTTTTGTTGAGACAGTTGACTAGCGAGAAGTAATTAATTAACGAATAGAATAGACCAACTGGCATTGGCATCTTAAAAGCAGTATTTCTTTACTTGGATTGGTAACATGGTAGATTTTGTTGGTTTGGTGTGTATGCATATGTACTATTGAGCATGTGTATACGCTTGTGAGTGCGCGCTTGTATGCGTTTGCGTGTGTTCTTTCACTGCGTCATAATAGTCGATTTGTGTTTGATATCTTCAAGTGCGTGGGCGTGTTTGTGTGAGCATCTTTTTTATTGTTGTTTTTGTGTACATTGTTGTGTGTTTTTTCTTGTGAGCGTATCATGCGAATGTTTTATGTATAAAATTGTGCGTGTAAATGCATCTGCGTCTGTACGTGGAGTTGTGAGAATATGCTTGCGTGTGCGTGTGTGCATGATTGTGTATGTGTGTTTGTCGTTCTGTGTATGGCGTCTTCGTGAGCGTGTGGTGTGTGTATATGCACGCGAGTCTGGGAGTTGGCTTGTTAGTACTTACATGTGTGTGTGTATGTATGAATGCACACATACACATGTGCATGTGTATATATGTGCGTGTGCCGACAGAAAAAGCTCCAGGTTGGTTTTTGCTTTGTGCCAATTTAACTATGTTGGAAAGGTAGTACATGGTACGGGCCCCGCATTTTCATATGCTCCGCACTAAATGCTTGCAAGCTATCAATTCTGATCCAATGATCCTGCACGTCTTCTATTACTGTAGTTCTTTACTGTCTTTAACTTCCACGAACGACCCCGTGTTTAAGGTTAAAGATTTTAGTCAATTATCACAAATTGGAGTCATTATTTTAATACAGTATATAATCGTAGTGTGTTATACGTAAGCAATCAGTTATTCGAAGGTATTTGAAACTGAAGTCGTAACCGATGCACAAAAATCAAAATCTAAAAGTTATACTAAAACATCAGACATATTTTTCGTATTATCTGGCTATGTAGCAAACAGAAAAACTACAATAGAAGTGAAAGAATTATGAGTATTGTGTCATGTACATTTTGTAGGATTTAGGGTCCATCTATAATCTATGCTAATGACCCTGCATTCGCTTATTCTGACGCTGTATTTGCTAGTTCTGCCTCTGCGTCTGTTAAAAGCGGCGACTCTGTTGATAGACCTTAGCTCGAAAGATAGCAAACACAACAATTTCTCTCATAGATAGTGACAGATACTCTATCAAAACCATAAAAATTGTGAATTCAAAGCAAAAAAAAAAAAAAACGAAAAAGAAGGAAACGCCAAGAAACTCGATATTAAATAAAACTGGAGTGGTTTCAAGTTTTACATTGATTTTATTATTGGGGAAACACAGTGTCATAAACCTAACTTTTCAACTTCGATATTTCCACTAGGCGAATGAAAACCTGATGTAATGATGTAATAATCATTCTGCACATGGGTTCTCCAACTGACCTCAAGCTATGCATCCCAGGATCGATGTACTGTATATTGAGACGTATCCCTTCCTTCACAAGGATTGAAGCTCTCTGCAATTAGTGGCCCAGTAGTCCTTCTGTGGGCCTGTACTTGTCGGTGAAGACTCAATTTATCACATCGATAAATTCCTTGTCAGTGGTTGGTGATTTTTCCCATTTTGTACCACTGTCAGAGGTACATTTACACCCAGAAAGCCGAGCCGTTTCTGAAATGGTCAAACCTAGACTTCTGGTAATATCAGTTTGGCCTTAATCAAAGTCACTATAATTCTTGCCAATAGCAACAAGATGAAGCACTGGAAGCTGGATTTCCTGTCTATATACCTCTAATATATATATATATATATATATATATATATATATATATATATATATATATATAGAGAGAGAGAGAGAGAGAGAGAGAGAGAGAGAGAGTGACAGAGAGAGACTTTTTGTTCGTAATATTGTTGAAACCCGACACAACTGCTTACTTTCTTTTCTTTACCATCAAATAATAAAAATGATGAATAAATAGCAAATAGTCATGTGAAAAGCCTATTTCCTTTTTCATGCTTCCATAAGTATTATTGGATGCTGGTAGGCATAAAAGGCAGTTCGGGTGTTTTGAAATGTTTAGAGAAAATGTTTGAATTGACCGTAGCGACCGTCACCTTGATCGGAACATGACAATATCATATCTGAAATAAGAGTAATGGGAGAGAGAGAGAGAGAGAGAGAGAGAGAGAGAGAGAGAGAGAGAGAGAGAGAGAGAGAGAGAGAGAGAGAGAGAGAGAAGGGGAGGAATCTCCAATCAAATCAGATAGAGAGAGAGGTAAAGAGAGAGAGAGGGAGGAAGTATGAATATAAAGAAGCAAAAAATATTACAAGGTAGCAATCTATAATTAGATTGTTATAAAAAGCTATGGAAAGATTGTGATCGATAGATATGGACTGGTGTAGACGAATCAAAGTCAAAACACATAGGAAGAGAGACAGACAGAATCTCCTGAGTTAGGTGGATATATATAGAGAGAGAGAGGGAGAGAGGGGTGGTTACTAAAAGATTCCTAAAACATGTTGAGAAAGAGATGAAATAAAAACCGACCCGTAACAGACACATTTGAATTCTCTTCGTATATTGTTGAACAGATTATCCAACGGCTGCTGAGTTGTCTGTTCGCTTGTTGTGTATGTTTGTGTGAGTATGTGTGTGTGTGTGTGTAAGAATATGACATGTTTCAGATTATAGATTTTACTCTCTCACAACCCCCTCATCTTCTCTTTCAACCCCCTCTCTTTCTCTCTACCTCTCTCCCTCAATGGAAGTGTGCAAATATTTTTGTCGTTTTTGATTTAACGCCATGTGTCAACAAAAAGCTTGGCAGGACACGAAACCTCGAGATAAAGACCAGAAAAGATGAATAGAATGATTCATACATACCTGCATACATACATACATACATACATACAAATATTCATACATATATTCATACATACATGCATTCATATAAGCACATATTCGTACATGCATACATATTCGTATGTGTACGTAGACATGTGGGGCTGCAGATTATGTTTGTGCACAATCATATATATATATATATATATATATATATATATATATATATATATATAATTCCAAACATGCTAATGTATTGCAAATACGTAATTATGAGAGAGAGAGAGAGAGAGAGAGAGAGAGAGAGAGAAAGAGAGAGAGAAAGAGAGCGTCTGTTGACTCTCTCTCTCTCTCTATATATATATATATATATATATGAGAAGAAAAATGTTATAGATAGTGCCTGTGATTAAATTCCATCGTACGATTAAGATCTGTTATCTTTGAAAAGTTCAGCATACTCATCTTTGGAGATATTACACACACACACATATACATTGACGCATATGTGTGTATGTGTGTTTGTGTGTATATGTGCGTATGTGTCAGAGTAATATATATGTACAAAAATATATATAACTTAAACTGACTTGCACGACATGACATCGTAAGATGATTTGACGGACTGTACGTAATAAACAAATTTTAAACCAAAAGTGTATGACTATATATATATATATATATATATATATATATATATATATATATATATATATATATATATATATATATATAATGAAATAAAGGATTCGATACATAAACAGGTTCATTAATTTGACCTGATGGGTTTCTTCAGACGTATTTTTCGATTTATTCGTATCCTTATTTAGGACATTATTGTTGTCTATTCGTCTGGGTGGAGAACCTTCCTCTTATTCTAATTATATATCTATATACATAACATATGCATTTGTGTGCATGCGCTGTTGTGTGCATCCTTACCTCAATATAAGGGTAAATGGAGGGAAACGAGACAAGGAAGATTAAGTTGCGCCAATCTTCCTCTTGGCGAAAGTATACTGATCCTCTTCTGCAGGGCTCGAAGCTACCCTCCGGTCCAAGGCTTCATAGAAACATCTTTACAAAGAGGTATACTGTGATATATTGTCACCCAGAAGAACACACAAGAACCATACAGTCTTTGTAATTACGTTTCAGGTGATTGTTCGAAAGTTCGTCTGATAGATCAATTCTCTAATGCAGTGAGTTAGTTCCATCCTCACTAAGTAGCCTATTGCTATTGTCTTGTGTCAAGTTTTGTGAATACCTAACTAGCCCTGGAAGTGTGGGATAGCCGATCGGATAACGGTTTGGAAAATAGATTACGTGAGTTTCTTCAATTTTCACTAATGCCCTTCATAAGGGCATGAATATATCCCCTAGGTTATGGGTAAAATAGAGCATGAGTGGATGACATCTGTTTCTCAGGTTGCAAACGGGCTGAGTAAATAGTGATATGCAGAGCCCACGGAGGGTCAACTGAAGCTGTAGCCAGCGAAAGGGCTCCATTTTACTAGTGTGGTTTACGTAGCGGGGTACACACAGGTACACTTCACTTGACGAACCACTCGTTCATAAACCGATTTCACCGATATATTTTCAAATATGACATTTATATTATTTTATAGGACTTGATTTTGAAACAGTAGCACTGAAAAATATGGAATCAAGCCATTAGACCTCTTTGTTTTTAGCCAACTCTAAATGAGCAAGGATTCATGAAAGATTTTTAAAAACAGTACCATCACACAAGTGAACACAAACAAAAAACTCCCAGGTTTATGGTAGAGGTTTGCAATACAACAAAGAATGTATGAAACCTTTAAAATATTCTAAAAGGTTGACATTAGATTATGGGAAGATCTAGAGCAGTTTGAATAGAAAAAGATTTAGAAAAAAAATGGGGAAAAAAGGTTGGATTTTTAAGCCCTAAAACGAGACTTAGATTTCGGCAACCTGGTCGTCGGAACGACATGAAGATGATACACCTGTAGCTGTTCAAGAGAAATTCAGCGCTTCCTGGCAAGCAATGGAGCACGAATAAGTAAAAAAAGATCCATGCAGACATCTGTGACATGACAGGATTTAAACAGGGTTTACAAGAAAGGAAATGTCGGTTAGAAACCGAATTTCTCGGTGCTTATTTCATGTCAGCCTGTTCTTGATGAATATGCGGCCAGTGTTTTTAGCTTTCGATGACACTCTAAGGCTTATCGTTATAAAATATGCATATTCGAGAAAATTATCGGACGTTTGAATTTGCAACCAATGGAAGAAATTTGACAGCTATTGCGCACAGAATCACACACACACACACACACACACATATATATATATATATATACATAATGTGTACTGTAAAGAGTGAGACAGGCTCGGGAGTACAGTGTTTAGAGGTAAGGTTTATTAATCCTTAGATGTAAATTGTCCAGACATGTTTCGGGATTTTTCTCATCTTCAGTGGTGTGTGCTATGTGAGTATGTGTTAAAAGTTCCCATGTGGAACCAGAGTCCACCATCAGGAGATATGCATTGTGGGTAAAATGTGTTGTAAGGGCTGCTGGAGGCCTCCTGCTGAGTGGGAAAATGTCCAGTTAGGTATCAAATCTTTGGTTAAGCAGCAGCAGTTGGTCTTGGGGGGGCAGAGTGTGTCAGGGTACGGGGGGAGTGATGTGGAGTTAGATTTTTTGGTATGTTAGAGATAGTGCAAATGGAGGGGTGGTGAGGTCAGGGAGCTACATAGGTTTCAAACTTATAAGTTATAAAAATGTGTTGGCTATGATTTGGACAGGGGTTATAACTGGCTAAGGTGAATTTTTCCTAAGGGTCTGGGTGACTTTGAAGCTTCCATTATTGAATGTATCTTAGATGTGGGTGTGAGGATATTATTGGTAGGAGTTTTGTGTATTAGGGTTTTGCATGATGAGGGTTGTTAAGTTTAGTGTTTAATCCATTAGGATATAGGGTTTTGAGTTTGTTGATCCACATATCTTTGTGTTTCTCTAGAACTTTAGTTATGTCAATTGGAGTAGTTTTTTCTATTTTTTCTATGATGGTGAAGCTAGCGTCAGTGGCAAAATTGTGGTCGGGTGTGCGAAAGTGTAGTTCTACGGGAAGTGGGCTGCGATTGTTTTGTGACTTAATCCTATGTCTGTAATTGTTGAGTCTAATATCAAATTGCCACTCGGACTTGCCTATGTACTGTAACTTACATCTATTGCACTCTAGAAGGTATATAATGTTTTTACTGCGGCAGTTGGTATTGTGATATATGTGGTAACTCTCTTTTGTGGTAGTGCTTGTGAATGTGTTAGTATACTTGAGGTGGTTGCAACATGGACTATTTCTTATGTCGCAAGGTTTGCAGAATTTAGTGGTTCTAGGTGTATTTTTGTGTACGACTTTATTGTTAATGATATTATTACTGCTAATCATGTCTCTGATGTTTTTTGGGCCTGCGGTAAGCGATGACACATGGGTTTGTTGTTGTGGGAAAGTATAAGGGTTTCATCTCTGGGTATTCCAGTTGCTTTCTTTATTTGGTTTTTAGTGTCATCAAGAGGATAACCTCGTTGGGTGAAGTATTGTATAAGGTTATGTTTGTGTCTGTTAAGTTCACTGTTTGTAGAGTAGATTCTTCGAAATTCTAAGGGCTTGTGAAAATGGTAGGCTTTTTTTAGGTGTTGGGGATGGGCTGATTTAGAGTGGAGGTAATTGTGGGTGTCCGTGGGTTTAGTGTAGAGGGTAGTTTGGAGGTTTCTGTTGTTATCACTGAATATGCAGGTGTCTAAGAAGGCTATAGAGTCAGTGGATGTCGTAAAGTCAAACTTAACAGAGTCATGTGCTGAGTTTATACGCGTAAAGAAATTATCTAGTTTGGCTTTTTCGCCTGTATATATGAAAAAAATGTCGTCTATATATCTACCATAAAAAATCCAATCATTATATATCTCTGGGTAAATGTAGGTTTCTTCAAATTTATCCATGAAGATATTAGCATAGGATGGGGCCGCTACAATGCGCATGGTGCAGCCTTTCACCTGGAGGAAGTGTCTATTGTTGAAGTTGAAGCTATTTAGAGTTAGAATGTGGTGCATAAGAGTGGTAATTATTATTGTGCTGGGTTCTTTAGTAGTTCTATTGTTTAGGGCTTCTGTAAGTGCTAGGATACCTTCATCATGTTTGATGTTGGAGTATAGGGATTTAACATCCATACTGACTAGAAGTGCTTTGTCTGGAATTGCTGTAATGTGTTTGATTTTGTTTAGGAGGTCTGTGGTGTCATGTATATATTGTATGTATGTGTTTTATAGGTGATATATATATATATAGTAAGAGCATCACTATGTTGAAGCGGCTAAATTGAAGCTATTGGTAGCAGGTTCGATTCCTGCAGCAGCCCCATTTTCTTCAATTGCTTATTTTACTCACATTGTCTAATTTGAGCGGTGTATTAACCGTGTAATGACGGGATATAATTTCAAGTGAGTTTCTATATAATATGACACAATTTATGATTCATTCTGTCGGACCTAATATGTCCATTTCTTAATACATAACTGTCGTGATGAGAGAGACGAGATGAGAATATATATATATATATATATATATATATATATATATATATATATATATACGTGTGTGTGTGTCTGTGTGTTCTTTTTATTTACTCTCTCACCAGAGCAAAATGCGACACAAGGTCAGGGCTTTACGTGGGGAAATTAGGAAACACCCATCAAAGATGGCTCCAGCCGACGCAACTTTGGTTGCCAAACAACCACTGTTGCTAAAGCAACTGCAGTCACGAAATCATTAGGACAATCCCAAGTTGTCCCTTTCAGTGTAATCGAACAGTGCTACCCCAGGGCACCGTATCCCCCGCAGCTAGACCAAGCAATAGTGGGAGAGCCTAAGGACGAGTCCAAAGGCTCCCAATGCGCAGCCTCAGTGTAACCTCATTAGTTGATGCATTGCACCGGCGCACTCAGTCTTTGACGCTCTCCACAACACAATCTCCAGCCCATTCGACAGGCAAATGTCTGTACCAGCGCCTACGTCTCTGCGGTGGAACAGATACTACATCTTAATCCATGCCGAAAAAGCCAGAAAAAAAGTTGGTATCCTCTTTATTCACACTCCCACCAGAGCATAATGTGACGCAAGGTTGGGGCTTTACGTGGGGAAAATAGGAGCAACCCATCAAAAATAGCCCCGGCAGACGCAACTTTGGTTGCTAAGCAACCAAAACAACTGCTGTCATGAAAGCATCAGACACGGGCCCGAACTGTTCCTTTAAGAGCAATGGAACAGTGCTAGCCCGGGGTACCGTATCCCCTGCAGCTGGGCCGAGTAATAGTGGGAGATCACCAGGACGAATTCAAAGGCTCCTAATGCGCGTAGCAATGCGCAGCCTCAGTATAACTTCATTGGCTGACGCATTGCACCGATGCACTTGGTCTTTGATGCTCACCAATATCCATCTCCGGCTTATTTGATAGGCAAGTGTCATTACTAGCGCGTCAGTCTCTGCCAGGGAACGGATACAACACTTTGATCCTTGCCGAAAGGCCAGAAAAAAATTTGGTGTGCATGTGTTAAAAACAAAAATATATATGTCTCTACGAAGACAAGTTCGACTCTCTTCCTCTTTTTAAAGCAGATTTAAAAAAAAAAAAAAAAAGAAGGGTGTGTAACCAATGCATCCTCCCAATATTCACTTATGGGGTTGAAATATGGAACCTAACAGAAGAGACAGATCTGCAAACTGAAAACCATGCAACGTGCACATGAAAGAATTATACTTGGCCTCACATGGAGAGACCACAAGACAGCACAGTACATCTGGGAAAAGACAAGAGTCAGAGACATCTCAGAATCCATCAAAAAACTCAAATGACAATGGGCTGGCTATGTTGCAAGAATGGTGGACAATCACGACTCACTACATGGATCCTCCTAGATCACATGCGCTACCGAAGCCGGCAGAATATTTGATGGAGGGACAAGCTAGACAAATTCAGAAAGTACTGGCTCTGCGACACCTATGATAGCGAAGTGTAGCAAATCCTGGAGAAGGTCTATGTCCAACGACGGACGTTGAAAGACTGATGATGATGATGATGATGATGATGATGATGATGATGATGATGATGATGATAGAAAAGAAAAGTGGAAGACTTATGTGAGTGAATGTGACCAACAGCTGAAGTGTGACTAACTGCTGCAGCTGTGTAAGTTTGCTATATCTATGTGTAAGGTTTCTGTGTCTGTGTGCAGGAAAACACATTTTACTCTCTCCTTTTCAAAGCTGATTAAATTAAAAGGGAATTTGTGTTTAGCTGCTACAGTTTGACTGGCTGTTGTATCTGACACGCAGAGACAGTTTGCTGTGTCTGTATGCAAATTAGCTGCTAAACATAAGTTCTAATCTATCCCTCTCTTTGAATTTGATTAAAGAGAGGAAGAGAGTCAGATGTTAGTGAAAACGATGTTTAAAAATAGAAGTAGTGTAAAGCATCAGTCTATCCATATATAACATGAAAATCTCGGTAAACACGCACCGTTTCAGACACACACACAAACACACACACACTCATATATATATATATATATATATATATAGAGAGAGAGAGAGAGAGAGATAGAGAGAGAGAAATTGACTAATTTGGTCAGACAGAATGAATTATAAATTGCGTTATATTATATAGCAAATCATTTGAGATGATCTCCCGTCGTTACTCGGTCAATATATCTTTCGCCCTAGACAAGTACATATATATATATATATATATATATATATATATATATATATATATATATATATATATATATATATATATAATGGTACTTTTCTCGCCTCTAACCATAGCTAAGGGTAAAATCATCGTCATCATCAGTCTTTTATCGTTCGTCGTTGGACACATACACCTTCCTTGAGATTCGCCAGACATCTCTATCATGAGCGTCGTGGAACCAATACTTTCTGAACTTGTCTAGTTCGTCTCGCCATTTTATAACCTGCCTGCCTCAAATTTGCATGTGATCCCTAGGGATCCATGTTGTGAGTTGTAATGTCCAGTGGCTGTCTGCCATTCTTACAACATGACCAGCAAATTGCCATTCGAGTTTTGTGATGAATTCTATGATGTCCATAATATATTGTTTTGACGTATGATCTCTCTAAGTGATGTTGAGCATGGTTCTCTCATGTGCACATAGCATGATTTTAAGTTTGAGGATCGGCCTCTTGTTTGGTTCCATGTTTCAGCTCCATAGGAGACTACCGAGATGATGTACTGGTTGTATACCTTTCTTTTTTGGACTAATGGGATTTTCTGGTTCTTGAAGGTTGAGCCTTCTCTACCGAAAGCTTGCCATCCTAGAGTGATTCTTTGTTCGATTTCTTCTTCTTTTGAAGATTACTTGGAGATTCGTTATTCAAGGTAGACGGAGTGGTCCACTTTCTTCGGCTTTGCGTCTTCGATTTTAATGGCTTACGTGTTTAATTCCAACGTGTTTGTTGTGCATGACATATAAGACGTAGGTGGATTTGTTAACTTGTGAAAGTTCTTTTAAACGGGAAATTACCCACTTTATAATAAAATGGCCAATGCACGTATTTAAATTGTTTATAGACTGATTGGCATAACTGGAGCAGTTGCTTAAGTAGGGCAAATTGCTCATTTCCGTTGTATCCAAATTAAAACTACTACCATCAAGCAAACATAAATTTATACATGCAAGATGTCCTGCTAAACTTCAAACACATGAACCCCCTGAATATTAAAAAATAAAACAAATATTTCATATGAGCAATAATGACAAAAAGGCGGATATAAACAAATGGGGATTTTGTTTCTTTTCTAATTTTCTTTCTTCAAGATGTCTTTAATCTTAGTCTTCAGTCGTTTGAATTTTCATATCAAGTATTTTCTTCGTTAACTCTGACTACTTTTCTTCATCTTGTTGCTTTTTATTACAACGCTCTGGGTCGAATACTCTCCGGCAGAATTCTAACAAGAAAATAGCGATGAAAAGCAACAACGAGATAAAGGAAAGACCGGTCAAAGATTTACAATGAGAAAAAGCCGATACCTTATTCAACATTTGATAACTTGCAGACTGTATATCTAGTACAAACAAAAACTATTTAAGATTAGGTGCCTGTCGCAGAGCAATGATTAATGAGCTAATCTCGGAGACCGCTTGCCAGCGTGGTACTCTCAGGGTGCCCAAATATTAAAACCCTGTGGAAGACTGATATATATTTTGTAAATATAAAGTTGTTATGAAATGATGCAAGCTTGTCTTACAGATCATTGCTATAAGTTTGATTCCTACTAGGTGCTCTACTGTTGAGGCCTTGTGGTAAACTATGCCTTGATTAGTAAATTTTCAGATATACACGATAAAGTCGTATCAAAAACAATGTTATTACTCGGTAAAAAGAATGTTATTGCATAATAAAAACAATATTCTGCTATGATAAAAAAGAATACATCTAATGTAATAGCGATTTTATACTTACTTATAAGACTAATGATTTTTTTTCCAGTGGGCAAATTTTTAGCTCAACATCCTATGATAGATTGTTTGTGAGATTTAATGATGCTGCTTATGGTTTTATAAGTATTTTGATTCATTTTTAAAAAGAGTTAGAAATAGAGCGTCCGTTGAAAATTAATCTCTCATTCTATGGAGCAGGATACTTTTTTAGTTTTCTTGTACGATGAATGTCGAATCTCATCACGTTTTATTAAAATCATTTAAAATAAAAAATAATCGAATGACACGGATGTTTTTATCATGTTTTGATTTTAAAGATAATATAGATTCGTTAGCCGACTGTAAAACTTATTTTTCTGTTTCGATTTTGAATACATTATAAAAATATAGATCGAATTCAAAATTATTGAGTGTTCTGGCGCCTTTTTCTACGTACTTGCGTCCCCTAAATTTAGAACCTGGCTACACCTTTGCCTAATTTAGAATATTTTTTTCTTTCTGTAAAAAGTGAAAAAAGAGTTTTGCTGTCTTCATACACGTTTTTTTTCCAAAAACATCAACTCTTTTTTTTTTGTTTTTGTTTTTTTTGTGCAGATAAATTCCCATGTTTGTCTCCTCGTTTTGCAGACTCCTCAAAGGTTAGCGACACTGTCAGATTTGGGGGCTCTCTGGGCGAGGATGGACAATGCGTGCGAGATGTGATCACCTCCGGCGATATATCCTGAGGTTACTTCCATAGCACTCCGGTGATCTTTGACGTTGTCTGGTCTTTTTCTCTCTATGAAATCCACGTAAGAAAAATAAATCAAAAGAAGAATCACTGCAGGATGGCAAGCCTTTGGCAGAGCAAGCTCAACTTTCGAAAAAAAGTTGATCCCAATAATTCCAAAAAGAAGAGCATATAACCAATGTATCCTCCCGATGGTCTCTTATGGAGCTGAAACATGGAACCTAACCAAGAGACGCATGCCAGACACACATGAAAGAATCATGCTCAACCTCACATGGAAAGATCACAAAACAGCACAGGATATAAGGAAGAAAATGGGAGTCAGTGACATCATTAAAATCTATTAGAAAACTTAAATGGCGATGAGCAAGCCATGTTGCAAGAAAGGCAGACAACCGATGGACATCACGACTCACAACGTGGATCCCCAGAGATCACATGCGAAACCGTGGCCGACAGAATACAAGATGGAGATGAACTGGACAAATTCAGAAAATGCCCACGATTGAGAAATGTGGCGAATCTTGGGAAAGGTCTATGTCCAATGACGGAAGTTGATAGAATGATGATGATGATGATGATGATGATGATCTTTGTCTGCCTCTCTTGAAACTTACGGAAAAGGATGGATTCGCATGGACAATGCTTAACGTGACGTAGAAATCTCTTTCAACTTGAGGGCTCGTATGGGTTATTTTTGCTCTTGGGCCTATTCCGTAAGATGTTCAGACAGTTGATTTTATTTTTCCTGTTGATCCATTCTGCGACCTTCTCCAAATGTACAGACTGTATGGAAAAATAGGGCCTCTCTTTCTGAGAACAGTACTGGTGGACTGGTGGATTCTACAAAAAAAACAAACATGCATGCAGATTGTAGAGCTGAGGAAGGCCATAGAAGGGATCGGCTGAAACAGAGCAAAAACAATAAAAAGAATAAGTTTAACAGTCAGATCAAGCAATTCCATGAAGCATCTCAGGATAACAGAATGCACGTCCGTATTCGTATGTTGAGCCTCCCGTTGAGGCGATAGGTTAGAAATTTCTAACATTAATGTGTTTTTCTTTTTAAACGTGTGTGCCTGTGCATTGAGGGTGTAGAAGGTTTGATATGTGTTTTCGATTAGCTTGTGTTTGGGTATATACGTGCATTAAACATAGTCATGGATGCGTATGTTAAAACGTTTACATAAACTATTAACAGTCGTAAAATTTATATCAACGAATGCACAGAATGTGTTTAGTTTTTGTTTTGTTAAACAACTACACATGTGGAGTACACATTTGGAGGCAAAACTGTGTATGCGTGTGCATTCATTAGATTTGGGTGAGAACGAGCGTCCACGTTTTGCAAGCGGAACTTTTGACAAATGCGTCTGAGGAATATTTTTTCCAGAATAACAGACGTACGGGTATTGTCTTAGAGAAGTGACTGATATTGAGTAACTAAAACCTCAACCTATGTAAACACGTACAAACAAACAAACAAATAGGCACACATTTCAAGATAGTGGCTGTAAAATGTATTCCTTGTATCACTACTAGTGGATATAAATTGAAAAAGATAGCGGAAAGTTAAGAAGAGATATATGGTTGAAATTGAATGGCTGCTGCCGACTGATCACTGCGGCTAAATCTTGTGGAAAGAATCTTTTGGAGAAAAAGGGATGCAAGTTCGAGTCTCGCCGGAGGCTTAATCAACATTTCCAATCTACGTTGCTTACTAACGACCGTAGAATGAAGGTCTGAGAATTATAATAATTAATATATTTCTTGACAGAATCTGTTTCCATTCATTCGCTTATATTTTGTTTCTGAGTCTTTTTCTTAGCACAAACTTACACACAGACACGCACACAGACACACAAGCACACATATATATATTGATAGATAGATATTTGTGTGTGTGTGTGCGTGCATGTGTGTGTGTATGAAGAATGAATGAACGAATGGATTGGCGTCACAGACGAAGATCCTGAAAGAGTTGTCACGTTTGAGATTTCTTAGATAGCGGAAATAACCCTCGAGCCTATGCGATGAAATTTTAAGGTGAAGTGTTATATAGGCATCAAGGGTTTGCATAGCTTTCCCTGATATTCGAAAGTAGAATCTTCATATGAAAGCCTCCTGTAAGCAAAGAATCAATTATTACGAAGTTACGTTGGAAAAATCTAGAGCGTCCCCAACCCAATGTTTAGGATGATATTTCACTCGGAGGTGAGAAGGTGAGAAAGGCAAAGGGTGCGTGCTTCCTCTATAATGATGGTACAAAACAAAAGCTGAACACTTCTCGCTTATCATCATTTCTTTTTTCGAATAATCGAAAGAGTGGCATAAGCAAACCCTCGTATTACCAGAATTTGAATACGGTCAAATAATTTTTACTTTTTTTTAAAGTGACTGAAACATATGTTTCATTTGGAAAAGTCTATTGATTCAAATTATAGGTGAGATATATTTTCATGAGCAAACTTGTGGAATAATCCATGTTTATGGATACAGAATTTTAAAAAATCTCACACTGTTCATTATATAAGTAGATAAGTTTAGATCAGTCTAGCGCTAAGCCACAGTTACGAACCACCCAGAGAGAATTTAACTCACTACAATGGTTAGCAAGCCGGCCTTGCTACCATTCAAGCCATGGTATATGTTTTTCTAAAACGCTTGCCTCTCGAGAATTTACCAAGGTAGGGGCTGAAGGTTTTACATGTTGACATACTTGAGTGCATTTTTATTTCTCTCTATTTGGATACTGTACATTATAATTTTATGCTTCAAACTTAGCTGTAAATACTGTAGCAAAATATACATGATAATTACCAAGTTTACCTTAGTTTGACACAGGGCAACAGTAGTGGGATGTCCAATGGGATCCAACTCCTTACAATAGTAATGGTTTGTATAAAAAGCTTGCTAACCATTACTACACTGATTGTGAACCTAGGGATTTCATGAAATCGTTTATCTCAAAATCTTACTGCAACACACACACACATACATATATATATATATTACTGTATGTATGCATATGAGTATATATATATATATATATATATATATATATATATATATATATATATATATATATATATATATATATATATATATCCATACTGCTCGTATGTATATGTGTAATGTTCCTTAGTGGTCAGTGTCGATCCTTACATAATCATTTTTAAAGCAAAGCAGTCTTTATATAAATATATATAATGTATGCAGTACAGATATACAAATATGCCTACACACAAACTCGTACACACACACACACGTACACACACACACACACACACGTACCACCCCCATATATATATATATATATATATATATATATATATATATATATATATATATATATATATATATATATATATATATATATATACTGCCCCGTGTATATTCGAAAAAAGACTTCACACCAACAATAACGCGTGTGAACAAGTTTCTTTCTAACCTTATCAACTATACTATCACTATTTTCGTGTGCTTAATTTTTCTGTGGCGTTCTCAGGGTGTGCTCTCTCTCGATCCCACCATTCCTTCTCTCGTAACTTCATCCTGAATATCCAACAAAATAATCTCCACTCCCCT
The DNA here is from genome assembly GCA_963457665.1 of Thysanoteuthis rhombus. Lineage (NCBI taxonomy): Eukaryota > Metazoa > Mollusca > Cephalopoda > Oegopsida > Thysanoteuthidae > Thysanoteuthis > Thysanoteuthis major. Next base: position 14,872,468 of record OY735205.1, read on the forward strand.
TCTTTCCCCATTTTACACTAGCACCTTACTCTCCACCTTACTCTCCTCGGATAACGTCTTCCAACGTAATTCTCTTCTGGTTTTATTTCTTTACTTATCATTATTTAGTTGTTGTTCTCTGAAGGCGTATTGAATTTGGTGTCAGGACCCGTCCGGCGCCTAAGCTTCGTCACTGTATATCTGGAACGAGCCGCGAAAGGGCCGGTGCGTGCGGGCAATATACTCACCAATAAAACTAGAGACGATGGTCAGATAATATACGAATTTAGACTTATGACGCTCGTTGGCGCAGTTGGTGTCAATGAACGCATGTCATACCCACTTAGGTGCATACATAGACAAAAACACACGCTTGTACCCATACATACACAGACTATCTATCTCTTACAGACATGCACACTCAGATACACAAGCAAATGAACATGCTCATTCTATAACAAGAAGATGGTGGGTGTAATAGGGTAATGGCTTGTGAGCCAGTCTAACGAATGATTATTACACTTTAGTGAGTTCGATTCTCACTGTGTGCTCTCTGATCGTTGCTTTGTGCAAGACTTTGTAAAACCCCAAAATAAAATGAATAGGTATTTTTCTATAAACAGACATTCATATACATCCGTACAGATATTCCCAAGACGAATTTAGTCGCTGAGTTTTAAGGGCAAAATGAACATGCGAAGCTTAGAGCCCAAATAGTGTCTCTGTTCCATTTCAGTGCAAAGTATAGTTCTTCTTTCCTCACTTCTTGTTTTGATGTCGGGAACTGGCGTAAAAACGAAGACGTTTTCAAAGTACCTTGGATATTTCTTGTTTTAATTTTGTTATTTTGGGTGTTTTACTCATTGTACATGATATGGTCGGACTGTTTCCTCGTCTATATGTACATTTATTTTCATCGTTTCTATAGTGTATCCTCAGGCCTTCGTCAGTTTTCTTTGTTCCAGAATTTGGAACCACTTCTTAGAACGCATGCTCGTATACGGCTGGACACGTCATATTCTAACCGGGCCATTTAAAAAAATAACCCAATCAGTAAAATGAAAAGAATTGATCAACGATTTCTTACCTGGAATTCATATGGACCCTGTGTTTTGCGATCCGTCTCCAGAGATAACGCAAAATAGGCTGTGGAATTACCTTTGGTGACATTGAATGACCTCCAATGAAAGCCTATATGGGAAGGCAATTTGTTCTGATTCTACATGCCAAATATCAGGTCAAAAGGCCCGGTAGTTTTAGTGTGAAAGAGGCAGGTCAAACAATCGAAAGGCTTAGATATTAGTACGGATGATATTTTACATGGAGACATGCCTATATTTTGTAAAAAAGATTCAGTGTCTGTCTTGAAAGATCTTTAAGGGGCAAGCATTTTAGAGGGCATATTCCGTGACTCGGTGGTTTGCAAACTCGTCTTATTCGTCTGTTTGTTTTTCGCTTACTTGCAGGCATAAGTCTTATATCTGCACAAGCAGATGCACCCTGGGTAAGATTTGTAAGTGTAAGCAAACCCAAGGATGGACATAAGATAGGTGGTGCTGACCTCGTAGGTCCATGCGGGTCAATTTAGGATAATAACTTCTTTTTCTATCTTAATCTAGAAGATTCCACCTAAAGATTTATTTAATTCTAAAACAACTAGCCGAAGAATACCAATGACCAAGTTGTTTGAAGTGCAGAAAACGGAATCCATGGATCGAGTTCAAATTCCGACTGAGAAAATCATTTTTTTTTTCTTTCATTATTATGTGTTTTCAATCTTTTAGGCGTTTTAACATTCTACAGATTTGTCATTTTTCAGAGAGAAAAACTGAAAGTTTTTAAAGTTGTTGTTCTCTTTACAATGTAACGATAATGCTAAACTGGACCCTTACTTTCTGTTTTTTTTGTAGGAATCTAGTTTGACAGCATCTCTTTCAAGGAAACTCACCCTAACACAACGAGAAAACATGTTTAAGCAAAAAACCCAAAAAAAACAAACACAAAAACAAACACAAAAACCTTACCTTAACCACAACCTAAGCAAGACCATAAACGGGGTCAGTATGTAAATTCGAATGTCCTTTTTGGTGTGCACAGTGATTCTCAGTTTTGTGATAAATCATTTTTTTAAGTTACAAGAGGGGCTACATAGTGCTGGCCGAGGCCACGCGTAGAACTGAATTGAGTTTGCCCGGGAGTGTTTGCTCTGCCAAACTATACCTCCCTTTACCTGGGGAAATGTACATACCCTACTACTAATCCGTACACTCTCACAACATACAGATCCACCTACTTACACACTCCTCTTAATAATAATTGTTTTTCACCACTCATGGTTTAGTCTATTCTTTTCAGAATTTCGGTGTATTGATCGTTACGTATGCCAATTTTCCTCGTCTGTGAGTTTATTGTTTTCACGACGTTTCGGTCATGTACCCTTCGGTCTTCGATGGTTATTTTTGCTTCTAGAATGTGGAATCACAACTCATGGAAGTACCTCGACAAAACGAGCCGGTTATGCAAGAAAAGAAATCCATATGACGTGTTCGGTTCAACCGAGCATGCGCTCAGAGCAATGATTCGAAATTCTAGAACCAACATTATCCGACGAAAATCAGAGCGAAAAATATAAAAAAAAGAGGAAGATAGTCCGACTATATCATACATAATTATGGTCTAGTCTAATCTTTACAACACTTTCTTCTGTTAGTACATCAGAACTTTCAATCAACCTTTGAATTCTACTTGCAGCATATGTGGATCATCTGATCTTGTGTTGTTCCTTTTTAAGATACATTCATTATGGCTATAACTTCAGTGTTCATCTGCTTTCACTTTTGTGGAACTCCTGTACACAATCTAGAGTTGAGTTTGTTTACTTACCGTAACAATAAACAATCCTCCAGAAAGGAGGGTGTAAAACGATATAGAACAGCCACATTCCCCTCCCATGATTTGAACTCACGATCAACTGATTCCCAACAGGTTGTCATATTAACTAAGCTAAATTGACTTTCAGATACGCACGGACTTATTTTCTTCTGATAAAAAAATTATCTTTATAATAAATACATATTATCAAGCTCCTATAACTGAGTTTTGATTTTATCTGTCTTGGTTACAAGAATGACAATGACATCACCAAAACCAGTGACATCATGACGACACTAATAAGAGTTACGTACGCTAGGATCTGATGACAAAATCACTCCATCAAATCGGGTCGACTTGTCTTATTAGAGGAACCTCCAGAAAAGGGTTTGAAATAGGGCAAATACCATAAGAATAAAATTATATGGAGAAATGAATTCTGTTTTGTTTGCCTTTTAGATTATAGTGAGGAAAAGGAGTTCGACCCTAGCGCAGCCAAGCTTTGTTTTCATATCATTTATTTATTATATATGCAATACCGAAGTTTCTGTTGTCATCTTGTCAGAATAGAAGTAGGTGTGGAGTTTGACACTGCAGCAGTTAGGCTTGTCGACATCGATATTTCTGAGTGAGACAACCCCTCAAACCCAACTGAACTCTTTTCTTAACCAACCAACAAACTGTAGACGATAGGTTTTGACATATATAACATACATATATTTTCGATTTATCGTCTACAGGGCGTTTGCAAGCAATTTTACAGCAAGGTTCGGTATATGGGTCGCATGCAGTTCTTCACGACCATCTCGTGCAAAACAAAAAAACAAAAAAAACAATGTGCACGAGTATGATTAATAATAATAATAATAATAATAATAATAATAATAATAATAATGAAACAAATGTTTGTTGAAGTACAAACCACTGCACTACTGTGATAGGAGAGGGAGGAATGAGATGGGATGAGAGGAGGGCTGAAGACCCGAGGAGACTTACTGTCACTCAGCCTTCAGTGATAGCCATCGGGCAACCTGTGTGAAACTGTAAATCACAGTTTTACATTGGACCATAAGAGTGAGGAAAGAAGAGTAGGTGACCTGGGGACACTTGCTGTCACTCAGTCTTCAACTGTGACCACCAGGCAACTGGTGGGAAAATTGATAAAAATAATGCCTCGCCATGGAGCAATGGTGAGCAAGCTAATCTTGCAGAACATTATTTGTATGATATATTGGATATACCAAACATGTGACGTTGCACCAGGCTTATCTAAGCTAAGAAAATAAGTCCTGTCTCGTGGCAGCAACTACTGTAAAATAGTTGAGTATTCTGCAATTGTAATTCTCTATCTACAACATGATATCAACGTCAATAAAAATGTAAAACGATGATCTCTTTGATAATCTGCTTGATGGATTAGACGGTTGCTTACGCTCGATGTTACAGCACAGGTGAAAAAACTAGGATTTAAATGCTGATTTTAATGAACATTGTCGCTAGACAATCTTCATACGCAGGGCTGCCGTTGGACAAAAGTGCGTAACGCACTTCGCGGAAGAAGGCACACGCTGAAGAGAGAATCAAAGCAGCCTAACAATTTAAAAGAAAATCCTGATTCCTTATTAGACAATTATAAGAAAGGTAATAGAAATAGGTATATAATTTCTGGAAGTAATAAAATGAGTTCTGGTGCCCCTGCATCACTCATTGGGTATCCCGTACCCTCTGCTTTGCCTTCGATGGGTGTCGCTTGCCAAACTCGAAAGACACATATATAAGACGCATGGTAGAAAGTTTAGGAAGAATGGCCCGGAAAGGGCACCAGGAAAAGGGGCAGAGAAGGGAGCCAGTGCATAGCTTTCACAGATACGCGTTAAGGGCAATTCTCAAAATTTTGGAAATGCAGCTTTTGAATTCGATTCAAGTTGAGAAACAAAAGCGTAAAAAAAACCTGGTAACACTTTTCTGTAACACGACAAGTAAAAAAACTGCCGATACATTTCCATGTGAAAAAATAAAATATTATATTGGGCAACTGTGGCCATCTAAGATGGTGAAAGATTCTATCGTTTTTTTTTTTTTATTTTCTTTTTCAATATACGCGTGTGTCTGTTTGTGTGTTCCAGCGTTCATGGCCATATCGTTTTGTCTCCCGAATTGGAATCTGATATCAGTATTACACTATACTCCATCTAGAAAAAAACATTTTTATTCTTAGAAATGACTGGGGGGGGGGACTCTATGCAGACAAGTTTTATAATAGCATCTACATTCTCCAGAATTGAAATGTTGTAGATGTTTGGTTGTTTTTCTTCACTCTATTTAGATTTTGTTTCTCGTGGAAAACACCCGCAATATCATAAATTTATTCTGATCATCTTCACTCTTAGATGAAATTTTTCTTTATATGACTCCAAATTTTAACGCTACGGCTATTCAATTATTGATTATTTACGACGAGTTTTTTCTGCTTTTATTCTTTTCATTGTTCACTTGTTTCGATTTGACGTCTCCTTTTGGTTAACTTATATTTTGCCGGAATATGAAATCCTAGGACAAAAGTCGTAAAAAAGGTGTTTTTTTTTTAAATAAAATAAATTATATTTTATTTCAAATAATTGAATTCTGTTACTTGATAAATTTTTTCTTGCAATTTATTCTTTATTGGTGACTTGTTCACTTGATCTAAACCAGAATGCATAAATTCAGGTTGCAAAAATCCAGTTTGTCTGAAAACCATTGTCTCTTATGAATCGGTTCAATATTGAAAATATTTTACGGACTGTCTTACAAGGGAGGTGGGTCATCAAGTCTGCAATACAGGTGAAAAGACAAGTATAAGTCCCTAATAAGTGACTAATACATTCAATTTCATTTCAAAGTGGATTAATCTAACGAATTGAACATCAAGATCCGAAGAAATTGATTGCTTTTTGTTTTATCGCCAAATCATATTTTCTCGTAGTGCGATAGCATATACTTCACGGTCCAGTACCGGTCCACGGCCCAGTGGTTAGGGAACACTAGTCTAAACTACTATGATAAGTACTAAATCTGATTATTGAGTTTTTTCACCGAGAACTCGGCAGCCAAGATAAAAAAAAGTCACAGACTTGCAAAAGGATTATTTTATCGTCAAAATCTTTGTGTTATTATTAAGAAAGATTAAAAAATCTGATTCTTTGAGAAAATTGTAACAATATCGGAGATTTTTGAGAAACTTATCAGTGTGAAAAGTTGTTCATTTGTAAACATTAAAATGACATAAATTATGCATTAGAAAAATTTCCGAAACATTTATTTTGTTTAATGTCATTTTTTTATCTAATAACTGTGTCTTAACAATATAGAAATATAAGATTTAAATGGAACTAATGATAATATCCCTGGGTATTTGAAAAAATATTTCACTGATTCTGCTAATCTTAATTTTACAAAAATCGTTGACAAATTCTGTCTTAGTACTTTGGTGGGGGTGCAATTTGGAAATTAAGTGAGAAGACCAAAAAGTGTTTTGTGGTACTGAACCGACTATTACTAAAAAGAAAATCTTCAGATGTATTCAGTCATTATGGGTTGAATTCTTACTTGAGTTCAGCAAATGCTGAGTTCAACGGATGTCAAAGGAAGACTTGCAAAATCATGGCACTGAAGTACGCTAACAGCAAAGAGAAAAGCTGGTCTTGATGTACTTGAGATGGCACAAGAGATAATATCATCACAGACAAATGCCCGGGAAATGCAGACATTCCTACATGAGAACCAACTTCCAGATCTCTTAACAAACCTCTCAATCGCTCTGATGTTTGCAATAACTCTTCCAGTTACAGTTGCCTCTGCTCTGTAAAACTTGAACTCATCAAAACCAACCTGCGTTCATCAGTAACACAGGAACATTTAAGTGGCCTTGTTGTCATCAGCATCTATGCAGAACATTCTCAGAAGTTCTCATATGATTACCTAATTAACGATTCTGCAGCCACGAAATGCATACGTGTGCATCTGAAGTCTGTACCCAGTGCATGAAGGCTTTTTTTTTCATTTTCTGTTCAAAACATCCTGTGTGTGGTAATCTTTCTTAGGTAATTGCTGTGGTACACAGGTTTCTGGAAGCAGATACAGCTGTTCGTTCTGTAGAAACAGAAGAATAACTGGGTAGTTAGCATGAACAGCCTCCATGACAGAGAAAAGAGCACCACCTGCAGAAACTAGAACTGCATTAACAGAAAATGAAAGGAAAACACGAAAGGGGTGACGGCCAAACAAAAAAGATTTTGCAAAATTCTGCTAACACTTTGACTTTTTTTTTTTCGACATTTTTTTTTTTGTCTTCAGCAGTTGTCTGTGGAACTGATAAGCTACTTTTCCTCTTTTTCCGTCTTGTTAAAGATGAGGACTGTCAAAGGACTCGGTGGCAAGTTGTCTCTGTATTATAAGTGTGCTAATATGTTTACATTTTCGTTGTAATTCATTTACTGTATGGCACTTTGGTAAGAAGAACGTTATAAGAATATTTTCATTCATCTTATCCCAGGTTCTAAAGCTCCAATTTCCGGTCTCAACTGTACTTTGCTTGTCAGACAGCTTAATGAATTACAGGTTTAAAAGTGGGACAGTCTGCCATAGAAGCTCTGTTGAGCCTCCCACAATTGTCTAAATATTCGAATACTTCTCTGATTGCAGAGTTTGCAACGGTTTGCATTATATCATATTGAAACTATTTGAAATGATTTCCTGTTATCATACAGTGAATGTATCCTTTGGCCTGGACAACCGGCGACTGTTTAGCTCGATGGTAGCAGCAACGTTACGATGGAGCAGCTAGCCTTATCAGGTTCCATTCCTACAGCAGCCCCATTCTCTCTGATTGTTTATTCTATTAACGCTGCCTAGGCCGAATGATACATTCACTATATGATAACGGGAGATCATTTCAAATAGAGTTTCAGTATAATATAACACAATTTATAATCATTCTGACGGATCATTTATCCATTTCTAAATAACATACATATTTAATAATGTATTTTCGTTTGGTTTATCTAATTGGATTATATTATTGCAAAGTTTGCAAAACCTTTTTTTTTCTGGTTCAAAAATCGCATTTGAGCGTTTTTTCTTCGGGGTGAGGCCACCACAAAGGAATTATCCTTAGGGCACCCGAACGGCCAGCAACAGCCCTGTTCGTACACCTCCTTTTGCTTCGTGCCGTACTAACCTAAACTTGAATAATAACTCATCCTTCCCTTTATCATTTTCGAGAAGAATGCCCGTACTGAACTTGGACTTACCTTTGCAATGAATGTTCAGTCAGTCCAAACATTTTTCAACAAAATTTTCAGATGATTCTTTTTCCATTAAATGGAGGGAGAAAAAAAAACCCATAGAAACGTTTCCATGTTAACATCGGAGATAACGAATAACGGACAATATGAAAACGAAGTAATAAACGCCCTGTCACTTTCTACATGTCACATACAAGAAGGAAGGCAAGAGGAGAAAAGAGAATTGCATAAAACGGAGAGAAGGGAAGAGAGTAAAAAAAAAAGAGAAAAAAAAGCTCATAGGTATCACAGACCTATTGAAAGTCCCTTCTCGTGTATAGACAGTGGAATGAGGACATTCTAACCCTAACATTTCGTAGAGGGTCCGTCCCATTATTCTAACTCCATCTCGCTTTCGATACCCACTGGATGAAGGTCATAGGATACATAGGCCGAAACGTTGTGCTAAAAGGAGAAAACTAGATGAAGATACCAGATCTAAAAAAAACACGTACAGAGCAAAATCGTCGCAAGAGTGTTCAGTTTTCATCGGATGTTTTGTTCCTATTTTTGAAAATATTTCCATTGACCTCTGTTAAGGTTGATCATAAAAGCAACAGCTTATTGATACTACTGATGGAGCAGGTGATTTAGATATTGGAGGGTGGTTTTCCAAGGTAGTCACACTTTATTTCCTCTATTAATCATAGCAGTGAAGAAGCAATTCTGCCAAGTTATCAGGCGATGAGACAGACCGACAGAAAGAGAATTGCCAAAAAACCTTTTGGTGCGCTCCTACCAATACGAATATCTGAGGCTTTCTATGTCCTGTCTCTTCCACACTAAAACTACAAAGCCTATGGACATAATATTTGGCTCGGAGAATCAATGAAAATCAGCTTCACATAAGCTAACCTTGGAGGTCATTTAAAGTCAATCTCTAGTTTATCTCCGGTTCTAAACATTGAAACAAATAATTTTCATGCCAGGATGTTCGTCAATCGTTTTCCTCCTGAATGGCTCAAACATTCCTCACAACGAAATTAATTTTAACACGTTTTCAGCTGTTTTTCCTCATATCCATGGAAAATCTTTTACAGTATATGGAGTAAGGCAGCCGTTGTCAAATTCTATAAACCCTTTCCATGCATTTTTGAATCGTAATAGCTAAAGCCGTAGACACTTCTTATCCTATAACATTTTCCATTGGCTTTTTCAAACGTAACGGCCAAATAAATCGTTTTTGAAATATAAAATTGAAAGTAGTTGAACGTCGGCTTTTATATTTCGCCGATTTTTTTTTTTTTTTTTTTTTGCAAATTTGGTCATTCACGACTTCGTCATCAATAGTTATAAGCTGTTATGAAAATTCACGGACGACTCAAGAACTATAGAAGCATACGGCACTATGTATACATAATTTATATCACCGTGAATTCATACTTGAACTTTTTTTTTGTAGAAGGTATCTGTTAAAGTTCAAGTAGAGGTATTTTCTCTCTCACTCTCTGTCTCTCTCCCTCTCTCTCTCTCTCTCTCTCTCTCTCTCTCTCTCTCTCTCTCTTGTTTTGTTTTATCTTCAGCATAATATAGTTCCTGTTAAGGTATTTTATGAAAGTCAAGTATAAATAATTGAAATTTCTCAACAGGTTTGCACCCTGGACATACGCAATATCGTAGAACTAAATGTATTTTACTTGATTTTTCCCCGGATAAATTTGTCTTTCTTTCACTCAGACCTCCATTACCTTTTGCAAAGTGTCGGTTTCAGAAAAAAAAAGAAGATTAACAGTGTAAATGGGCATTTCTATCAACGATATAGCCATAATGCTGCACTGAAACATTACTTTCCATCCTTGGTACAACCATTCGGAATAATTTTTTCAAAAACATGAAACTCTATCCAAACATAATTACAAATTACGAATCCCTCCTCCAAAAACATTTTTGTTTCACGACAGAAATAAGCTGGTTACTTCAAAGCCGTACTTCTGCACGGCAGACGGAAAGTAAGGGTTAGTTTTATTGTTACATCGTAAATAGATCCGACCTCCATAAAACCTACATATAAGAAAAGAAATGACACATGCATGAGGTAAACAATGACTGTATCGATTGAAAGCGCAAATAATTTACTCCGATTATTTTTTCAGTCCTGGGATCTCATTGGTCAAACACTTCCCACTTTTTATTTAACTTTATGAAATCTCTATAAAGTATCATTTGCTTTCTTATGCAGCCCAAGTTTTCTTTCCTAAGCAACACTGGATAATCCCACTAGCTAATATATATATATATATATATATATATATATATATATATATATATATATATATATATATATATATATATATATATACCGGTAACAAAAGTCACCAAGCTAATACAAAATACATTTTTCGTCTGCAAGAGTTTTTTCGAGTTTCTTTCCCGAACAACGCTGGATAATCCCACTTGCTAATACACACACACACACACACACACACACACACACACACACACATATACATACATATATATATATATATATTTATATATATATTATATATATATATATATATATATATATATATATATATATATATATATATATATATATATATATATATATATATATATATATATATATCCCGGTAACAAAAGTCACCTAGTTAATACAAAATACATTTTTCGTCCGCAAGAGTTTTTTTTAGTTATCAGCGTCAAACAAAACCACAATAAGCAGAAAAAAAAATCCCTTTCCATTGTTAACATACCAGTTTCTTTTTTTTTTTTATGGTGTGGTCGACCGTCAGAACCTCCGTAGGTGTTTGCAGAGATGAAACCAAGGAGGCATATTGGAAGGCGACTCGGTGTAGTTATGTCTCTATTTGTAGTGGTAGATGTTTTAACGGTATAAAGACGTGTATTTGGACCTTCTGTCGTTGTAAAAGTAACAAAAGCTCTATTAGGTACCCAGACAAGGACAGGGAAAATATAATTAGAGAATTGTCTGTACAGATTTAAAGGGGGCCCACACAACCAGGACGAAGAGATAAAAAAAAAAAATAGATAGAAAAAAAGTTAATTTAGGATGGGGTGAAACCAGGACGAATTAAGTGTATAGTTTCGGGAACTTCATTTTGAAAGAGGAATGTTACACTCGCACACGCACGAACACACCACAGAGTGTGTTAATAGTTAGCAGGATAGTTTATGAGACAATTATGATTGTTCTGAGTTCGATTCTCACTGATGGCACACAAATATAACCTTGTGCCGTACTGAGACAATCCTATTGAATAGCTGCACACACACAAACGCATATATATATATATATCATTGAGCACTCTTAGGTAGGGCAGCCGACTGCTATAAGCAACTAAGCAGTACTCTGTTAACTCTGGAATTGAGCACTTTGGTAGATGGAGAATTATGCGTAAATAAATGTATCGCTTAATTCGGTCCCACTGACCGTCCAGTTCCGTGTACGGCGGGAGCAAAGCATCTGCCTCTGGGTCCGGAGCGAAGGTAGTCTATATACATGATCTGAATTGAATGATATATTAACCCTCTTACGATGGGAAATTATTTCAGATAAGTTGCTATGGAATATAACACAATTTATTATTCATATATGTTCATTCTAGAAAGATTTACAGTTTTAACACAAAATACTATAAAAAAATCTCTTTGGGGTCAATTTGTTTGATTATTTCCCAATATCATTAAAGTAAATCGTGTAAAAAATTTGTTATGTCCTGGACATACTTTGATATTATGGTGCTATGTGTGAACGTTCTCTCGTTAAGATCATCAATTGTTTACCATCTAACTTTACGCGGATTTAAAAACAAAACAGTTATATTAACATGATATCCCAGCAAACACCACCTCCCTTTCAGCTACAATTTTGATATATAACCAATGTGATACTACGTGTAGTTTGTTATTGTATATTGGGTATTATCATAATGTATTGTACGTGGATGTTACTTTATATAAGTTATCATTTGATTTTCTTAAACACAGGGCTACCTATGTAGGTTACCATATATATATATATATATATATATATATATATATATATATATATATATATATGAATCTCGATACTTGAATTGCTTCTTTTATGTCCGCCTACCTCCCTTAAAATTAAGCAATTTTGCCAAGTTATCAGGCGATGAGACAGACCGACAGAAAGAGAATTGCCACTTGCGTGCGGTATCTTTATCCAAAAAACCTTTTGGTGCGCTCCTACCAATACGAATATCTGAGGCTTTCTATGTCCCGTCTCTTCCACAGTAAAACTACAAAGCCTATGGACATAATATTTGGCTTGGAGAATCAATGAAAATCAGCTTCACATAAGCTAACCTTGGAGGTCATTTAAAGTCAATCCCTGGTTAATATCCGGTTTTAAACATTGAAACAAATAATTTTCATGCCAGGATGTTCGTCAATCGTTTTCCTCCTGAATGGCTCAAACATTCCTCACAACGAAATTAATTTTAACACGTTTTCAGCTGTTTTTCCTCATATCCATGGAAAATCTTTTACAGTATATGTGTTACTTTATATAAGTTATCATTTGATTTTCTTAAACACAGGGCTACCTATGTAGGTTACCCTATATATATATATATATATATATATATATATATATATATATATATATATATATATATATATATATGAATCTCGATACTTGAATTGCTTCTTTTATGTCCGCCTACCTCCCTTAAAATTCCATTGAAATTCATTTTTTGGAGATATCGTGAGAACAGACAGGCATAAGAGGAAAATAATAATGCAGCTTTCATGGTGTTCATTGAAATCATAGCATTTATTCAGTTGGATACTGTTTTGATATTACTTTATTGAAATATAACAAGGAATACATACAAGAAAAAAGAAGAAATACGAATATTTAAGTAGAAGAGATATATTTAATTAGGTTTAAGAAGGCAATTAGAAATACAATAGATTAGAACAATACATGTACCTTAGATACATTAGAAAAGTGATGTGGTATAATTTAAGCAAATAGTAAAAACGCTAAATAATGCTAAAATGAGAGAGATTAGAATGTGCACTTCGAGAAAATAGCTTCGAAGCAAGTGAAAAAGGAAATTTTAACCTTTGAGTAACAGAGCGGTTACACTTCATGGTGGCCAAATAAAAGGGGTCGACGCTATGTGTTGATTCATCCCTCTTATAGGTAACACACGGACGTAGTAGTCAGAAAGTCCCCTTTTGGCAGTTTCACAGAATTGTGCCAATGACTTCTAAAATCAGAGTTTTCTCCTCAATTCATTCTGACTAGCATGAAATTATATTTTATATAAATTTGCGAGAAGACGTCTCCCCTTTAGTTCCCTTGTGCGTGGTTTAGTACGCTCTTTAAAGAACGAGTAATTTCATTTTGAATGAGATTCAATATAAATTTTTGCATTTTTCCAATTACCTGACCAAGATTTTCATTATCAGTGGGAATTGATCTGTTCACCATTCTTGTTCTTTTTCAGCAAGAGAAAGAAATGGCTACGTCATCTTTTTTCTTCTTTTCATCGACATAAAATTTAAGTGAAGGGCCAATGAAGAAGACACCAAAACTATCAGTATAGTACTGAAAAGAAAAAAACCAAAAAACAAAAAAAAACGAACTTTCACCTGGGAAATCTTGATGGGGTTCGAAATGATAACTTGATGAAAGTAGGAGAAATACCGTATTTCCCGGCTGATAAGATGCATGTTTACAAAAAATAAAAAATCAGCCTGCGTCTCAGTACTCGAAAGTCAAGTTGCATGGCGGAGTTTGACAATTCACATGAATCCCAGTAACGAGAAAGAATCACACTTATTTTTTTCCGAAAAAATAATTTGTTAATTCTTTGGTGTGTCTTACCACCTGTAGCGTCTTATCAACCGGGAAATACGATCATTTATTTTCCATCTTTGTTTTTTCCTTTTGATGTGATCAGAAACGCAGCCATTGACAGATAAAGGCTTGTATTATCTTTTTGATGAAAATGAAATAAAACTATTCGACGAAGAAGTTTGTACTGCGCTGAGAATTTTCTATTGTCACTACCATATCAAATATGTATAAAATAACTATAAAACAATCTAAAGTTTGGACGTTAGCTTTTAGCGAGGACAAAAAAAGACCCCAGTCATTTGCTAGAATAATCTAAGCTTACTGGTCATCCAAGCTGAGAAAATATTTTTCACTGCTTATCTTTTCTCAGAAAAAAAAATACTCAGATCTCAGATGCAGATTTTCCAGGCAGATCCTCCACACTATCTTGTAAGAAGATATTCTTGTTGCTTATTCCCCTTATTTAGCGTTGTGGCATACTAAGCTATGAACAGTGAATATCACTAGAGGCGTAGTTGGAGTGGCAACGGGGCAGTTTGAAAACCCCAAAGGTCCCATGATGGAGGAGCCCCACAAAAGCCTTTTAAATAGTAGCTCACCTTCAGTATTTCTACAACCAAATCTTACAAAGTGTTGGAGGGGGCCCTTCAAATTTTCAGGCTCTCAAATCCCTAAATATTATAAACGTCTACAGCGCCCTCACCCCCAGTAATGGTTAACAATCTTGTTTTGCATGTGTCATTTCGATGTTCACGATGGTGCTCCACAATTGTGATATCTTGTCAAATTGAGCTAACTTTGGTTTTGCAGAGCACGTCGCTGTGGAGGAATGGTTAGGAAGTTAGTCTTGCCCACCATTACAACAGTTGTGAAATCTTTACTGGCTGTCTCACTACTGAAGTCTTAATAAATATTAATTATCGCATATAGTGGCTTTGAGCCAGGCGCGGTAACTATCTATGAATCGCTCCTTTTTTTTTTTTTTAAAGATAAGATTTGAACTTGAATCAGAAATCGCACACATGTTATTTACGTTGGCCACAGACGTCCCTACGCGGGCTCAACATACCAAGTTTCTCTGTGTCAACCATGGTTTGTGATATGAGAAATAGACTTGAATGTGACAGGCAACCGAAGTGGCGTCACTCACTTCTCCCTGAACTATATCACCCATAGCTGGGGAGAGAGATGTATTCATGATTTTTCTAATAGAGAATTTTTGAAGTATACAGATAGTTTAGGAACGCCGTTCACCATCCTCAACAAGTAAACAAATGTCTCTACGCCTCTGGATACAAGGTGTGAATAGAGGTTCAGTGGTTATGACGTTCTTTGTGTGGAGGGAAGTTACAGATATAACTATTACAGCTAATAGCATCTTTGTTTGCAACACAATTGTAAATGGAATCTTTATGGACATTTCGGCAACTCAACTGTAATTATCTTTGTTAAGATAACCTGGGATTAGTGCTAGGTTTAGAGGTTTGGGTCAGTCAGTTGGGGCGAACGTTAGTTTGTGCTAGAGCTTTCAACTTTTTCAAATTCATATTTGTTTAGCGAACAAAAGGACGGTGAGCTGTAAAAGCAATAACCGTTTTTTTAGGGGGTAGGAACTAACGGAAATAGTCCAAGGATTTTTAACAAAAGAGGTGAAAAAGACAGGGAATATTTTACTATACCCCTCCTTCATCAAAAATTTAAAAAAAAATTACACTGTGATGTTATCTTCGTTCACTTGATATACTGATGATGAACGTTATTTTTTTAATTTTCTGCGTGAAGTCGTGAATCTATTTAATTAAAACGTTTTTTTGTTGTCTTTTGAATTATCGTTTGTTATTTTTAAATTTCAATTATAATTCTTATTCGCAAACACATCTTCGCCTTCTCCCACAAAAGGAATCTTCTATACAATTTTTCACTCTCACGAAAATACTTAAGCTTTGGGTATATTTGAATTATCTCCCTTTGACCATTCGTCATGTGAGTCTGCTCGTTGCACCAACATTCAAATCGGTTCCCACATGCATCGGACACATTTAACCGAAACATCGTTTGAGTATGTGAAAGAACTCAGTGCTCCCTTGTCCTTTCCACATTCATTGTTTGTTTTTTTAAAATCTTTTTTTTATGCGTGTGTGATTTAGAGTAAAAAGAAAATGCGTCATTTCCCGTTCGTTTATAAATGGCTGACAAAAGCTTTGATTAACTTCTTTTAAAAAGACTCACGCCGTGAAAACGAACAAATTGAAAATAATTGTATTCTTTTTGAAATGAAAAAAATGAATAGAAAAAAAAAACGCATTATTTTGTGTATTTTATTTTTATTTCTTCTTTTTGTTTGCAGATTCATTTGTTTTGTCTTATCTATTATTTGGCCTCGAGTAACACGTGACAATTATTATTTGAATTTATTTGAAAAAAAATACTAATAAAATGAGTTTTTATCTTTTGATGTTGCTGCCCACACAGTAGTTATGAGACCCCATGATAAAGAGGCTGGTTCATTCGCCGCTCACAGATGAGGCTGTTGTTATTGTGAAATAGTGGAACTAGAGATTTTGTGAAATCCCTAAACATTTTCTCCTGTGATCTTGTCTCAAAATAGACTGTCAATACACTCTAAATGCTAAAGCAGAATTGATATTTACCCCGTTTATCTTACTTTGACACAATGAAAATCTCTAACACTGATTAAAGAACTAAGGATTTCACAAAATTACTGAAAAGTTCGCGGACTTCATGAAATCCCAGAAGGTTCACGAAATCACTATTTTCACAATCTTGCTGTAACACGGCTGTCTCAGTTCAGTGGCATTTTAAGATACTTTGTTTCTATTTAACGTATTGACTTCCACGAAATCTAGACACGTCAGTACAGATGTGAAAAGTCTATATTGATCTTGGATAGACTTGAAATCTCTTTGAAGAACGTTATTTTACAGTGATGATATAATATAATGCTGGGCCCTTTATCAACTTAATTTAGCATTTATTTACTTGGGCACTGATCTCGGTTGATGAGAAAAATTGCTAATCTACCGAAGTTTCGAAATGAGTATGCCTCAAAAGGGAGGTAACTATCTTTTGTGAGTCGTTCTCATTGACTTGGCTTCAATTAACGTTTTTGGAATCTTAAGTATCATTTGAGAATCCGTCGCGCGCGCGTGCATGTATGTGTGTGTTAATTGAGATAACTCGACAACTGTTTGTCGTACGAAGTTGATATTCGCCTTATTTGTTGGTCCGTGCGCCAGACATAGCAGTGTCAGGTTTGAAATCGTTTGGGTCAGCGGTTCTCGGTGAGTGGGTTACTCGATTTACAATGTAAATTCATATTGAAATTAACATATTTTGTGGTCGTGAAAAGTAACGCTTTTATGACGATATGTTTGTCTCTATTCATTTCGAAGTAGTTCCAGGATAGAATTGAAAGAGAGAGAGAGAGAGAGAGAGAGAGGGATCAGAATCAGAGTTTTTTATGCCGAAATCCTCTAGAGAACGAGATTAAATTATAGTTAGATAATGTAATAGATGTAACGGCATTTGCAAAAATATATTTTTATTGCTATTCCGATTAGCGGCAATGATCATGTTTTGATTGTTGCTATTAACGACATTATAATAACGTCTCATTATTTCAAGTTTAAACCTCCTTGAATATTTTCATGCACCTTCAGAACAGGCATTCCTTAGTTATTTACACAAAAGAAAGAAATCTGAAATATTGACAAAGTAATGAGTTTTAAAACTCAAAACGTGATGTAAAGTTTCTTTAAAGGAAAGTTTTATAGGAGTGAAAGACTCCATGATATCTGGTCATAATTTTTATAACACTTTACGGGGAAATTGTTTCATTACTCATAAGAATGCATACGATTAATAAGTAGAGCGAGAAGTGATATTCAGTACTACTAGTTGACAATAGTCTCAGGGCGGTTATCCTCAGCTATAAGGAGTCTACAGTCGTGAAATTTCAAGTTGAGTGATGATTCTCGGAGTTGTTTACTTCAGTATGTATAATTTATATCGAGTACATATCAGAATTATCTTCGTTGGAGACTGGGATATTTGGAGGGGTGCTAGGGAAAATATGTCCCTGAAAAACTGCTTGGTCTCAAAAATTATGAAATTATTTTTTAAAAGGAAAGTAAATGATTGATATCAACTTTAGACTATTGTGGATCGTATAAAATCGAAACCTAACAGTTGGTAATTAATGAAAGGCCATGAAGTATTAATTTTCACCTTAATTAATAAGTTAGAAATATGCAGTAAAGTTAAGATAAGAAGCAACTAACAATTAAATAAAGGTAAATAGTATTAATAAAAAAAATGGATAATGATTTGTAATAATTCATCTACTAAAATATTAATTAAATAATGATAACTTCAATTATCTGTCAATTTTATCTTGAAGCAAAATGTGATGGATATCAATTTAAAATGAAATATAGATCACGTAAAATCCAAGAACACAATTGAACCGTGATCGAATTAAATACAGTGAATATAAAAATAAAAAAAACGTAGAAATAATGTTGTTCAACAACACACTCTTGTTTTAGCGGTGTAGACAAAAATCTTGCAATAGCCGTTTTTCGTCTTCTGTACTTTAAAATTCTAAACGTTACAATGTCAACTACAGTTATTTATCAGTTTTATAACAGAGCAATACCTGATGAACATAGTTTTAAAATGTAATATTTTTAGATTATATGAATACTAAAAACTAGATTGAATGTCTATCGAATTAAGAGCTGTCAATGTAAAAATGAATTGAATTATAATTCCGACTTTTTAAACAATGCACCCTAGTTTAGTTTTAGTCATGTCAACAAACAAAAAACTTACGATAAAGATAGCCGCTTTTGCCTTCCGTATTCTGAACTTTACTCTTTGTTCAGTCCTAAAAATGCGTTTTTTTTTCTTCCAAAACAACAATTTGTTTGGAAATTATAGATTTTAAACATCTTCAGTGAATCATCTTGAGCATTTGCATTTGTGTAAATGAGAAACTCCGTGACTGAGAGGTAAATCAAATTTCCATTAGTATAAGGGTTATTCTCTCCTATAACAAACTTTTGTTGAAACAGTACCCGTTCTAACATAATCATTTAATGACACACGTGTTTTAATGACACGTTTGTTTTAAAAATTCTTGGGAATTTACACCTGTCCCAGCAAATTTAAAAGTAAATAATTTTTGTCGTATTTCTAATTATCGTGCGCGGCATAACGTTTTAACTGCGTTGAGTATTTAAAAAAAAAATTTTTTTTTTGAGTGTGTGACTGTGCAGCTTAAAGGGAACACTGGTTTTGAGCTTTTATTTATTTTGCTCTTGTATCGAGGAAACAGCCAATTGAAGTAAACTTTGTCCAAGATATGATAGCAATGTTTCACATACATTTTTCCTCAGTCAGTCTAAACTTGCTATGCCCCTCATCTCTCTCTCTCTCTCTCTCTCTCTCTCTCTCTCTCTCTCTCTCTCTCTCTCGCTACCGGGTGGTTACGGAGTCTTCATAGCCGCAATACTTCGTTATAACTTGGCCAAATAGAAACAATACAAGGATTAAAGTCTAAAACAAACAATGCATCGAGCTTGAATAATTCATATTGTGTTATTTCTCTCTGCCAACGTGTTGGCAGAGGTAAACGTATTCATTCGCGTTTATCCGTCTGTTGGTCCACACAATATCTCCAGAGGTTCTCAATAAATTTCAAAGAAATTTTGCGGAAAAGTGGGCCTTAGGCTCCGTGAGAATTGATTGAATTAGGAGCTGAGCCCATGAATTAGTTCTTGATTGCGATATATATATATATATATATATATATATATATATATATATATATATATATATATATATATATATATATATATATATATATATGTATATTCTGCAAAAAAAAAGAATATATTCTTTATTGCACAACACGTTTTCTTGAAACCACCGATGAGATCATACACGAACATATAATTACATCAGAGAACTATTGGTAGTAAAATGTTGCAAGAAAAACAAAGGTGTTCGTTTTAAACAGTTGTGACTCTTGGATCTTTGTAGAAAGCACGAGAAGTGTTAACAGATTGTTTTGTTAACAAGACTTCGGCACATGTTGAAACCCGTTATGCAATAACCAGATCATTCAACTTTGAATATCTGCAATCGGGTTGTATGGCTGTTAAAACGTCTTTTGACTGATTCAAGTAGTTTCGGATAATAATCACTTACCACAAGTAAAAATTATTGATGATAATTTGGACCAAACAATATTTAATTTCGATACATTCGAAGTTCTCTCCCTTGTTTTTATTTCTATTTTTATTTTCATTAAATTTTAAGTTAATGTACGATGTTGGCAGAGGTACGCGTTCTCTGAGTGCTTTTTTTAATATCTGGTTTATATCTTCATTAATGTTGAACTCTTCATTATTTGTGGTGTATAAACTTGTACTTACTCAAGAAACCTTGAACTGACACATCGACAAGCATGAATGCAAAAATCCCTGTAAAGTTTTAATTTATTTCCTCCTCAGGGACATCAAAAAGGCAACATTGATAACCGTTAGTCGTCTTTAACCAAGCGTGTGATTTCAGCTTTTGATCTTGACGTATTTTTTATTTTTTTTTTATTTTTATTCTTTGTCGTTCGTTCCTTTTTCCTGTTTTAAAATTAAATTAGGATTGAAGTTTAGATAGTTTTCAAATCGTATAGCGGAAGAAGAACGAATGAGAGGAAAAAAAAAAAGTAACATTAAGTTCTAAGGTTCTTATTGAGCAGGACTTTTGCTTCAGGCGGGGGCGTACCTCAATATACTGGCTGTTGTTCCCCTGATTGACGTAAGAATGACTTTCATTTTTTTCTTCTTCCATTCCCTTTGAAGATGGTGTATTTAAATTTCATCGCCAACAAGGGGAATATTAATTTCGTATTTATACAATAAAGCAGATTTTACAAGTAGTTGTCTCTTACATGAAACAGTTTTTGGGTCTCTCGAGAATGAAGTAAAGTCAATATTCTCTTTTTTGAATTGGGGTCTCTCTGGCTACACAAATTCAAAATTCTCTGTTTTGTTGGTTAAAAGTATTGAAACATTTTTTTACCCAGAATGTTTAATCACTAATGTTTGTTATGAGGATGAGACAACGTTATTCCTAATAGCAAATCAATAAATACAAGTATTGCTCGATCTAAATTAGGTAACATCAATAATTTTCCCAGGTGGTAGGTGAAGATAATCAAAAAGCACTCGTACCAGACAAAAGACGTCTTTACAGTCATAATGACCAAATGCAAATGTTGAAAAGGAAATGATTTGGTTATTGCGTAACGGGGCCTCCAGATATACTGGATTCTCGTGAACTTAAAAGTTATCAACTCTATCAGTGCTTCTGGCGAAGATTCACGCATCACACCTGCTAAATACGAAGATCTTTCTTGCAGAACTTCATTTCCTAATATTTCCCTGATATAATTATATGTAATTATATGCACCAGGTTCCAATCACGTCGGTGGTATCAAGGAAATGGATAGTACAATAGAGAATGTAATATAAAAATATATATAAAAAAAAAACGAAAACAAGTAGCATTCAAAATGTTGAAAGTCACTTATGCAATAAGTACAGAAATATTTATTTAATTCATCCGGTGTCTGTTGCATAAGGTAAACTTTCAGGATCTTTGAACATAACCATTCATTTGAACATAGGGAGTGTGGTTCTGATTCCTTAAGCAACTAAGAACATTGATCTTCACCAAGAATTTCAGAATTCTTAACCGTCGATTCTTCTTTATAATACCATTCCGATCTGCCACTTCAAAGAGGCGGTATATATATATATATATATATATATATATATATATATATATATATATATATATATATATATACATATGTGTGTGTGTGTGTGTTTGTGTGTGACATAAACTAGGTAGTAAAAAAGGGAGATGGTGTTTAATCAACGGTGCTGGAGTGCCATGTTGTTAATATAACTGTTTTGTTTTTAAAATCCCCGAAACATTTACATGGTAAAAAAACTGAGAGACAATTTATACGTAGTTTCATAATTACAAAGTATATATGAAACAGAAAAAAAAAAACACTGAAGAAAATTACACGAATTGCATTGATAGATATTGGGAAATGGATTGTTTCAATAGATTGTTTTGCATCACTGGATTGACGCAAAACAATGTTTTTAAAAAGTTTTTTAATGTTTAGTGTTT
>OY735205.1:14899674-14924674 GCA_963457665.1 Thysanoteuthis rhombus
TCATCCTAGCAATTACACTTCAATTTTTACATTGGTTCTCCAAGTGTTATCTTGGCGTAATGATTATCGTACATGACTTTCAGCCGTCTTTGTCATTGATTTTATAGATCAGTTTGGTTTAGCGTGGCCGAAAAAACAAACCAACAAACAAATACGGTAACATATATATATATATATATATATATATATATATATATATATATATATATATATATATATATATATAAGTAACCATATATATCAAACAGATCAGATCATTGCTTCTCTGAGAATTTCCATCGGTAATCAAAAACTGCAGTTATAGTGTTTTTAGAACTTATCTCTGATAGCATTAACATAACTAACTCATTGGCGCTAAACAAGACGTGGACGTGTCAAGGCTATTTTGCTAGAAGAGTATAATCAACTTTCGGAATTTGACCAAGTTACCCTTACAGAATTTTCATTGCTGCAAAGTTATGTGCAACTGGAGACAACGACGATAAGAAAATGAAAATATACTTTATCCTGTCTCTCCAAGATCAGCAGATGCCTGATAGATAAGTTTGCAAGGCCAGGTATGAGTTCTGGCAACACGGGAAGTAGCCCAGGGAGCCATGTGTTCTGGGTGCACCAGTTTGAGTCTGGAGGACTTTCTTAATACAAAGAGAAAAACTGGAAAATCAATACAAAAAAAGTCATAATAATAAATTCCCTGATGTGAAGTAGGATTTTCCCGGAATATCTGACTTTTCAATACTTTCTGTTGTGTTGAAAGTGAGAAAAATAATTTGCAGAGGAAATTCTCATGGCCGACGACAAGATCAGTCTGGCTTAGCTAGTTTGGGGAGATAGTACTGACAATAACTTGAACACGAGAGGGATGGTAAGATCATTGTAAGTAAATAAATCTATAAATAAGATAATACAATACTATGAGCGACACCCAAGTATAGCTTACCAGGGGTATCTGAACCTCAGGGCAGGTCTTGTGTATGCGTAGCAGAAATACTGCCGTAGAGTGATGGTTACTAGATTAATCTAGCAAGCCTTGCTTGCGAGTTCGAGCCCCATTACATGCTTCATAAATGTGACATTTTGTCAAATTTGACTTGGTCAAATATGAGCAAGTTTTTTTTTCAAACTTGTTTTACAAGAAAATATGATTTGATAATTTTCTGATGAATCATTTTTCACTTTCATAGTTAATATCCGTGAAAAATTCACTGACATATATAAATTTCTATGTGATGATTTTTTTTATAGAAAAAATACAGAATTCGTTTCAGTGGAAGAGTTCACTTGTGTAAATGATGGGCTGGGTATATTTTTATCTTATTTTTATTTTAAGCTTTACTTTGAAGCGGAAGAGTTCATTGCTACGGACAGAAGAACAGAAAAATCACACTTTTCATTTCATATACATACGTAATGTTAAGTTATGTTATGTTAGTAAGAAATGGGTATATGATCCGAGAGAATGATTATAAAATGCGTTGTGTTATATAGAAACTCTCATTTTAGATGATCTGTTTATCAGCTTCTGCAGTTGGTTACACTTTAGCTGTTGGTCGCATTCAGTCGCATAAGTCTTCCACTTTTCTTTAAACAGCTTTAAAAAGAGGAAGAGAGTAGAACTTGTCTTCACTGAGGCATATATATTTCTGTTTTTAACACACACACACACATATATATATATATATATATATATATATATATATATATACGTATATGCTTTCAACCCAAATTCTCATCTCGTTTATTCGTCGCTGTCAACGTGGCAGTTAGAATGAATTACAAATTGCGTTATATTATATTGAAACTCTTATTTGAAATGATCTCCAGTTAATACTCAGTGAATATATTACTTTGCCTTGACAAAATCTCGAATATTAAAGCCCCAAATTCTCTTTTTAATTTCAATTTCCTGCTGTAGCCCCATTTTCTTTAATTGTTTATTCAATTTACGTTGTCTAAGCCAAGTGATACATTCACCGTGTAATAAGGGGAGATCATTTCAAATAAGAGTTTCAATATAATATAACGCAATTTATAATCTCTCTCTCACATATATATATATGTGTGTGTGTGTATGTGTGTGTGTGCAAAGTATTAACTTTACACACACACACACACACACACGTAAATTATTAACTTTATATATATATATATGTACATACATATGGGGTTCGACCCGTGAAAAAATTTCGCAATCATATTCAAATTTCTCTAAAAAAATATCGTGAATATATTTCAGTTTGAAATGCGTTGGAGGTATTTCTATAAGCAAATTGTTTACCCCTGAGTTGAAGAGTCCAGTGTTATATAAAAACAAAACGGTTACACTGCTCATTCTATAAGTATATATCAAGTTAGCATGAGTTGGTATTAAATCATCTGTATTGAAAGATCCGATGAGGATCGAACCAACTAACAACGGCTAGCAAGATTAATCTCCTGACCATTGCTATACAACGTGCATCCAGATATATTTTTCATACCTTTTATAAAACATAGAAGTTTTGTATCAGACCATAGACACAGGGAGATCGAATAAGCCTAGAGTTCACTAATAACAACCGGCAGGTTTAGCTTGTTGGTAATAGCTGAGCAACGTGTGTCACGGAACATTTTTTTTTGTATTATTAACTTGTGAATCCCAGTGGAAAGAAATCAAGGAAACATTAGGATTAATATGTTTTTGTTTTTTTGTTTATTTTTCCTTCAGATAAAATGCTGGATTCGTTCACCAAGAAGAGTACATAGTTTGAAACTGTGAGTAGGATGTGTTTTCTTTTGCAAATTTTGGACACCTTCCCTCAGTGGAAGAGTCTAATATTACGATCAGAGAACCAATAAAAAAAATCGTCCGGTTTTTTATCATAGTAGGTTACTCATTTCATTCAATGTTATTGTTGTTGTTTTCAACCCCAACAATCTGGATCGATTAGCTCTTCGGCTGCTTAAGTAAAAACTGCAAGACCAGCAATGGCTTCCGACGAACGTTGAATACCACTATTATTAGGCATCAGAGATGTGACAGAATGGGCGACAGAATAACTGCTGCTTTGTCTTCTACTAAATTGTTAAAGCGACGACCATGAAAGACGGGCTCCTGATGTGAGAGAAAAGAGCTCATTTTGTTGGAAGCTCCGAATCTATCGCACTGTTTACAGATGTTTTGCCACAAAAAGCAACAATGATAAAGATTGACTAAAATTAGTGATAAAAATAAAAGTAAAGAAATATCTTTTCAGAAGGAAAATTCTTTCCTTTAAGTTAATTTAGAACCCAAGTACTCACGCCATACCGACAGAAGTTTTGCTATCCGCAAAAATGACAAGCAGACCCAGCGTCTATTGGAAGATCCTATGGTGGTTGCGTAAGGCTTAAAAAATAGGCCTGAGGGAGAATCCAAAAAAATAGTTGTTAGAATAGAGCCAGGAGTGTGTATGTGTTTGTGGGGGGGGGGGGGGGGTCAGTCTTTAGATCCTGTCCAAGACATTTGGAACCCTTGAACTAGCCATGTTCACAAGTGACATTCATCAATCAGAATATGTAGACTAATTCTATGGCCTGGTCATGGGCAATTTAGAGACAAATTTTTGCAACTCTCTTTCTATACTCCGTTGGTGCGATGCATTTACTTTTAGACCTTTTAATTTCCATTTGTAATTGTAATCATCCGTGCTCAAGATAAACTCATCTTGAAGCATCACGTTGTCCGAGTCAGTCACACTCACACAGAGAGCAGGGAAGGTATACATAATGAAGCAACTCCGGAACAAAGCTTGATTCTGTGTCACCTTATCATCATCATCATCATCATCATCAGTCTTTTAGCGTCCGTCGTTGGACATAGACCTTCCCCAGGATTTGCCACACTTCTCTATCATGGGCGTCACGGAGCCAGTACTTCCTGAACTTGTCTAGCTCGTCTCTCCATCTAACATTTTGCCGGCCTCGGTTGCGCACGTGGCCTCGGGGAATCCATGTTGTGAGTCGTGATGTCCATCGATTGTCAGCCATTCCTGCAACATGGCCAACCCACCGCCATTTGAGATTTTTTTAAGGATTCTATGATGTCTCTAACTCTTGTCTTTTCCTGGATGTGCTGTGCTGTGCTGTTTTGTGGTCTCTCCATGTGAGGCCCAGCATTATTCTTTCATGTGCACGTTGCATGGTTCTCAGCTTACGGGTCTGTTTCTTGGTTAAGTTCCATGTTTCAGCTCCATAAGTGACTATTGGGAGGATGCATTGGTTATACACCCTTCTCTTTAGGATTAATGGGATCTTATTATTTTTGAAGGTTGAGCTAGCTCTGCCAAAAGTGAAGACCTAACTTATAAACTATAGTTCGTAGAATTAACTTGCTAACCATTGCTCTGTGGTATCTCTACAAAAAAATAAGAAATAAAATAAGAATACAGTGGGAGCAAAAAGTATCCGCTACATTTCAAAAAGCTTATCTAATAAATTATGCACCTTCAAAATTGAATTTCCACTGAAGATTCCTGATTTTTGTATACGACTTATCAATATTAAATCTCATTTCAATCTGTCAATTTTGAAGGTGTATGTGAATATAAAACAATTATATTAAAAAGTTCCAGAATAAGATATGTTATACCAGAGGTAAGTAACTGCCGAATAAATCGGAGATTTTAAAATTTTTAAAAGCCCTTGAGAAAGCTTTAAACTATTTTTTCTGGAGTAAGTAATTTAAGATATGATGGATACCATTCAAGTTTTTATAACAATTGTTGGTGAGATGATATGTAACAACTTCGTATTTTAGTTCATCGTAATAGATCTTCGTGAAACCAAATCGTATCTGTTCATGTTTGAAAAACTGTTAGCATACGAGGTGACGTCAACCAGCGTATAGTGAAGATGCATCTTTTTCAGTTCAATTAATCATGGGATACCTTTTGTACATATACAATTATATATTTTGGATCATGTCTATAACTTTGAAACCTCAACATTTTGAGATTTGTTCAGAAAATTGAACTCATTCTCTGTGTTGCAAATGCTAATTCAAGACTGCGCACTTGAAATGGGCCGTAGAACTGATTAGCAAAATCATTGCAGTAACAACATTCGCAATGTAAAACATTAAAAATCAATTGTCCGAAGAAATGTAGGAAAATCAAATACGTCTTTACGATTTTGATAAGATTAACTTAATATGGCAAAAAGCCACATTACTGAACATTCAGTGACAATCAAAAACATGTTTTCCATTGATCTGCAGCAAATATTCTTTAATCAATTGTATATCTAAAGCAGTGATTCTCAAAGTAGAGGGTTAGGGGCCACTCCGAGGTCGTGTAAAGATTAATGGGGGAACATGGATATATTTTTCTTTTTAAGAATGACTTTGTAAATAGAGTTTTCCTTTTCAATCATTTCAATACAAAAATACATCCATTCTGGCACTCCATGTAAAAACACTCAGTGCCATTTGCTATTAAAAAAAAGATAAGTTTTGTTTTTGTTACTCTTAAGAAAATTTATCTCTAAAACGATTTCTTCTGTTTTTTTTTTTCTTCATCATCATCGGTCTTTTATCGTCCATCGTTTGACATGGACCTTCACCCAGGATTCACTACATCTCTTTATAGTGGGCGTCGCAAAGCCAGTATTTTCTGAATCTATCGAGTTCGTCTCTCCATCTAGTATTCTGCTGGCTTCTGTCTTGCATGAGATCTCTGAGTATCCATGTTGTGAGCCGTGATGTCCATCTATTGTCTACCATTCTTGCAACATGACCAGCCCATTGTCATTTAAGTTTTCTAGTAGATTCCTTGATGTCTCGGACTCCTGTTTTTTCCCTGACATATTGTGCTGTCTCGTGATCTCTTGTGAGGTTTTTCAGAATAAACATCGTAAAATATAGATCATGAATACGTTACATTTTTATCTTTATTTGCTTCTATGATGAGATATTGCTCATTACAAATAAAGACAAATCATTACTTAGAGCTTTTACAGGGAGTGAAGGGGCGCGAAATATTTCGTCTCATCAACAGGGTTCACAAGTGAAAAAAAAAAAAGTTTGAGAAGCCTCGATCTATACTGAATAAGAAAAATCCGCCTGTCAGGAGACACGCTTAGTTGTAGATTGGGTTGTGGTCAGCGAGTCAATGCTACAGTCCACAATAGGTAAAATAAGTTTTACTTCATTAGTGATTCCATGACACCCTGCAAAAAATTAATAGATAAAAAAAATAAATAAAATGAAAACGCCCAAATTCTGATACTAAAGTGATCAAAAATGCATCAATTTAGATCAGAATTTTTCATTAATCAAATTTGGAGTAAAAAAAAAAAAAAACCCAAAAACAAAAAACTACAAAAAAAAAACCAAAACAAAAAACTACAAAAAAAAAACAAACAAAAACAACAAAAACAGGAAAAAAGACAAACGTAATGAATGTTTTTGTTCTATATTTTTTATTAATTCTTTACATATTTCAATCTTTCATTGCCCCCACCCGACCAATCCCGACCCCAAGCCAATCAGGTTTTTTTCCCAAACCCGATTCAAACCCAACATGATTTCAAGTTTTTGCTTAAATTTTCACATGAACCCCCCTCCCACATCCCAACGTATTCCTTCCTCAATATTTTGAATCCTGGATCTTTCCTTTTATGTACACATCAAATGATAAACAAATTCGTGTCCAGAAGCACATTTGAAGGAAAAAAAATACTGTACGAATCTTTTGAAAAAAAAAACAAAAAAAAAAACCAAAAACAAAAAAAAAAAAAACCAGAACAACAATACCCTTTAAATCCAATTCAAATTTCAACAGAATCGATCTGTTTAAGAACATTACAGTCTTCGAATTTATATTTTCAGAAATAGATTGAAGTTGTCTTTTCTCGTCTTGAGAAATTTTCATTTCAAGATCTTGTTCTTGTTCATATAATTCCTCTTTTGTAAGCTTGGGAAAATTCTTTTCAAATTTATCCAGGTTTTTTTTAATAAATAAACGAATATTTGGTTTTAGAGATTCCAAATAGGACCATCTTAATGATATTTACTAAGCTTATATTAGCACGGCACACGGTGAGGATAAAACTCAGTACAACAGTAAGGGTCTGCAAGACTAGCTTGCTAACCACCATCACCTGGCGAGGCGCTCAGTCGTCCTATTTTATCAGTTCCTTTTTAGTGAAAATGATGACAGTCGGCTATATTAAGAGTATGTTTGTAGGCTTTATATAATCCATCATATTTTTCTTCTTGTGGTCGTATTTTCTCCATCTTGTTACATGTTTGTCAAAGCTGCGTCACTCCAAGAAAGTTGACAATTGCAATATTTGGATTATCTCCCTTACTTCACAATTGTTATACCGTTTCACGAATAGCCAATAACTTCTGAATATTGTTCAAGTGTCCGTGTTATTTCCAAGTAGATTGATTGCAAGGAAATTGTGTAGTCTTTCTCTGCTTAAAATTGTTTCGTAACAGGTCTTACCAGCCCAGCAATTCTGATTAAATATCAAACCATTCTGTCACTAGTCCGCTGCTGCTGCTGCTGTTACTGCGAAACCACGCCAGCATGTGCTCTTTGCATGTCAATTTATATACACAAGTTCTGTTATCATTAATTGGTGTTTACTCAAAGTCCTTCTCAAACGCCATTTTCCTTGATAGATCACAAATCCGGGTGAAATGGTGTCCGTATTATTGTTTGTCAAATTTCATTTTTAGCATCTCCTGAGGATTTCCTTCATGTTTATTGTTGTTAAACATACCCAGATCTTTTTTTATTAAATTCTTTCAATTCACTCTTGGAGAGGGGAGGAAGGAAGGAAGGAAAGAAAAATACGTAGTTAATTATAAATTCCATTTTCTTTTTCTGTACAGTTTGGGATTTTTTTCTATGCTCTTATTTGATTCTATTAATCCTTCGAATTTCTTTCTGCTCATCGATATATACATGTGTGTTACTATTTTTGTTTCATATCTTTATAATCAAAAAATAAATATCCGCCAGTCACCGAAAAGCCAATGATAAAGACAGAAGCCAGTCATATATTGAAACGTCGAAAACAAGCAATCTAGATAAAATAATTCAAATCATGAGAATACTTATCAATTGATGGAGAAATATTGAAAGTACGGAATAAGGTAACTAGTAATATTAGACAAAAAAAAAAAAAAGGTGGGACGAGCTGATAGCGATCTCGACCCCCCCCCCCTGGCAAAAAGAAATTTTGACCTCTTACTTCTTACTGCCAAGGCCTGCCGATGCTTTGTGCCCTCAAGCACTGCTCGAATTTCTGACCGGTCATTCCATCTTTGGACAAAATTACGTTGATGCATCGTCTGATACAAATAGTTTCCCAGTGAAAAGACAGGCATGATTATAAGTAAGTAGTGCCTTAAGCCTTCCCTACTTGAGCTGTATATACCACGCCACTACTTGGTCCGTTTGCGATATGTGAACTAGACTTATTGGCGACAAGCACCCGAAGTGGCGTCATTCACTTCATCCTGCAGTATCTTGCCCATGGCTGTATGAGAATATGAATTCATGCCTTTCCCAAGAGCATCAGTCTGAAGTGAACTCGTAGTGCCAAAGCCGGAGTTTGAATTCGGTCCGTAGTCTCCATACCGATACCAGCTCGGCCACCTTGCCGACTCCCCAGACATGAATGGAAAATAAAGTGATTTTACGAACTGAACTGACAAAATAACGCTATTTAAGCCTCTTCCAGAGTGTTTGGGAAGGGGTTTAGCTTCAAATTCCAGCATTTTCTGAAAGAACTTTATTAAATCCGTCTGTAATACTTAGAAGTATAGTCATCTCCCGATCAAAATGTCCTTAAAATACACCAGCATGCTAACCTAAATTGTAGGATTTCTTTACTTAGAAGAAAAATATCTAAAAAGTGGATCGTTTATACTGTATAGCGATCGACACTTCGAGAATGTTAACCCATTAACTGCGTCAAGCGGTAAAGAGTTATAATTATCCGTTGCAAGATAAAAGCCATTGTAAGATAATCTATTGCAAAATAAAAGTCCTGACTCACAAGATGAAATACTCGGTTCACAGATGGAACCTATGATTCTATCTTGCAAAGGAATACTTGTGATGAACCAGGGCTTTCATTTTGCAATAGATAATTATTACACTTGACACCTCCTGCGATTGATGGATTAATTTACTGTCTGGACTTCCCCAACTCAAATAAAATTCTAAACCCTGGGTCGATTTGATTGGCTAGACAGTTTCATCATCTCATTACAGTTTGCTTTATGTAACAAATTATTCAATTTAAATCTATTAATTGTGGATTAGAGGCATGAACATAAATTCCGTTCATGATTTATTTCTGAGTAGTTTTTCTTTCATCCTAATTTCAGCTGCACCGGAGAAAAAAAAAAAATTTAGACGAATTAATGCCCTAATTTGTTGCACCTAAATTTATTAGTTTTTCCTCAGAGTATATCTACTTTAGTAAATATACTTCGAAAAGAGAACTAATAAATCTAGGTGTGATGAATTAGACCAACTTAATTAAAATCATTCCATGTACCATTTTTTTTCAGCGGGTTTCTTTTATCCGAATTGCACGGTCGTTTGTGAGTTACGTCGATCAGAAATAAAGAAAAAGCGTACAACGGACATTGAAAAGAAAACCCACTGGAATTATGATAATGAAATGATAAAAAAAAAATAATAAACATTCACAATGCTTAAAAGAAATTCGAATATCATCACTTTATTTATTGCCAAATTCCAGTCCAAACCAGGAGTTAACATAGTCCCCCCAACGTAACAAGAACACTCCTCGCCAAGTTAAGGGGAGTGAAAATTAACGTTCCCCTCAACTAATTTATGGGCTGGTGTCTCGCTGGCTCAGATTACATATCTACCAAGATCCACGCAAGAAAATCCACGTGGGCTTATTTCATTCTAATAAATAAATTTATAAAATTAACATTTCCCTAGTGATTGATAACCGACTCTCTTATCGACTTAGACTAACTGACAAGTCTAGCATATCAACGAAAATATATCTTACAGATTGATGCGCAAGGGTTTATTTCATTCTAATAAGCAAATACATTTATACTAAAAAATATTTTAATCTCTTATTTATTGAACATATATACAATAAAAAGTTGTCTCAATCAGGTTGAGTCAGAATAGAAGTAAGAATAGAGTTTGACACTGTACCAGCCAGGTTTGAGTATTATTATTATTATTACTATTACTGTCATTATTCAGATGACGATGTTTTTCGGGGTTACCTTAATCGCTTATTACCTACTAGATTGGCTCAATCCCCAAAAAACGACGCTCGTAAAAATTATCCCAAAACTTGGTCAATTTCATTCTTAATACCAGGAAAACAAATACCAAACATTTTAATTAAAAAATAGAGATATCAAATCAGACACTAGGAAATTAGATAGTCGAAAATAATATCAAACATATGTTCTGAACAAGAAAGCACTGGACGAAGTTTCCTTCAACGAATACGTATAACTAATACCTACTCATGATCAAACGTTTATCTGTCCCACCCATCTCGGTCGAAACTAACTACGGGGGGCGTTAGGCCCCCATCTTTCACTAATTTATAAAAATGTGTAGGACACGATGCGGAATGCGTTTACGACACTATGTTAAGATCAACTCGCGGCAATGCCATAGTTGAAGCTAGAATAAATGCTTTAAATCTATCAAAAATATTCATATTTACTCTGTTATGTGGTAACTGGAATAATTACTTTTTCTTTTTTACAGGTAACAAAGATTCGGATTCTAGGCCTTGGCGATTCGTTCTTATAGGTTTTAATGAGTAAAAATTACTTCTATTTTCATTAAATGAACGAAGCGGAATTTTTTTTCCGTCATGAAAAATCTTGTGAATGGTCAACATCGATAAATATTCTTGGTAGTTTTGCCTCTAATCTTGCCAGATATGTTGTGTTTTCGATGCTTTAAGACCCCAGATTTTTGAAGGGCATTTACACCTTACTACCAGAGCATTTGATTGGGTGATATCATGTATATACATAATTTTTTCCAATGGTAGCATGTGCTTCTTGTAAATCGGTAGGAATGGTAGATACTATTTAAAAGATTTAATATGCATATTTTTCAATACCCGTCATTAATTACAAGTCGATTCTATAGTCAGAGTGAATATTTTCTTCGTCGCCTCAATCCAAGCGATCCACTCAGAAAAGGTGATCGCATCATTTCAGAGCCTTAAACCTAATAAAAGAATATGTAAGCATACAACCCTTTCTTATTTTGCTTACCCCAATATGGAAGAGAATGTTTTTCTTTATTTTCAATATGAAAGTTCTGAGATGAAGTTGCATAGCGACTAGATTTATTTACCCGGGTGAGGTCAGAAATTCAAATAACCGAAACGGTCTGTTGAAAGAAACAAAGCTAAATATTTTTAAAAAAATCTATACATTTTCTGGCAATCGTGACCTTTCCCGTTTGAAAATGGCCACTGCTCCAGCAGCAGAATGGTAAGCCCTGATGGCGAATTTAGAGTCACAGAAGCAGACGACAAAAACCTTAAATCTCAAAACACTATGTCTGCAGCAGGGGCAGTGATCATTTTGAAACGGGAAAGGTAACGATAACCCATTTATTCTTTCAATCCTTTTTTCCAGAATTTTGTCCTGCCTCAAATTGATATCAATCAATAAATCAATGTCTGAGAATTTTTCTTGAGATCTGTGCACCACATTCATGCCCATTATTGTGGCGATGGCCCCAACATAAGAAATGAGCTGAAAAATCGCCGCCCGGCAAGGGTTAAAAAGGACGATTTCACTCCGGTGGGATTTGGGGGATGGAGGGGTGCTTCATCAAAGTTTATGCAACAGACCAAGTGACCTTAATGAACTCTTCGCCAGTATCAGAGATTGTTGTGCAAATATCCCACTCGAAATGTTTGCCGATGTCGGGAATCAATCCCTGGCTCGGCTGTAGTGCCAAGAAATGCTGGCTAACAA
The DNA here is from genome assembly GCA_963457665.1 of Thysanoteuthis rhombus. NCBI lineage: Eukaryota > Metazoa > Mollusca > Cephalopoda > Oegopsida > Thysanoteuthidae > Thysanoteuthis > Thysanoteuthis major. The sequence goes on from OY735205.1 coordinate 14,911,667, forward strand.
GAAGAAATCTATCGGTGAAGTAATTTGAACTCGGCAAAATTCGAGTACCGAATTCTCAAACATTCTTGTTTGTATGAACCGATATTCAAATGTCGGTTTCTTTACAAAAAAATAGGGCATAGAGACTTTCAATTCACCCTGTCCAGTTACATAAACATAAAATTATGTCTTGTCCATGGCAGTAAATACATATTTTACAATGATGTACAACTATCAGTTTTCAAGCGTAAAGCTATGTCTGTTATCAATGAAAGTTTGAGTGCTATCGGCTTACAAATACGCAGATCAATTTTTAATCACTGTTCATTAGAAATTTACTGGTGTTGAATCATTTAGTCTTGGTTTTATTGGTTGGTTATTTCTAAGATAAAAGTTTATCAACTAAATGTAAATAAGTTGGGAATGTCACTCAAATTTCTAGGACAATAATGATTTGTGAGGTGAGAAAATCAGAACATGTTTCAAGTCCGTTTAAGAAGTATTTACTGGAAGGGGATAAACGATTCCCAATATTGAGCAAAATATATTTACATAGCCAAAATAAAGCACGTCCAAGAGAAAGTTTCAAAATATGAGTAAGGACTTCTTGAGAGAATGATTATCTATTATAATTTGAGTCGAGTTTTTCAACTAGTATTTCTTTTCTCTTAATGAAAGAAAAACATGCTGAAAAACTAATAATGGCTGACAATACTTCATCGACAAAATTCATTTGTTGTTTAATAATGTTTCCAACAATTCCTTTGAGACTTTCAATTTTCTTAATCATAAAACAAGTATTTTTCCGAAATGATAGTAATTTTACACATTACAAATTCATTTTTGTATTCAGATAATTCTTTAAATGTTATATTGCTTGTCGCACGACTATTCAATCCCTTACATGCACACACATGCACAAATGGAACAATTTTTAAAATAAATTGTCAAGAACTTAAAAGGGAGAAATAAAAATGTGTTTCAACATATGGTAAAATATATTCTGGCAAATCTTATCAATAATTTTCTATGGCTCTTGGTTCTGGATGTATTTTTACCGGATAAATATTTTCACGAAGGTTTTATCAAATAATCTTTTCATTATCTTTCTTTCTTTAAATAATCATTAAAAATCAGCATATTTAAGATAAAATCCCGAGACATTTTTTTTGGTTTGGTACCGTACATCAAAACATTTCTTAAAATGTAAAAAAAAAAAAGAATCCTGTGAGTTTTTGTTTTATTTTTCATATTTTTTTTTTCTTTCTTTTAATGTGTGTTCCTTTTAATCAATTATTTCCCGTTCTTAATTTAAACCCTTAAAGATGTGTGAGCTTTGGTATATAGGAATAAGTGTCGTGATGTAAATCGTGGGGACTTGGTATACCGCAGGACCCGAGTTGCGAGGTATGGGTGAGTTGATAGTGTACCCCAGCATCGTCCATCATAGAGCTGATAAAAGGGGCCTGGCTTACCACGTGATGCAGCAGCTGTGTGTTCATGTTCATATAGCTGGGCGGAGAGCCCACATTTGGCGGCGGGGAGGCCGACTGATGGTGATGCTGAGGCACGTACGAGGAAAGAGAATGGTGCGGATGAGAGTGAGGTGGTTGATGCTGGACGTGGGGATGATGAGGTGGTGGTGGTGGTGGTGGTGGTGGTGGTGGTTGTTGCTGGTGGGGAGGTGGTGCTGGCGGGCCATGAGCCTGATCGGGGGACATACTGCAGGAAGAGGAAGTCAGCATTTGCGGTAAACCTCCGTTGCCAAGGCAATTTCCGTTGCTATGGAGTATACCATTACTGTTGTTGTTATTATTATTTCCGTTGCTAAGGTGACCGTTGCTGTTGCTGTTGGTATTGTTACTGTGATGAATATTATTATTGCTATGAAGTACTGTGCTTGTGTTATGAGTGTTGTTGTTAGGACTATTATTGTTGCTGCTATTATTATTATTGTTGTTGTTATTTTGATTGTTGTTATTATTGTTGCTGTTATTATAATGAGCTGGGGTCAAGCCGTCGGGGGCGCCAGTGCCGCTGGTCGGCTCCGCGGAAGAGTACATACTCACCGGCGTCCCCGGGTTCGGTCCCAAGCTGTGTCCCCTCGGCGATGGTGTCGACTGTGATCGATAAGGTGAAACTCCAGACCCGTTAATGCCATCATCTGCTCCGTTCACTTTACTCAAATGTTCGAGGCTTTTCATCGAACTCTGACTGTCCGAGTCAGAATTGGGATTCAAAACCTCCGAAGACTTGCCACAGCCGGATTTGTCCATGTTGACTTTCATCTTCTTTTCTTTTTTGAACTTCATCCGACGATTTTGAAACCAGATTTTGATCTGTCGTTCGGAGAGGTTCAGCAGAGCCGCCATCTCAATCCTTCTGGGCCGACACAGATATTGGTTGAAATGAAACTCTTTTTCCAGCTCGACAAGTTGAGCGCTTGTGTAAGCAGTCCTGGCACGTTTTGCAGGTTGTTCACATTCTGCAGAGAAAAAGAGAGGAGACGATAAATTAGCAAAATCTTCGACGAAACAACTTGAAATAGCCATCAATGGGATCAAGTCACAAGTTAAATATAATTAACAAACAGTGCTTTGTAGATAACAAATTGTCTTTTAAAATGCTTTATGTTAAAGACCAAGAAGACTGTATGAGAAAATATTAGCATTGATTTGCTGTATTCAACCCCATTCAAATTAGGAATTTGAAGGCGTCCAATTAAAGATAAAACTATTGACTTTGCCAAGGCAAAGCGTGAAGCAGATAGAGTACATCTAGACAGCAAAAACGAATAGGGGTTCAATTTTATCGACCAAATTATTTTAGAATGTAGTATTAAGGTAAATGAAAATACTGGCACAAGTGTTAGTTTCGTTCTCAAACAGCCCCCCCCCCGTCGCACGCTGGTAAGTGAGATAGTTGAACGAAGGGGAAATGTGAGGAATATTTTGGAAATGAAAAACATGACATGATCAGAGGGTGGTAATTGCGCTACCACAAAGAAAGGATAAGAATTAGCGTGGGGTGAAAGAATGGAAAAGTCAAAGTGTTTAAACCATACTTCCAGGGGAACAAGAAAAAAAAATGTGGTCTTCGGATGCGAACATAGATTATCTTATATTGAAATAGACTCTTGAGCCCTGAGAAATCATGCCACGAGAGAGAGACCAAATGATAAATATCAGGGGTTGTTATAGCATTTAAGCTGTCCAAAGATCCAAGATTAAGTATATACGTTATTTCACATATTTGTATAAGTACTTTCATCTTTCGTTCTTGTCACAACGGACCGTTACAATAATAAAAAGATGACTAGTAGAGAAAAAAAAACCCAAGCATAACGATACTTACAAAAAAAAATAAAGAACAAGGCTATATCATTATCAGATGGTTATATAGGGAAATATACAATAGAAGTAAACAATGAAATATTTTGTAAAGGAAAATCATGGATATCATTCTTTACTATTTCAAAAATCTAAAATACATCGTACTAAATAGAATTCAAAGGTCAAACTAAAATATATTGATCACCTAATGTAACTTGATAGATGATCATTTCGTGAGAAATAGTCTCAATTAGGTACATCATTTGTTCTTTCCGAGATAAATACATTTTACATTCTAAAGAAATATTGTATCCATAGAGCAATGGTTTAATGAAAAATCTATTTTCCCACCTAAAACAGAATTGCTTTTGCGAGATTCATCTTCATAGAAAACTTTACATCTGATTTGATTTATTTTCAACGCAGAAAATAGTCTTCCAACACTGAAAGCGCATTTTTCGGAATCAGTAGAACTACAATTTCTTGTATCACCTGCTTTTTCATCGCCGTCATCATCTACAATACACTGATACTGATATTTCCCATGAGTTGTGATTGTCAAGTGTTCAGGCAAACCTCCCGATTTGAAAAATAAAGAAATGGCCCCCGACGAAACTTGGCACTTGAGACCGCCCTTCTATTCCAGCAGGTAATATCAAGAAAAAGAACGTATCTTGATTTTTCCTCATCCATCATGCATTAAAAAAAATTCCTCGGGTTCTGGCCAATGTTGGGCTGGACAATGAAGTTCACTGTTACCTTTTGAGCAATTTTCCGGGGGGTAGTGAAATAGTGGGGCGTCTTATATCCTTAGAATACAATCAAGTATTTCCACTAGAATTACTAAGTCTTTGCACCATCTTATAGCTTTTTATTTCCATCACAGGTGTGGAATACTAGTGAACATTTTGTAAGGAGCTATGTCTTGGGTATCAATATAAAGTGCTGGCATGAAAAATAGCAACAACAATAAGATGGTGTCAAACTAGTAACAAAAGTATTTTGAATACTATTATATCAAATACAACCAGGGTAAAATAGTACACATGCAAGATAGAAGTGTATTGGCGTTCGGTGAAGTAAATAATAGAGGTATGAATGAAGATTTGGATGACTCTTACAGGTTCGCCTTCGTAGTCCGATTGGAAAGGCTGATTTTCAATCTGAGCAGCTTAATAATTAATGATTGCACAGTGACGATCTGGGAGTGGCGTTAAAAAGCAACAGAGATAAGATGAAAGAAAAAAAACGGTGAAAAATTAATAATTGAAAATGTTTCGTCTGAAGAAGAAAGAAAGAAAAAAAAAGAAATACGATGTCTCTCTCGACAACCCCCCGCTCACTTATATTTATATATTTTTTTAGTCTTTATCAGAGCTAACTATATTGTAACCGTACCCCGATGGTGAAGCGAGAAGTGAAGTGTTTGTTATGATATGCCAGTCAGTCAGACCTCGGGCTACGCGAATCAAAGGAAAAGGGCGAGGTAACTGGATAATTTCAGTTGGCCTCCTTAAAATAACACTGACTTCCTATACTTCAACTTACGACGACACCCCACCCCTTCCAAACATTTACCCACCACTTGAAAGCATTCTAGGTACCCCAGCCCTACCCATAAATAAATAACCCCTGCCTAGATATAACTATTGCTGTTTGGGACCTGTTGAGAAGTAGCCTTGTGTAGGAAGCAGAGGTTGGTGCTTAGAGATCTTAGGAGGGTAACTGAAAAAAAAAACGTGCGAGAAGGAATGAGAAGACGGCACATAGATATTTTACCAAGTTTAGATTAGTGCAGCACAAGGTCAAAGTAAGTTAGGAGAGGTGGGAAGATTGTGTTGCGCTAGTCTTTCAAGCGGTGGATGAAAGGGAGGAGGCTGCCGGGTTGCCTTATAATACATCATACAGAAATGCTGACTTTACTGCGATGGAAGCATTATCATCACTATTAATTTTCGACTAATATTTCTTTCATCCTAATTCAAGTAAGGCAGCTGTCACGTCAAGACGGGCTTCCAGAGATAAAAGGCGTGCAAGTTCGAATCTCGGCAAAAGCTTGTTCTAAGACTCCGATTAGCGCTGTTTAACATTGGCCATGAAATGACGATCGGAGAAGTTGCGAAGCGATTGAAATTAAAATGAAAAATACTAGTAAAACGTTGATTTACTTTTAAAGATGAACAGTGTGATCTCATTGGGTTCTATCCGTAATCAGAGAGTCCACAATTACCACCATTTGGAACAATGGACTACCATTACGACATTTTTTTTCAAGACAGAGTAGAAAAAAAAAATCCAATACAGCGGTTTAAAAACTTGGGTCCGGCAAATAATGTCTGGTGGTTCGCATCAGTATCCCCACTAAACCTTATCTTGTGAAATACAAAACAATAACATCCATCACACAGCTATCAAAAATATTGTACACAACCCTGTACCATGTATTAGAATTCAAATAAATGTAATCAATCCAGAAAAAATATGATTTTTAAAAGGTCAAGACTTGTTTATTATCATAGTTCATTGATTACAGTCTAAAGTGTAAATGTTTAAAATAAGGGTCCGTCAGAACGTTTTCTTTGTTGAGTTTCCAAAGTTTCGAAAGCACTGAACAAATTAAGTTCAAATTTAGGTAGTCTACGCTTTTCGAAAGATCGTTATACTTTGCTTTTCAACAAAAACCGAAAGCAGCGTTCAGATTTTGTTTCGAAGTGAGCCATTATAGAGGCAGCGCACACTCTCCCTCAATCTTCTTTCCGTCAGTCACTCGTACTTTCTGCCTCCGACTGACATGCCATCCTCACTATTTCTGAGTCTTCTGACGCTCAACAGTTTTTCCACTATAAATTAATGGTAATCGTTTCTTCACTTTACGCCATATCAACTTACAAAGGGGCTTTTATTGGAACGATCAACTTTTGAATCGCAGGGGACCTGTACATCCGTGATTTTTTTTCATGGGTATTAAGCAAAATAATAATTGATAGAAAATATCTTATGGGGGTCGCAGGGAAACATGCAATATACAAACAGAAGTGCGGCAAGGTCCGGTACTGAAGGAGACTTGTAGATGGGATGGTTGTTCAGCTGAGGGTAACAGACCGTGACAAAACAGTCTCCACCTTTTTATTTGTGCGCGAGGGGAAGGGACAAAATGTTTAGATTAATGATAAGAAAGCCATAAGTTAGATCCGGGTTTGAAGGTCGCCGGGCGCTGTCGGCTCTTTTGGTAGTTTAACCTTTGACCTAACTTATTTGTGAAGCAGAATTAAAGATTTTTGACCGAGTGACTGACCTTGCTGTGTCTTCGGGTCGTAAGAGCTCTTACATTCCCCAAATCCCCCAAAACTACTTTGTTGCAAATTTAGATGATATTCATCTAGATCGAGATGTTTTTTCAGTTGAGTTTAGATATCAGAAATGGCCATTTAGATGGATCCTAATAAAAATAATCTTTTATTTTGAAAATACAAATAAAATAAGAAATATTCTGATAGAATACATGTTGACAACTGAAGTCATATTACATTTTAGGGATAAATTGAATCAATTTACTATTTTTAGATATTTATCAGAAGAATCTAGATCAGCAGGGTCCGTCAGATAGTGCTGCAGCAGTATTCCATGTAAGCTGACAAAGAAACAGCATCATCCATCGAACAGCCTCCCCCACCCACCCCCAAAAGTTAGTCCAGAGACCTGTGCAATACAATGGGATTCATACAAATGTAATCCTTTAAGAACAAATAATTTTGTTAAGGATTAGAAATTGTCCTTTATTTTAATCCATTCATTTAATTCTAAATGTAAGCCTGAAAGAAAAAAAAATAGCAAGATGACGCAGTAGTCCAAAAAAAGTAGTCCAGTCAATGCCACGATTGGTGCTCGAATCCATTTTAATCTTCAGATGATAAACCCAAAGGCGCCTCGCTGTGGGTTAATGGTTAGCAGGCGACTCTAGAAGACTACTGTGCAATGATTTCAATCCACTCTTGGGACAACAACATTTGGAATGAATTAACCACTCTAATTAAGGTGTGTATATATATATATATATATATATATATATATATATATATATATATATATATATACAACCGCGCACTGTCTCTGTACAATAAATATAGCACCTTCATGTATCGAACTCCCTACATGAACTGATGGGCCAGTAATATGAGACTGCTTGCCATCGCATCATGGCGGGTGCCCCCATGAATAGCTTAGTCTGGCTCAAGGCCGGGAGAATGGAGTATGCAGTAAAGATAAAACGCGTGCTTGATTCACAATGAAGCGCTATGCGTGTTTGTTAAGTACAAAAACGGGATTTTCTTTCATTCTCCTTCCCTGCGACATATTCTTTTCCTTTCGTATCACACCAGTGAGAAGACAGAGCAAGCCGCATTAAACACCAATAATAAACATTTCTTATTGAGAAAGTAATAAAGATCAATTAATGTCGAGGAATAAATAAGATCTGGTTTCTAAAATGACATTTATGTCCTCCGCTGGGATTCAGGGTGTATTTTTTTTATTGCGCACTCTCGCTCTCTCTCTCTATTTCAGTGCTGAAAGGTTTCATCGGGGCGCGAGACTATGCGCGCACGATGGCACGCGTTTATGTTTATGACTATACGAGTGTTATCGGACACGTAAGGGTACGAACCACTGGATGAAGAGAGATTTACGTACCCCAATGTCTTGAAGAATTTTATGGGTTTAAAATCACAGACCAAATAATTTCTAACCTTTCAACAGTTGGATGACCTGTTGTATGTAATTTCACAGAAATGATAACCAGAAAGCAATTGTTCAAGTGCCGGAGAAAGTATCGTTCAAATTTGCAATATATTCCAGCCTGTGAATTGTGTCTGGTATTAGGCTTGATGTGACACGTGATGGTGGCTAAGGGGCAATCAAAATTTTATTGGAGAAGTGGGCCTACAAAAAAAGTCCAGTTCCCTGTCGCAGACACCAGGGTGTACCCCTCTTTGTACTGTGGGATGGTTCTGCCTGGAAACGAATCTCCGGTCACTTATCTGTAATGGGCTTCCATCGCCTAGAGACGAAAACCAGTACAATTTAGATGAAACGAATCCAATTACAAAAAAAACCCAAAAAAAAACTGACACTTGAAACAGAAAAGATCAGAGTCACTCGGCTCTGTACAATCTTCCTAGCCCCCCCCCGAGTGCGATGTCAAGGAATACATGCCGTTTATAAGTGTAACACAAAGCTCAGTGATTATGTATAAAACTTCCCACCCCCTAGTGAAAATGGGTTGAAAATGTTCCTGCATTTCATCTACAGAAGGTCATAAATCTTAGGTATCTCTCCTTTTACTGGAAGATTTACGAACTGGTGCAGCCACTCCCTATATCCCCCGGGGTTTGTTTTCTTCCCGAAAGTGACAAGGTGTTTTACATGGCAAGTATAACATCGTGGGGAAGTGTAAATTCCCTATGAAAACATGTTATGTAATCATCTATTGACATTTGGCACGAAGCTGAATTTCTTGAGAATTCAGTTAGGATCGAACTCCGTCATTGAGTCAAAAGCCAGTTTAATCAAATTATTCAATATAATTATGCTCAGGTAATCGAACAAGCCTAGCTGCAGCAGGGTCAAACCACATCCCTCAACCGAAAATGATTACTGCAACTTTTGTATAATATATATGTTCGAGAAATAAATTCGTTGATATTCAAGACTTGTCAGTTTAGCTCAGTTGGTGAGAGCAGTCTACCAATGACTTGGTCAGTCGTAATTTCAAAATCACTGTAGGGAAATGTTGATTTATATATATTAGTTTGTTTCAACGAAACATTATAGATCATCGGTGAATGGTTTACCCCCGGAAGTTCGGTGAAGATTAGTTCTTCTAGGTGTTAAGGTAGGGGGTAGTCCCAGGCTGGAGTTTGATTCCATCTTAATGGTTTCGAAACTTTGGAAACTCAAGGATCCATTCTATAAAAGAAATATTCTGTTGGGCCATTATCTTTGGCATTTAATTTTTAGACTAATACGCTACAACAAAAAGTAATTTTCAACCTTTAAAAAATCATATTTATATGAAATGAATTACATTAATTCTAATTCTGATACATGGTTCAAAAACAGTGTACAATCAGTTTATTTTTTTGATTGCTGTGCGATGGATAATGTTTCTCAGCCACGACGTAATATCAGGTTCAGAGTGAACAACGCTGCAGACCCCCAGAACTTTTTTTTTTGACGGACATCCAGGAGTACGCAGACTCCAGTTTCAAAACCACTGCTGTCTAATTATTGTTATGAACAAAAATGGCCAGAGAAAATAAAAGAATTTGGAACCCCCCTGCCCCTTTCTCCTCCCCAAAGATCACTCTTCATAAGCAAGGGAGCGTTTTCAACTCCTGGTCATTTCTCCCTTCCCCATCATTCATAGCAGGCCTATCCGAAAATTATCCAGCAATTTTTGAGGATCAAGAAAAATTTTGAATAACTAATAGGACACTTTACTGCACATGTCTGAACACGATTCTGTGGGGTTACTCAGTCGACATTGAATGAGATTGTCCACAACGTGACCGCGGCATTCACAGTGCTTATTCTTCATGTCTCGCACAAAGTCTCCGGCAAAACATCCCCAAATCACTATAGTCTATCAGCCTAACCTATAATCCAGATTTGCCCTTCTACGACTTCCGGCTTTTCCCAATCGACCATTGAAGGAGTGATATTAGGCCGTGGACGAGATTAACGTGATATGGCGAGGCTAATAAGGACGTTCCGGAAAGAGGACTTTCCAGTTGTTTCTCTCTATATAAATCATCATTTTACTACTCCATCCATATTTTTTTTTTTTTTTTTTCCACATTTCTGAGTCCTTTCGTTCTTTGCTATTTTCTCAGTGGTCTTATTGATTCTATTCTAATTCTCATTTTCAAAGACTCGCTTTGCACACCGAAAACTTTCTCGTGAATGATAAAATATTCCAACTCCTCTCACTGGATCCGCAACTGAATCCCATCGTCTTCAGAAAGACGTATTCCCTCTCGATTTAATTGTCTATCTTTACCATTTCCAACAATCTATGTCTATCACAGTGTGTATCCGTTCAATACGACGCACACGCACACACACTTCCTATCTCACACGCACACAATCTCTACCCATACACCAAAAATACGTTTTTTCCCCTCTCTCCGTCCCATCTCAAAACACTCTCTTCCTCTCTCAACAGTCCGTCTTTTTCCGTCTCTCTTACTACCACCCTAAACCATTCTTCCATTTTCTCTCTCTCTCTCTCCTTCCCAACTTTGATCTCGATAGTTTTCCAATAACTCAAACACTATAACCTAACCCCGTTATCTTCTTGCTCTCTTTTCGCCACCACTATTTTCCCTCCTTCTGAATCTTCAGCGAAATGCCGCTACTCAGCACTCTTTTTCGAGTGAGCGCTCTCGCCCTAATCAATCTTTGCCATCACTAGAAATATCCTGCTGGGTCGGAAAAGTTACCCCGTACCCACTTAAGGGTCCTTACTCATACTTCTGATGCTATCAGCGGGTCTGTTCTTCTAGACTGTCCTACTCTCTATATTACTTGGATGATGACTAAGGGTCACTTATCGCGCGCAGCTAAGTATCCTTCGCTAAAAACATGCTGCGCCTAAAGAAGAAATCTGTTTTTTTTTCGTCTCGTCCTTCGCGAACATTTTGCTACGTTTTTTTAAAAATTTGCTTGTTAGTGAGCACATCCTATCTTTTCATTTATACCTTTAAAACAGATCAAGCTTGCTTTAATATTTTATATATATATATATATATATATATATATATATATATATATATAACGATTCTTGATATATCAAATCTATATTATATGTTCTATTTTATTTACGTTGAGGAAATTGAGATATGTATTAATCGTGTAATGACGGGAGATAATTTCAAATAAGTTTCTATATAATATAACGCAATTTATAATTCATTCTGTCGGTCAAAATGCGTCCATCCCTCAATATATAACTTTCGCATCGATAGTAGTTATTTCGGTAACTCTCTTTCTCTCTCTCTCTCTATATATATATATATATGTGTGTGTGTGTGTGTGTGTGAACGTATGCATGAAGCAGAGACCGGAGTGAGTGCGAAAATGATTTTATTTCATTTTCAAGTATCCTTACTAATTTCGACTTACGGTTATCAGGGAAGGAAAAAAAAGCATACAGATTATTTACAAGCCATGTGTATGTTCATTTCTAGTGTGAATTTCCAAATAGAGAACAGATACACCCCCCGCCACCACACACACACACACACACACACACACACACACACAGAAAAGAAAAAAAATCATGTCGGTTTCCAAATCAGGTTTGTTGTTTAATGAATTTTATAGCTTACCTATTCATATTTAGTCTAGAGAAAACATTTCCTTTTTTAAGTAATTTTTAGATATTTATCCAAAACCAAGATTTACTATTTCTAAAGAAAACCAGATTATTATGCGCAATACACAACAAACAAGAGTACGTGTCTGAACGCATACGATCGTACATAAAACGTCTTTTTTTTTCATCACAATATATCTCATTGTAAATAGATAGTGTATTTACAATAAATCCATTTTTTTTTTCATAACATGTTAACTCCCACCTCCTAATCGCGCTGTTTTTTTTTTTTTTTTAAGTCAACTGTTGTTTTGACACTAATTTTTTTTGTATATAATAAACTATGAAAGGCTTACGATTTCTCTTTGTTTTTTCGGGGAAATTCATATTCGACCAATCGGCAAATGAACAGTGAGTAATCTGAGATTCGGGAAATTAAATGCCATTGAGTGCAAATTTAACTCACAAAATATGGCTATTATATGTTTAATAGATGTTTATCAAAGTTATCCTCAAACAATTATTATCTTAATAGGCATCAGTCGTAATTACGTTTTATCAAATATTCGTACCCACAGCTGTTTTTTGACCTACTGTCATATATATATATATATATATATATATATATATATATATATATATATATATATATATATATATATATGTATATATATATATATATATATATATATATATATATGAGACTGGAACGTTGGTTATCCTAATACCGATTATACTAGAAAAGATTCTAAGGTCCCGTAAGTATTTAATTTTACAACTGTATCTCAAGAAAGTATCTGTTTCAAGTGATGGAGTATATTACTGCTCCCATGTATGTGAAAGGAAAGCAATTGTTGCAGTTGATCTCGTACGGTCACTTTGAATAGTGCTGAAATGATTCTAAGCACATGAAAATAGACGTGCCGAAGGACATGAAAGAATGGCAAAGTCTGTAATGGAGTCTTCATTCACTCTATACTTGAAATCAAACCCTTTTAATATACTTTCTTTCATTTTTTTGGTACATTCTTGCGTTCAGTAAGACTACTTTTTTTTGATGATCGGATCAGTTTTCCGAACAAAATACTCCCTGCTAGCCTTGTTCGGATATTCGACGTTACTCTGTGTATACGAAGATGAACATCAAACATCAAATTTATAGTTCTTGAAACTAAAATTACCACTCTTTTTTTCGCGACACTTTACGAACTGTCGTGCATAATCGAGAAATCTACCTTAAACTATGAAGAAACAAGCAAGAGGACACTCTCATTAATGGGAATTTAGACGATGGGGAACGTCACAAAAGAATGATAGATTTGG
>OY735205.1:14929674-14982174 GCA_963457665.1 Thysanoteuthis rhombus
AACTTGGTCTTTCAATTTATTCAGATCTAGTAATTCTCTTGGCATGTTATATATTCTCTCTGAGAAAGTGGCAGATTGCAAATTAATAATTAACAATTCTCAAAGGTTATTCCGTGAAACGTAATTTTGAAGAAGTTTCAAGATCATTCCTGGAAGTGTGAAAGGGAGAAGGTTAATGATTATTTCAGAAGCATGACAGAAACAACAATGATGAAGATCTTTGTCCAGATAATTCGTGACTAAACTTCTGAATACGACATTGAATGAATATTCATTAAATGTTGCAAATCCACGATTTTACGCAAGTTTACATAACGAAGAAACGAAAGAAAGAAATCAACGTAAGTGGAAAGACAAGCTGAGAGATAAACACAAAAAGACGACGGGAAATACGAAAAATAAAATAGAATGCAAAAAAAAAAAAAAAAAAGCTGATAAAAATGTGGGTTAAAAAAAGGAAAGGAAGAAAAAAAAAAGGTAATCCTTTTTTTCCTATCTCATCCAAGTCCATCTCTCGTCTATTGTCCATCTTTTCACTCAAAGCCTCTTGTTCGAAATCATCAAGGTGTTGCAGTTATGTAAATGAGGAACACTGAGAAAGAATTTGGCGAGCACGTTTTCTTGTTGTATTGGGCATTGAAGCGTACGACTTCACTCTCGTCTCAGATAGTGATCACGTCCCCGAGATCTTCCCTGCCTCATGCCTCACTTGTTCTGTTCAAGGAATTTGAAAGGGGCGGATTTTGAAGAATTGTTCTCTAATTGTTTTGCACTAATAGCCGCATAACTTCAACGAACAGATGCTTGGATCCAACGTTTTATTAATACAGTTCACAGATAAGAGTAACAAACGGTGTTTCAACTTGGAGCACTGCTTAGTAAGTTGGTCGCTCAGACCGTTACTACTGTGGAGACTACGATCCACATGGGGTGTCTCACACTTTTGACCCGGTTTCGGTCTTCAGAATTCAATCAACCCTTCCCGATTCGATCATTTAGAATGTATACACCCAAACCCACTATTTTGTCACAACGGTATATTCTAGTTAAATGAGAATGAAAATACAATAAACCGATCCTTAAGAGCTTATGCAACATACAGCTGCAGTAGATCGAAGAATGTTTCGGCACAAACATGCTAAAAAAAAAATAAATAAATAAATTAAACATATTCTCTAATTCATCTCAGAGTACCAGCAAATAAGCTATCCAACATTTTCCTCTGGAAGACCTCGTCACTTCAACTCATACCATCGATAAAACCTTTTCCCCTTCGCTCAAATTTGTTTGAAACTAGATAATTCTTAGAGACTGGGGTATCTTCGTATAACCCACCGACACAATCTGTCCACGTTCTAGTCAGGTTGAAAGTCAGAATTACAAATGCTGATTTTCATGAGAAACGGACTTGCCCTACACAAGTGGAAAACAAAACTTCCCTATTTAGGGAAAGATACGGGATGAGTAGGCGGGAGAGAGGCGTATACCTACTTGTCAAAGTACAGGGTTGTTTTTTTTTGTATGTTCAATATTTACTAATGGGGTCATTACCGTATACACAGTTCCGAAAACAAAACCTTACCATATACCTAGTTCTCAAAACCCATTTCGTTCACTACCATTAACATTCTATTTAGCTCCATACTGGACCAAGTAAAACTCAGTAAATATATAGAAGGGTGTGAGGAGTATCAGTAATTAAAAAAATGCTAACAACATTATGTCGCTGCGAACTAGTAGAGGCCAAGAGCAAAAAAGATAAATATGTAGTGACTGATATCCCACTGAGCTTCTTAAAAGATAAAAGGAAGGAAGTAGCGTCGAGTAAAAAAGCTAAAGAAGGAGCAGACATATTTAAGTGATGTGAAATCTTAAGATGTACTGAGGAGCAATAAACAAAAATGCGTAAGAAGAAAAAAAAAAACTCACAAACGGAGAGACGTGCACAAGAAGTACAAAGGCAAAGTTGCAGAAGAGGCCGTGAAGTTAGAAGCGGCGAGCTAAGTAATACAAGCATTTGAGGAACTCTTTTCCCACAGATCCGTAAATTAAAGGCGATGATTTTTTTTTACCTCTGCCAGCGGAGTTGGAAGAGGTATAGGCTTTCAATCATGTCCGTCTGTCTATTTATCCTCATGATATCACCAAATGTGCTCAATTTTTTTGGAAGAGCTATTCGTTTTGAGGTGAAAACAAAATAACCATACCAACAGTAGTATTAGTAGAACCGTATTTTGCAGCAGACTAGTCACGTTTTCTTTTCAAAATCTGACCTTCAGAATTACCCTGCATTCTTCAAGGTGAAGGCAAGTTGGGATCAAACTTGAAATCTATTGATCGCCCTCGTTTAACGACTTGGGCAAATTTAGAATGAATACAAATGGTATACCACCAAATCCCAACAGGGTGCGAAAAATATGGTAATATCTTAATTTATTGTTATCAGGTGAAGCACAGTGTTTTTTTTTCTAGTATTTCTTCAATCTTAATTATAGTTGCTTTTTATCTCAACTCCTCACACTGTTTATCCAAGATGACAATGCCAAATATTTTAGGAAAATAAAGAATAAGTCTAGATGGTTAGAATCGATTTTCTATGACAGTTGGCATTTGTCGTTAAAACGGGAGAAAAACTGAGGCACTGTCTTCTGTGGGGATGAGAGTACGTTTCTTGTTGAAAACAGCTTCCTTATTCACGCCCTGCACCTTTTTTTTTAATTTTTTTTATTAAGGGCCGTAGAATGACGGGAGTTGCAATGAAAAGCAACTAGAATCAAGATGAGAAAATATAATTGAAAATTATAGATAAAATACAGTTTCATGGAGCAGATAGATATTCGTACAATAATGAATGTATTGGAATTTGTTTATCTGTGGAGAAAATTGGGTCACTTGACTGTTTATTGGAATGGTAGCAAGTCTTGCTCTGAATCTGAATTAACCAAAACATTCGTTTGATGACCTTCTGTTAGAGTTTTCCCTTGAAAGGTCAAACACTCTTATGATCCTTCTCATTGTAAACTTCCAAATCCAATAGCTTGTCTTAAAAAGATCAAGACGTCTTTCTGTTTTTCTTAGTCTGTTATCCAGACCTTTTCTGTAATTACTCGCTTCTTCTGGGTAGAGTTTCTTTTTAGTCTTCTTTGTACTTGCCTCGAGTTTGGGTTGATCTATTTTTATTTCTTTTTTTCCTATTTCATTTCATTTGGACCTGTAAATGCTATTCTAATTATACTTTCACCTTTTTCTTCCCTAGTTGCACTTTCATCTTTTTTGTTCTTTCCTCTTTTCAAACTTCAAACTCTTTTTTCCAATCCAGGGCGCCAAGTGTAGGGGCCGCCTGCCATATGTCAGGCATTCCAAATACAAATTAAACGTGGGGAAATGAATAAATTAAGCAGATTAAAATCATTCAAACAAGAAATTTCCATGACATGGAATCAGATTTTCCAATATCTTGGAGTTAAATACCTTCAGTTTTTGGTGAAACTAAGAAACAATCGGCAGAAGAAACTCTCATAACTTTTTATTCCTGTACATTTTTTTCCTCACCGAGAGACTATATACATTAATGGGTGTCGATATTCAGCTTGCCTGTGGCACTAAAAACTTTCGGAGCGGTCTTGCATTTCTACAGGCAGCTACATCTTCTCTCTTTCTTAGAGTCCCTAATCTCCACTGTAATTTTCATTCCTTTCCACTGAGCTTCGAACCCCTTTGAAATACAGTTTATATTTGAAAGAGCTAAAATCTAAACTTCATTTGTAAAGGACAGCAAAACAAACAAACAAACAAACAAACAAAAACGACATTTTCCATTCAACACTTTGCTGAGAATATGGTGAAGCCATAACCAGTGATATAGTGGAGAAACGAGGGAACGCAGGGTGACCAATTCCAGCAAGTGTAGCGATTCGTTGCCTTGATTCAATGTATACAATATATAGATACATAGTTTGTTAATTTTAGGGTACACGTAGATAAACACAATGGGAATTTTAGTGAGGGAACGCCGCTTCCTTCAAAACAAAGTAAAGGAACGCCATTCCAACAAGTTCTTACTGCCCTCTCACCCAATCCTGTTGAATCCTCACCTCCAGAGAATGTATTTGATATGTTAAATATGGGTTCCTTGCTTCAGACTAAAATATTGACGAGCTATTACAGTAAACCAATACTACTGTATGCGTTGATAGAAGAAAGATCTGAATACAATATAGTAATAATCTCAGATAGATATATGTGTGATAAATTCTTGAAGTTTATATATATATATATATATCATCAACGACGTCTAATTGTGAGCTCGTGTAAATTGTGATTATATGTCCGAACGAAGCAATGAGAGAGAGAGAAGAAACGAAGAAATACGAATACAAACATTGAATAATATCCGCAAGACGAAAAAAAGAATGAATAGTGTATTTCTGAATGAGTAGATGTTATAAGGATCCGCATGTAACACAGGCGAGAGAAGAAGAGAGAGGGATACCTTGCACTGAGTGAGGGGAAAGAACGAGAGGAAAAGCAAGCGAAACACTCGGTTTTCAAGTGCATTGATCCCGGTTTCTCAAGGTCTGGCCAGCAGTGTCGCTAATAAACAATCCTCTGTGATGTGTCATTAATTGAATGCAATGATGCGACTAGCCATTAACTGACCAGATATCGATTAGATTGCAATCTGATTGACAAGAATAATGCAATTAACTGTCGTTTAACAGCGAGTGACAAAGCAATAAGATTCGCCGGCCAATTTTTTTCCAATAAAAGAAGAGATGACCAACTGTTTGTTCGTCTCTTGCAATGTTTGTTTCATCCATTCTCGTGTGCTTATCAATTAAATCAAACACATACTCAAGAGCGTGACTGCATCAGAGGTTAGACTATTAAATGCGGATGACGGAAACTTCCGCCATTGCAGTTCCATGACTAACTCAATAAAATTTTTCGTTCCATTGTGATTGATGGCAACTCAGTGCAATCTGCGAGTTGCAATAGACAAGGGCTTTTATCTTGCAATGGATAACTATTATACTTACCACCTTCAGCACTTAAAGGTTCAGGAGTGAAAAGATCATTCAGACGATGGATAATTCTAAAAACAGGCAATAAAACTATAATATAATTCCACCAATCGCTCTCTGTGTTCGAACGTTAAGCTCTCAGATATAACACAAAGGAATGTCTAGATAGATTAATAAGGTGATGGGAAGAAAGAGGACAGAAAAGAAAATTAGGTAGTTTACTGAGAGTGAGGGAAACTAATCTAAGTTTGTATAAAGTTCAACTAAAAACATGAACAGGCTACAAAAATTCGAATGGATAAGGGAGAAATTGAGAACACACAAGCAAATAGTGAGTGGCGAGCAGAGGCAGTATTTAATTTTATTTTCAGTTGCCTTTTATCGCAATTCTCAGACTGTCATTCTACAGTCTTTGGTAAGAAACGCAGCTCTGAAATAAAAGATAAGCCACCAGCGAGATTCTAACAAGCATCCTCAAAAAACTAACCAGTCCAGGGCAGCTGCATTCACAATAAGGCCACAGAGACCAAACGATTACAGAATCTGAACATAGCTTTCATTCTTCATTTCCTGAACACCTGATAAGCCGTCGTCTTTATTTACAGAGAGTATTATTTAGTTATATCATTGGTCTTACATTATTGGATCTAATCATTATCCTATTAGAGTCATCTCAAGTTTCCATGTCCCTACTTATCGCTACCATCCAATTATCTGGGTAATATTTATAAAGACATACATTATCCAGCAATATCAAATTATTAGAAATATCTTTTATTCATGTCTAATTATTATCTTAATATTTAATGATTATGAAATCATCTTTATTATTACTTTTCCTCAAGTTTGTTTCAACCTCATGGTTACCTCCCTTTTTAAGTAATCTAGCCATGAAATTGTTTTTATCTATTCTTTTGATGCGAAAGTGATAAAGATATAATGAAAAATAACTCCCTCCACCCTAGAGTTATTTGATGCCCATAATAACAACTTATCTACCATATCTATCCGAATCTTTTTTTAATCTTCATGTCGAGAATGTAAATGGGAAAATATATAGACACAAACGAATGTAATTCAAAGCTTGGCGGGATTTGAACGGACTGGGCAAACTTACTAGAAGTTTCTCGTATTTTAGACATCTTTCCAAATCTCCCAAACAACAAATAGATAAGTTTATGTTTATATATATATATATATTAGTGCATCTTCCATTTGTTTACATGAATTGGGGATGCCCATAGTTCCATTGCACACACGTGTAGGTGCATTCAAAGAAGGATTCCCCGGGCAAAGTGGGAACATCGTAAAAGTTAGATCTCTCTCTATGGATCAATGTTCACTTTCCACTTGAAAATAAGCAGTAAACACTTTAACTTAAAACTCAGGCAGTAAACCGAAATCAGTTTATACAAGTTGCAACCAAAACTTCTGGTGGCGGAGGGTTAATAGTACATTTGGTTCACATACGGCAAGTACAGACTGACCTTTCGGCAGTATTAAATATTGGGGGAAAAAACCCCCGAAAAACAAAAACATTAATGACAAAAACGTAGGAATCGATACTCCGGAGACGTTAAAATGATCAAATTTCCAAGGTTTTTGATAGCAACGTTTGCATTATAAACACGCAGTAAAGATCTGCAGGTAATTAGAAGTGGTAAACCCATCACTGTTATAATCAAAATAGAGTTTTTAAAAAAAAAGAAAGAAAAAAAAAGTGTTCTTTTTTTTTATTAAACATTGTCTGCCGTCTGATGTAGACTTTGGAGTTACTTTCAATAAGTATCTGTCTCTCCCTCTCTTTATACAAGACAGTTAAAGAAAAAGTGTATGTATGTAGACATATCGTCCGATCAGTTCTTAAAACCAATGATGAAAGAAATAGTTGCAGAGTCCAACTCTACTCCTTCCTCCGATGGATGATGTTTGCTCTTACACACACACACATATATATATATATATATATATATATATATATATATATATATATATATATATATATATATATATATATAGGATCAAAGCACTCTGGTGGATGAGGAATTTCTGTGTAAATAGATATATCGCTTAAATTCAGCCTCACTGACCGTCCAATTCAGAGGTAGAATATGGGCCTTCGGGTCTGAAGTGAAGATTTCAATTCTGCCTCGCGGTACTGGATGGGATAATGGAAAGTCTATAGCCACACTGAAGAGATGTAATACATCGAAACAGTGGATGACACAATAATACGTATTCGTAGAGATGTAAGACGTGTCAGTTTGTCTCAGTCGGTAAGAGAGACGCTTACCGATCATATGGTCATGATTTCAAATCACGATATGGAAATATTTATTTATTCATCCATTTGGTTGACGGGATAGACCAACGGACGAGTTCCCTGAATTAGGTGAGGATTGTAATTGTTCTTGCTGCAGTAGAAAAAGTCAACCACGGACTTGGACTGTAGTTCGGCAATATCAGCAGCACAAAATATTTCCCGTTCGCTGCTAGGCACTGTGCCAGACTGAAGTAAGGTTTATGAATATATCACATATATGAAAACCTGAATGTACACATCTGAATTGGTGCACAATTGCAGACACCCGCCACCCGATCGCACGCCCGCCCACGCCCCCCCCATCGGAGTGAGATTGATTGACAACTTAGCGTGTCGGTAATTCCCCCCCCTTGCCCCCCTAGCAAAAAAAAATATGACGTTGCTTGATGGCAGAGAATAAAAAGGGTGGACACCAATGACATGTCCGTTCAAGACAGGGAGGTTTCCTCAATTTTTGCGCGCCCCCCTTTTTCCTCTTCCCATTTGGTGTCAGTGTGGTGCCACGCACGCTTTCCTCACGTTTGGTTGTCTTCTTCCACCTCCTCCTCTTCTTCCTCCTCCTCCTCCTCCGTTCTGCCGGTCGACATTTGGCACGAGACGTGCAACTGATGGATGGGTGGATGATGAGGCCGCGAGACACAAGCGGAACCTTGCTTCATCTGGCCATGATCAGAGTGGCGCCGTCTGTTAATCCAAGAATGCCTCACTGAATCCTTTGCGCAGATATGTCTTTTAAAAAAAATGTATATTCATATAGGTGTGCAGATTTACACACATGTGCCTCTATAGACTCTTTCGAGCCACACAAGCATACAGAAACACACACCAAGATTTTTTTTAGGCGGATATATATATATATATATATATATATATATATATATATATATATATATATATGTGACACATCAACATCTCAATGAGTGTGATTGTGTGTGTGTAGATTGTGCTACACCAAAATTTGGGGAACTTCAGGCGCGAAATGGGTGCCCAATGAGAAAAGAAAGTAAGAAATCAAAACGATAGAAAAAAGCAGTCCTTTATTTCCTGGTGGAATTATCCCGAAAACGTCCAAAATGTTTAGTAGAACACCGGAAATGTTCAACAAATTAACCGATGAATAGAATGCTCAAGTTGTACAAATTCTCCGAACATTTGGATAGCGCCTCGTATGTATGTACAACACACACTCACACAAAAAAAAATCATTGTTATTTTTTTTTTTTTTTTTTGCATACGACACTGTGCATCTGTCGATTGTGTTTGTGAAAGACATGATTTTAAAATAGCTCACGTGCGTGTGTGAGAAAGGGAGAAAACTCTTGACAGAACCGAGGGACGTAGATTCACGCAGCAATTAAATGTTGAATGGAGGCTTGTGGTTTGATCTGTTCAGTTTCTAGTGGCGGAAGTTAGCAAAATATACAAACGTAGCCACATAAGCAAAGAGACTTCATTACACGCACATATATACACTGGCCTGCAGATTCAGCAGTGGCTAATTTTCATAGTTTCAGGCTGCTCTTGGAATGATGCTTTAAAGATGGTATAATAATTTTCCCAATTGTGAAGCTTCTCGACCGACATCAAGATTATATTGAGGATATACAAGTAGAAGGATGGAGAGTCCAATGGCTGAATCTTTGTGACTGAGACACAGACATCAGTTCCAATAAATCAGTGAATAAATGATAATTCCTCATCACAGGAATCCTGGGAGAAATTTGCGATGGGATAGTCTAGTCCATTGCAATAGAAAAAAATAATAATAAGTAAATGATATGATGCATCATTTCATGCAGTTGTGTGGAAAAAACTTTCCATATCACTTGAACCTGTTCTCCATTCAAATCGTAGCCATGTTTGTTTACATTCTGGTAGTAACAGTGTTCAATACAATTATAATAATTTTGTTTTCATTAAATGAAGTAGAACACAAGAAAAACACAAGAAAAACCATAAAACAAAACCATACAAAAAACAAGACACAAGTAGATGAAACATTACTGTCATTGCTTACAGAGCTCAAACCAATAAGACACAAAACAAAAAGAAAAAAAAACAAAATACCGTAACAACACAAAACAATACAAAAAAAACGACAACCAAAAAAAAACATAAAACAAAAACAAACAAACAAAAAACTAACTCCCAAAAACAGAAAACAGTATCAACGACCACAATGTAAACAAACATTGCTATGATCAGAATGAAGGATAGGTTCGAAGGTATTTTTTGAATTCCTGTGTCCATCCAAAGTCTTCGTTGCTTATTTGGTGAAGCAACCAGACTGAATGATGGTTTTCCTGGCTACGGAGTTGTGGGTTCAAATTCTACATAAGGCTCTATTCCTCATTTTCCGATCAACGCTATTTAATCATTGCCGGAGGGTAATCGACCTGGGCAAAAACTTACGATAAAAAAAACTAATAGAATTAAGATAAGGGTAAAAAATAATACAATAATAAAAATGATTTGTGATACTTCATCCAATTAGGAGGAAAAATTGCATCTGTAAAATACAGCAAGATCATCACCATCTTTTTCTCGCCCCTACGGGAAAACCTGAATTTTCCCTTTCTCTCACACATACACGCGCACGCGGAAAACAAAAACAAACATTTACCAAGCAGTTGAAACATTACTGCCATTGCTTACAGGGCTTAAACCAATAAGGCCAAAAACTACGCGCCAATCTCTCGATCGTCTACCATTGGAATGGTCTTAGGGTGAGTCAAAGATCTACAATGGATTGAACGAATGTTGAGTCAACGTGCGAACCAACCAGTGGGCCAGCTAGCCAGCTGCGTTCTGAACCATCGAACAATTAGTCATGTTTATAGAACAAACCCAGAAGAGAATAACAAGGCAGGGAGAGTTGGGGCGAAATGGAGAGAAATAACGAAGAGACGAAATCCCCAAAGGATAGAAGTTACAAACAAAAAAACATGAACGTGTCTATTTAGATGAATAGATTAAAAATGTGTGGGTTAGACAGTAACAAACATGTTTTTACGTGTGTATAACTTTATTCTTTCAGTAACACTCGCATAAATGAATGATTTCTGAACAATAGTGTATAGTGAACAATTTAGGGCACCAAAGAAATCTAATTGCCAAAAAATTCCCAATCATAGATAATCCCTTTATTCCTGATTTACAATACATTTCTCTCTCTCTCTTATATATATATATATATATATATATATATATATATATATATATATATATATATATATATATATACACACACAAGTATTGATGCAAATGCTTGGATACATGAAACTTTGTTTCACTTAGACTAGTATGCCATCTTCACCTTTGGGGGTGGGAGAACGCAAACAAATTTTCCCATATAGACAATGGTGATTGCTTCTTTGCTTTACGCCATTTCGGTTTACAATAGTTTTTTTGAGAAAGACTTTATTCTTCGATAGCAGGAGACAGGGACCGCATTTGTTTTCAAAGCAGGATTTGGTGTTTTTCAAATCCACTGCGTATGTGTAAACATTGTTTTTCTCTTGGTTGATGGAATTCGAAAATGTAAATGGACACTTTCAAGATATCTTGCTTCCGCAAAAAAGAAAAAATGTTCTTTAATCAAATACCATTCAAACTGCAATTTCCTAGAAGTTATAAAGAGGACTCAGAAGGGAAAGCGATATGGTGCCGATTGGCCGACAGACCTTCACATAAGAAATGATCTTTAGCTGAATCCACATCTTCAAAATGGTGGAAAAGGTATACATGGCCGCTTGTGTTCGTTTAGATTCATCCATAGAATACCTCAATGAATTTCAATGACATTTTGAGGAAGAATGGGCCGTGGACTATGGAAGAAATGATTGAATTTGGGACAGATCGAAGAATACTCTTTACATTGATCTCTCCTGCATCACAGGTATATATGAACTGATCTTCATTCAGATTTCATGTCGTTTACCGAGGTGCCATCTAGTTTTCAATGCGATTATCATGTGGAATGACCCAAAATCTTGGTTGCATTTTTACTATAGCAAATGCAAAATACACAAGAATATAGATTTCAATTTATGACTAGTCGTTTATGTAACCCTTGATATCACGGGTAGGATTTATCAAACAAATACATCAAAACTTTCATTCACTTTAATCATTTCATATATGGTTGCACAGCAAATGCTAAAAGCTTACACAAGAAGTAAGCAGATACCATCATTTCAATGGTACATTCAGCCTGTGAACAGATGGCAAATATTATTAATAATTCAAAAAGTTAATCATATAATACTTGTTGACGTTCTGCTGAAAAGCAAAGCTTATGTGAGATATTAATTTCAGAGGCGTGCCTTAAAAGATAAACAGGGTACAGTTTGTCCCTTCCCAGCCACCACAGTGTCAGGACAAAGGTTAATTTGCGTTGAAGGTTTCTAACTTTTTTTTTTTTGTTTACATTATTTTGCTAACAAAATATGGTGAGATGTAATCGCTATAATGACTTAGTGTGGTAGGACTCACGAAAAAATTACCAAGAGAAAATGTCTTTAAACTAAGAAAAATACTTCAGATTAGTGATTAAATGCACAAATCCAAACCAGATGAAAAAAAAAAGACTCAAATAAAGTTTGGGTGGCGGTGTTAAAAGGGTACATGATATTTACTAAATAAACAACGTTGTTTTTTGTTTGATCAAGCTCGTGATTTTTGATTGCGAGTCTTTGTCTACCGTAGTTAGTTGGAATCCTCAGTTACCGTATTTGACGGCATACAGAACCCCCTATATCCACCCTGCTAAATAGCTCCAAGGGTAAAAATAACCTCCATTGTCCAGTCTCATACCGACCATAACCTGAAGAGTGAAAAGAGAAAAAGAAAAAAATACCCAAAACAAACTAGGTGATAAATGAGAGAAATTAAAAGGAAATACGTTTTTATCTTTATATTTCTAGGTGGGGGTTTCTTGTATTTTCTGGGGTGGGTATGACTACAAGGAAAGCTCTAAAAGATTCAGGACAAAAAAAAAGTTTGAAAAAGCAGTAACAGAGACCGGAAGGAAAACAAACTTCCCTCATGCCAGCGTCAAACGGTAAACTTTACATTGTAATTGTTTTCGTCCGAGGTCGTTATTTATATTCATTTGCCTTACATAGAATTGAGCTTTCGCGCAGAGATGTGAAATAGGACATGTCATAGCCTTTGGATTCGCAGAGGATTGTGTTGCTACCAGGAGGAGGACAGAGAACTTCGCTAAATTTGAACATTGAGATCAAAAACATTTACGTTTATCCGACTTCCTTCCATACTCTTCATGTAGCTTGAAAAGAAAATATATAAACTAAATTTCGTGCGAAACTGACTTTTAAGAACAATATGCAGGTGTATCGCTTGTGATACTGTGCTTAGAATTGAGTTACTTGTTGGAGAGAGCTAAGCTCGCCAAACCCATTAAAATACGTTTAATCAAATGGGATTAATAACAAATACAACAGGTCTATTGTCTGTTCTAAGGGATCCATACATATCACCCTATATTCTTCGCAACGGGTACGCTAACCCAACCGAGCGAATGAGTACGTTGGAAGTAAAGGTTTGAAAACTCCTGCTCCAAGTGAATTGGGAGCATTAAACATATTTCCGTGGTGACTTTTAGCACCTGTAACAGGTAGTAAATATATAGATAAGTATTTCAATTATTGACTGTGGTGTTTGTTGCCAGGGTAAGCACTACGATCCGTGGATAAACAACGGAGGAGGTCATTGTCAAGCCAGCGGCGTCAATTGCTTCAGCACTGTGACATCGGCTTTTGAGACCAAATGCAGTGACGTCTCGTGTGGACGACTTACAGAGAAAGATGAAACTAAAGTAATAAAAAAAAACAAAAAACAGAAGAAGAAAAGAGAAATCCTGTCTTTCGCTGTTGTCAGCGAAAATTGCTGTCACTAGTTTTCATCATAATAGAACACATTTCTATTTGAAAAACGCGCTGACACTTGAGTGGTTTTGTCTATTTTTTCAACAGACAACATACGTATGCAATAAATTTCCCATTTTCACCTTGTAAGTAACAAGGCTTTTCTGAACCCCCCTTTTGGGGTGGGTGGGGAGGGTCAATTGTAGTGGGGAAGAGGGATAAGATGACATGTGGAACGCCATGCCCTTCAGTTTCAGCTGAAAAAAATCTTTTGTTACCTTCGGAAACAAGGAAAATACTTATAATTAGGAATTAACTTCTGACCCTTTTAGCATAGTGATGTCTCACATACCTTTTTAAAAGGTTCAATTTCTACCTAGCACTCAACTATTTCATATGTGCAATTAAAATAACTCAAGAATGATTGGGTTGTTTATTAATAATTTCAAGGTTAATCGTAAAATTAGAAAAAAAAAACGAATTGGCCAAGTCTAGAAACAAAGTCCCAAAGGAGGAGAACAAAACATAACTTGAGATTTCCATAAATATATAATAAAAAGAATATGGCGACAGAACCGAAGAAGAGAGGGTGGCTGATTGACAAAGTTTTCGTAGTCGAAGTGATTAAAGCAATGTCCATGAAATACGGGTCCTCAAGAAGATACTCCATGATTTTCATGATTTTAATATTTCGGTTGAAAATGATGACTACACCTACATTTCTTTTGTCATTCTGTCAATAAACTATTTTCCAGTTCAAATTGCTTATAAGCACATTCTAAAATCCCCGAAGCGAGTACAGATCAGAGTTCTTTACAGTATAGTACACAAGCTAAATACCAACGTTGTATTCAAGATTCCAAAGGGAATAACTGTAACCCAAGATTTCTCTCAATCATAGATTGGGCTTAGTAAGGGTTTTAATTGTGATATTTAGAAATAGTTGTGATTGAAACCCGTGACATCCCGGGTAGGATGTATTGTCAAATCTATTCAATTTCGCTTAGGGTTATGTATACTGTGAGACACACACACACTTCAATCAATGACACGGTTTTCTATTAGTGCAGACTGTATTTGAACCCGGAATACGTAGGAAAGATTTAGGTTTTTATCGCTATCCACTGACTACCATTACTCTATCCACCACCTACACCCAGCTTAGCTCTTGTCATTTTCAACTGTATATTTCTGGAATATGCAAAAGTTTGATCATTAAGCCAAGGATTTTGCATTCATTTTCAACCTGGCACTCAAATTATGTGTGCGTCGAAAATGCAGAATGAATGAATCGTCAGGAATTAGACGAGGTATGATTATATATATATATATATATATATATATATATATATATATATATATGTATATGTGTGTGTGTGTGTGTGTGTGTGTGTGTGTCATTTGTTTTGTGAATTAGACGATTGGAGAGTAGGTTCAATTCCGTTTACAAAACACATGCTCACTTTCTCGGTCAATAGGAATGAATTTTCAATGATTCTACAAAAGAGATGCCATGAGAATAAGAGAAAGTGATTGTCAATGATCAGGAATTAATGCAAGTATTGCTGACAATAGCGTTATTATAGTTATGATAAAATGGACAACATACTATTTTGCAACAGAAATGAACTTCAAATCACGTTATAAGTTACTTTCAGGCTTCATAAAATGTTTCTGGACGATGAAAGCACGGAATCAAATTGCGTATAGTTTTCTCTTGATCATATTTTGGAAAGAAAAAAAAAACTCTGCTCTTTTTAAACACCACGAAAAGTGAGAAAGCCCCGGTATTCCCTGCGAGAGAAACTTGCTTACTCATAAGTTCGTTTGGCGTTCACGTCCCAGCATACAGATAGACGTACTTTACTTTCACCATAAGCACAGTCTCATCTTCATTCATCGACTGGAAACTCCCACCAAGCGCACAGACGCACATGTATATCGTTTCAAAATGAAGTACATATTTAACTATACAACAATGGAACGCAAGGCCTAAAGACGGTCCAAGTATAATTTGTCCACCGTTTTGCCCGCTTGGTTGTCAGTCAGGTTCGTATTTGTTCCATGCAAAGCCTCCTATCTCCAGTATTTTGAAACGAATAAGCCTTGGCAAACATGAAACTTATGAACAGAGTTATCATTTTACAAACATCGGGCATCATCTGTCTCCTGACAATTATCGACTGGACGAGGAACGACCCGGCGAGGAGACGCCAGTTATGAAGCGTGTGATGTCGGTAACAAGGAACTTTCGGTGACATACAGATACACTCATTTCGATACACACACGTATAGATTAACGGAAGTCCAACCGCATAAGTATATCCACGAATATACTTATTTTTGAGAAATATTTGTACCTATGCAAGACATCCAATCTACCACCTCTATTCACCGGAGATACATTTTCATCGGTCCCTGTCAAGGTTGATTATGACGGCAACAGCTTTTGATACAACAATTTTGACCCGAAAAGTAGTTATGGGGGAGAGGTTTGCACAATATCTCACTTGTTCACCTTGTCAATTTTTAAAGGAGGTGTGTGGGGGGGGCGTTGCGTCGTTTGGCACCGAACATGTTTGTTCATACAAGTCTTGGTGCTGTACGATCAAATTTGACTCTTTTTATATTCCGACGGAAGATGATTACTGCAACTTTTGTATTGTATATAGATATACGTAGATATGAACAACTTGTCAATTTGGCTCAGTTGGTTAGAGAGCCGCCTACCGATAACTAGGTCGTAAATTCAAGTCTCGATAGAAAAATATTAATTTTATATATCGGTTTAGTTTAACGCGATGGGAGAGACAAACAGGGCTTTTCTTGTTACATTGGAATTAGATTGTCAACTCTAGCCTCTAACTTGAACTGTATTTTGACCACACTAAGGGACTGTAGATGCTGATGCTTTGGATCTGGTGGTGATTTTATTTCACTTTAATATCTAATGATGGAATGCAACGGCAGGAGGAGATAAAAAGAATTGAAGAAACTAAAGAATAAAAATGACAATTCTGACATTGAAATTCACTAAAGTGTAAATTGATATAACAAATAAAATAAGGAATTATCTTAATTGACACCTGTAAAATATTCATCAATCAACTACAGCGACGTAAGGTATGACAGATTTACGATTCAACGGTATTTCGAGCTGTGTGACTCTTTGTAAAGTGCAAAGGTTACGTGGCCTGTTTAATGGTAAATGGTGTTTACGGTTCTATTCAGGGTTAGGGTCACGTGAGATTCGATATTGCGAAAAGGAGGTGAGGAGAGAACACTCGGAGGCTGGAGCTATTAAGACGCGCGAGCCCACGGTGTGCATGTCACAGTGGAAGGTTGCCGTTAACTGAGTAAAGTCTGCAACCGGAGACATGGGAAATAGAGAGCTTTTGAAAGAAACAATCCTTGAAGTCTGGAACACAGGAGTTCGGGACGTTATAATAAATATTAGTGTATACAGGCCTTGAGAGTAAGTTGGCGAATTTTTTTTTATGTCTGTTAGATGTGGCTTGAGAATAGAATTCATAAGAAACCCAGAGACACGACAGTGAATGAGAGGGAGAGAGTGAAGAGATGGGCGGAATTGTCGGTCAGTGTAGAAGGTGATCCCGGAAGAGAACAATTAGCGGAACAATTAGCTTGTAAATAGGAAATGATCTTCACGCCCCGTGTCTGCTAATCTGGTTTTTTTATGGCGATAATAAAGAAGAAGAAAAAAGGGATTGGGGTAGATTTATTATCACTTCTTTCCCCTAAATTTTTGTATGTATTATTTCTTGACAGAAAGTGCATCGCAAGAAGAAGAAGAAGAAATATATATATATATATATATATATATATATATATATATATTCACCCTTTGTCTCTTCAGTGATGGTTCGAAAGCGGATTTCAGAAACTTACTATTGTAGGGATTTCGATCGTTACCGAATGCCTCAGTTTACTAAACATACCATTTGCAAAAGCTATGGTTATTACTCGTAAGAAAATCGCTTATTCAGAATTGTATTTATGATAGTCCTATTTTTACCATTAAGGCCCGCTTCAATTCCTGACCACCGATTTTCCTTTTTTATCTGATCGAGAGCCGAAACGAGTAAAAACTGAAAATACAATCATTGTTAAATCGGCAAGATTTTCAAACCATCGAGAACCCGTAGTTAGTGATTTAAAAAGAGTAGTTGAGTAGTTGTAATGTTTGAATAACTAAATAAAGCATGGCCACGTGCACTTGGTTCAGTAGGTGCAAAGATTCGACCGTAATAAGTGTTCCATTATTCTCTTCCATGCCACCAGGATTTGTCATGACCCCATATATGTATTCATTAGCAGGAGAGAACATTAGGACGTATTTACTTAATAAATCCGACCACACATACCATGGTCTACATAAACAGTATATAATGAATTTTATGACATATCATTTAACAAATCTCTTGTAAGAGTTCCTCTATTTTCAGTGTACGTTGTATGGGAATTGAAGCCTGTAGTTTTCGGCCAGTAAGTAGTTACTATTGCTATTATTCAGAATTGTCTGAAGATCTCCCTCAAAAGACCTGGACATTGAAGTCAATTCCTGAGAGAGAATGGTCCAGAACTGATTTATGTAACGGAATAAGATCACAAGATAGGCCAATGCAGCAGAAGCCAAGAGAATTGTCGCAGCTGAGAAGAAACGCTCCATGCTGGGGGCACAGGATGTCATTACTCCACCCACGGTGTCTGCAATGGTGTATGCCAAGAGTGGGAAAGATTTAGGAGTTCGGAACGGCTTCATCAGTTGCCTCCAAACAGATAGTTTTAGTTCTGAGTGGTGCACTACGTTCATCTCCGAATACGGAGGACGAACATCACTCAAAATTAATCATTGGTATCACACCCTTATTACTTCAAAATGAAATATCTAGTGTATTAATTCAAATCTTATGATTAGAGTCACCCACTGAGAAGTGAATATCGAAAATGTGGGATAGATAATCTTTGAGTAAAATGAGATATATAGAATGGACAATATACCCCAGAAAATAGGCACAATGTGTGAATACGACAAGAAGTTATTTCGTAAAATTACGCCCTAAGTTTTTGAATTATTCACTGATAAGTTGTTTTCAAGTGTCCTAACGTCAGAACACAACAGACTGTTTTTTAATAAAATACTCGTTTCAATTTATATAAACGTAAATTCCAAGTTTATATTTACAGAACACTTGGAAAATTCAACCCATTATTGACTCCAAACGAGACGTGGTATTTTTCAAGACATCATAAACGTGAAGGCAAACAAGAGAGGTGGTCATTTTTTCCCCCTTGAAAAGTCAGGTTAACATGCTTGTAAATTTTACGTGGAATGTCATTGTTTCAGTTGCAGCTCAAGGTCCTGTCGACCAGTGGCCGCTGGTTGGCCGTCAAGTTCCGAAAAAAAAAAAAAAAAAAAAAAAAAAAAAAAAAAAAAAGAGCGAGCGCTTCCGCCTTGAAAGGTCACATGATCGACAACGGTTTGTCGCCGCTGCATATATTAGCATAATGGAGACAGATTGATTTTTAATCTGGTTTTGTCAGCGTATCTCGCGCTACCGTTCCGCTGTTGTCCTTTATGGCAAAAAATGTCAAATTACAGTGAGACAATGAAATGAAATAAAAATGTCGGAAGGGAAGATGTTTGAGATAAAGCTGCCATGACACTAGAGTGAAAACATTCAAACAAATGTTAAGTATGTTCGTTACTAACTTGGAGAGAAAAAGCATGAATTTGAATATTAACGTATGAAGAAACACAAACAGAATATACTAAGATCTGTTGCCGGTACACTCAATGATCTAGTGAGCAAACAGCAGGCAAGGGACTACTTCGAAGGAGACCGTGGAATCTAGATGCTACGGTAAATCTTTCATGGACTAATTTTCTTGAATTTTGTGGTGCATACAGTATGTATATATTCAGTTTTATGCTACTTATTTTAACACTCAGAAGGTATCTGATTTGAAATATTGTGATGAAAAAAAACAAAACAAAACAAAAGATAGATAAAACTAGTCAAAAATTGACAAATGAAATATTTAATCCACAACTCCAGATAACTTGAAGCTGTAACAATGTATTTTTTAAGATCACTGTAAAGATTACTGGCTCAAGCAAACAATATTCCTCAATATATAGAAGAGTGTATGTTGGTTTTATCGGTAGTTAAGGAGTGAGTTCGATTCAGAGGGTTCACACTTTAAGGGCCCCGATTTTTCTTCATTTTACACGTACCCATTGTTATAGAGCGTATGGTTTCATTGTGTAAGAGAATTGATTCTAAATAAAATTCCAATTGGAGTTTATTAACTGCCAAGCAGCTTATAAATTCGACTTGATCGAGCAGCGGATTGATAAGTTGAGAGCTTCCCTTATTGAAAGAGATTCGATGGTTAAAAGCAGAGATAAATGTTATATCAGTTGCGACACTGTGTTCTGGTTATTCTACCTTTTAGTTTTACTCTCTCGATCTTTAAAAAACGAATATCTATCATGATTTCTAACAGTATGATTATCTGTATAATTAATTGCATCTCATACGCATCATATAATTGCCTATCCGTATTTACACAAGATTCTGCTAATTTAATTTCTACTTTTTATTAACAGTTATCTCTAGGGTTACTGATCTGATACATGCTCGCATATCTGATCACTAAACTAAGCTTATCAGACATAAACCCAATTTGCTTCGTGAGTATTTATGAAAGGGAGCCCGATGGTTGGCTAGTTTGACACTGACTCGTCACTAGTTGAATTTTGATCAGACATGTTCAATGTATAATATTCGATCTACGGGTGTGTTGACAGGTGATGAAGCAACAACACCCACATTCGTTTACCCTTCTAAAACATATATATATATATATACATATATATTCCGTTATTTGACTAACGGAGTCAAGTAAAGCAGAATTCAGTCAGAGGTCAAATTTGATCCATGGCCGTGTGAGCCAGCAGAAACAAGTTCGCGTTTTGGTGTTAAAGCGAATTCACTGTGTATAAAAAGGCAGCATTTCCGAATTGAGTGCACTGATAAATGTCACTTGTGCTGATCGAGTCACGTGGCTTTGGAGTGGCCGGGTGAGGATTTCACACGATCATCTCAATGCTATGTATGAGCCTCTGTGAGAGCCGAATCTATTCTCACGACCCTGTAACAAGCAGTAATTAAATGGGAACCTTCCTTACAAGAGAACGCTACATTTTGACACGTTGTGACATTAACAAAAACTAGCTTCGATCTTCTCCACATTTCCTATTTCCTTACGTTGTGTGATAGTCCAAATAGAAGTACAGATTGTTATACCTCACTAATCCGGCGATCCATGGCCTGGCAACTCGCATATTCCGGCACGTTTTGAAACTACCGCCATTAGTTTGTAGACCTGCCACAAGAATTTGTAAATTCAAATCGCAGTTTAGACCGTTATTTAGAGGTGAACAAACGGACTCGTTAAACCGAATGTTTTGAAACCTAACAGCAATTTGAAACCGAATCGATGAACAAGTTAGACAACTTTTGATGCTTATCTTTGTACAGAATCAGACATGTATTCATTTTTTTCTTGAATCTTAGAGATTATTCCTAATACAACCAATTAAAAAGAATGGGTGAAAATTTTTTTCTTATTAAAAGAATCATTTATATTACGAATTATATTCAAAAATATATCTTTCTATTACCACCGAATAAGCAAAATCATTTAAAAAAATAATCAAGAAGAAAATAGCTGTCATTGATTTGCTCATTTCGTTTAACGAATGAATAAATACGTTATGGGGATTTTGTTTATCTACAACCTTGGAACTGGCCAGAATTTGGAAGTCCGAGTTTCAAGGCAGACAAGCCCTCCCCATTCAGGAGATTTGAACTACATCATTTCTTTTCTCTCCACCTGGCCCCGCCACGGGGCGAAGATCATGTTTCTTCTTTGAACATTATTATATATCTATATAATAAATTCATACGACTATTGCTACGAAAAGAGCAGCAGTGCCATCAACGAAACCACCATCAGATGATGACCCTGGGATCAGGGATGGTTTCGGGGCGGAAGGATCATTACCACTAACCTTGGACGACCCAGCACTACTTCACTACACCAGCAGCCTTTGTTGGTTCTCCATCACAGTGTGGGAGTGCGTAGAGCTAAGTGCAAACACACTTTACTTGGTGTCAAAAAAACACAACCAAAAAATAACAAGTGGTGGAATTTTCGATGAATTAAATAATAAAAAGAATAGAAAAACATTCCGGAATTAGGTGAGTAATATTAAAATTAAAAGAAAAGAACATCAAACCCAGAATTGAGGAGAGAGAGAGAGAGAAAAAGTGGGGAGGAGAATCAGTTAAAGACATGAGAAAGTGAAAAGGGAGGAATATGAGGAGAAAAAAAAAAAAAAAAAGAAAGTTGGTCGAGAGTTGGAAATGTAATCCATCAATTCAAGCGAGGGTAAACTAACTGTCAAAACAAAACTCAGAGGCGGGAAAGAAGGAAAAAAAATCAATGGCCAAGTCACTGGGTGAAGAAACAAACAAAAACACCGGATATATTGTATATTTAGAAGACGTATCTATACATTTATAAAACAATTACGTATACATAAACGTAGTTAAATATATAAACAAATAGCACACGCATACTTTATATATATATATATATATATATATATAATCACAGTATGATAGAAACGTACATGAATTCTCATACAGCATTCCGAAGTAGTAACGACGATAAAAAGCTGTAACCACTATTATCAACCTTGAAAAGTTATAATTGTAAAGATACCCAGCATTGAGTGGAGATCATTCATTTATCCATCGCTATTTTAGATGTGTTCGTTAAAATGGGGGTAAAAATGACTGTGGAGACAATTTAAAAGGATGGAGTCCCATTTATGGTACATTATGCAGATCATGTACCTGCAATACGTAATTATAAGAGCTCTTCCTCAGCTGAAATGGCGTAAAGTGAATAAACTATTGCCAGTAATGTGGGAAAATATTTTGAGCATTCCCATACCTCAAAAAGAAATAGTGATGCTATTTAAGGCAGAGTCTTCGATAGTTGGGATGGTTTGAGGTAGAAGAGACTGGGGTGTAGGGGAGTGAGAGATGGGAAGAGAGTACGCCCTGCCCCCAATATGGTTTACTGCAACACAAACGTTGAAAGCTATTTTCGCTTTTTGCCTTTTTTTTCGTGAGAGCAAAAAATTGCATACTTTTGGAAAGCGAGAAATGCCAGTACAATTTTTATTGCTTGATTTTTGTTTGGTCTCGTCTGTGGATGGAATAGCAGATGTGACTTAGTTACAAAATCTTTAAAATCTCCTAATGGAAAAGAATTGAGAAAAAAAAAAATTCAACACCGAACGAAATAGTTTGAAATTTGACCAAATGTTTTCTGAGATTCTGATATTAATAACTAATATAATAGAAAACGACATTTAAACATCCCAAACAAGACTAAACAAATTTTGTTTGTCGCAAAGGGAAGAATATGAATCTAGAAATGCACACTTGTTACGAAGAACTATTTGTATCCATGTACAAGAATAAAAACAAAAAACTATATACAGATACATATATATATATATATATATATATATATATATATATATATATATATATATATATAATGCGAAATTGTAGTAGTGTATTGATTTAAGAGTTTACAATGGACTACTTCAATTTCATATACTTAGAACGACTATCTACGATGATTTGCATTGGTCAGATTCAAAACCATAACGTTTCAGCTAATGCAGTTGCCGACTAACTACGGCCCGCGGCCTTTTTTCATCCCTCTACCCCAATGCATACCTTAACTCTTTTCTTTATACATGAAATTCAGTATCGAATAATTGACCTAAGATCACCTCGTAAGTTAAACAGAGAACAACGATTCTAATTTCTTTCTGAATTCTTTTAAAAAGTCAGTGTTTGTTTATAGTTAGAATTGTGATTTTTTTTTCTACTATACTTTTATCAGATACGTTTAGATGTTCTGTAATCAACATATTTTTCTGAAATTTATTTTTCGCATGCGAATCAAAGCATCATGTTTATAATGGTTTGACACTACGCATCCCAGTAGTTCTATTAATAAAATCACAATTTGATAATATTTTGTACCCCCCCCAAATTATTCCACTTCATTGATCGTACATAGAGGTGCATGTAGATATTTACACCGAAAATGGAAGATGAAAAAAAAAAAAAAAAAAAAAAAAAAAAAAAGTCTGTTTTTTTTAGCTTCTTACAATCATGGTTTGATTTTTCTTATTTGCATCGGCTCCAAGACAAAACGATTTTTGATGCAGTAAGTCTCCAAAAAAGTTTAACGACCCCCCCCTTTTTTTTAATTGCGCCATGGAATTATCTCAATGAATGTAAAATTTGTGACCGCCCCAAAATGGTCGGAATTCACGCACTTATTGATTAACACACACAGAGAAAATAAAGGCTATAAACGTATCACACTTTTCGCCAGGAAGTAAACTCCTGCCCTACCACATGACTTACCACTATACTGTCAACAATTTCTTTTTAAAATACTTAACATCTGTTCTGCACCAAACGTAACCGAATAAAATCTGTTTCATCTATTTGTAGGCATTGATATAAAAAAAGTACGTCCTTCGTAACATCGGTTATCCCCAACCGCCACTTATTGGAACCGGTATTAAAAATAAAGAGTAAATATTATTTTAAATATCATAAGTTTTGATAGGTTTTTATTTTCATTTCACTTTATTGTCAAAATTGACACAAACCCAAGTTAGATGCTCCCCAGGGGTGTGAGGAGTTTGACCATGGAATTAAAAATAAAATTTCATGTAGTTTCTTCGGTCTTCTCTGAAGTGATCTCCTAAAGCAGGTACTTTGCAATGCAGGAGGTTTTACGAATAAGTCCGTACGGGTCGATTCATACACACTTTTCAAATCGACCGAAATTTGCCCAGCACTTTGTATTAGAACTTATTTGTATCTATCATTATAAATGATTCAAATATACATTCAAAAAATAACCGTAATAAATGATGTATACGAATTGTATACGATAAATAAATAAATAAATAAAATAAAAACAGAACAGAGCATCCACTACTTTTCCCTGACCCTGGTAATGACATTCCTATATATATATATATATATATATATATATATATATATATATATATATATATATATATATATATATATATATATATCGGTGCATGGTAACACACGTGCGAGCACATATGCACATTATAACATATTGCACACACACACACACATATATATATATAAGAAAGTGCACCAACAATTCTATAGCTTGATACAGTCATTACATTACATTGCATTGCATAATGTTCGATCTTTGTGCTAGCTATGTTCTAGTGAATAATTGCGTTGACAAGGCAGGAGATTATTTTGAAAAATTGATATCTCTGGTCTAAGATAAATTCTTTTTTTCGGTTTTCGCCTATGTGTCAATAAAACACACACACAATGTATTCATTTATATATATATATATATATATATATATATATATATTTATATATATACACACACACCTTCGGAATGTGAAAAGATTGCCTGATAAATTAGTTCAAGCAGGATGATTTTGATGAAAATAAGCTTTTACGGTAGAGTTTTAATTGAGGATTAACAAATGATTTTAGTTTGCATCAGACAATATCAGCTTTCTACAAACATCGACAGATGTTGATTTCATTTTCAATAAAAGCGATTAAAAATTGCATTTACTTAAAATTTGAAGCGGCAGGAGTGCCACTTTTATTTTAAATCAAGTAAAATCATTTACTTTGCAACTAGTGTAAGTAGTGTACAAAAATCTCATCAGCGAATAAGATTCAATATTCTAACAAATTGCCAAAAATATCAAAACATTTTATAGAATTATTTCAACAATGACGTTTAGATTACTTGCGTTTAGTAGTCCCAAAGTAACTTTCAGCTGCTAAGTATATTGATAAGAACTATCTGATTTGATGTATTTCTTTTGCAAACTCTAGATTTCAATATATGTATGTAATCATACTCAAAACTGTATTGATTATTCTTGGTCCAAATCATAGCTAATGACCCTTTATTGTATTAAAATACTGCATCCCATAAAATATTTAAAAAAAGGCTTTCAAAGATTCTATATTTATACCAGTTTACTCATGCTAACCAAAAATTTCAACAGTATTTTATCAATTCAGATTCAGAAATTACACTGGACTTGTAAAATATATATCTAAAAAACAATGGTCAGCATTTTCTTGTTTATTTTCAACCAGAATAAATCAAGATTTTCCATTAATCTGCAGAAACCAAATAGTTATCTCCCTTGACAAATACCACAGACTAAAATGTAGACATACGTGTGGCTATTAAGTAGATATTTCTGTGAATGCTTAATTTTACTTTCATAAGATTTCCATACTGACATCATAGACGATTTCATGAAATAATCGTTTTATCGTTTAGAGGTAAACTTTCTTCAATACGAAAACACTGCAAAAAATGAAATAAACATACAATAAATAAAAGTGATAAGTAAAGGAAAAAAGAGAAGAGTCAATTTTCTCATTGAATAGGTAAAAATTGTTACTTACGTAGATTCTGTCTTGGTATAACGTCCCGAGATGAATTCAAACCTGACAGGGGAAAAATTGAAATACATATTAATATTCATATAAGTATCATTTGTTTTGTATGATTTACATAACACTTCGATGCTAACATGAGGAAATACGTAGGAATCTAATACTTGAAACGTTAGTTATCTACTATAATAATGAACAGTGATTCCCCCCACTATTTATGTCCATAACAATGGACACTTCCACTTAAAGGGGAAATTTTTGCTGATCAAATATCTCCTTACCGCTATTTTCAACAATGCACCTCCACTGAAACGAATTCAGTGGTACTCCACAAAAAAATATTATCTAATAGAAATTTGCATATATCCGTGAATAGTTTCACGAGGGGTTAAGTGGTTGTGTTACAGGGCATTGAAATATCCAAGGTAGTTATCAATTGATTAGAATAATCATGCTATGATTATTCATCATTTTCATTAACTCATCTTTGTAATACATCATTATCAGTAAGTTCATAATTTCATCAGTTGTAATTATTTCATCACCATCAATTATAGAAATATATTTATGGTATTCAAAGTAGAAATATTAATGAGCAGTAATCCATGGACATTTTGTGGTCCAGAAACAACTATTGAAGATTTAAGACTAATTTGGTATTTTAATGTTTTATTTATGAGTCATATATTTATATACAATAAACAGTTAAAAAATTAATTTTCAATTCTTTTCTTTTGTTTGCAGGTGAAGACGGATCAAGTGTTTGCATAATTAACGAAGAATGACGGTACTTTTTTTTCAATTAGGGTTAAGAGAAACAATTACTATTTTAAAGAGGAAATTTCATCGGGTAATTTGACTTTTCAAGTTTTTTTTAAAAGTAATTTACAGAGAGAAAAAAAAAGGTAAACTTCTTCACTTTTACGAGAAGTATTGTTTATCATGAAGTTATACACGTATAAAATGTTTTCAGTGGTATCGTTTATTTAATTTACTTAATTTATTTTGTATTGTACATGTGTAACTAAGTATTGTATGTTTTATTTGCATTTCAGTTATGAATAAAACATTAAAAAAGTCAAATTGATCTTAAATCCTGAGTGGTTGTTTTCAATTAAATCGTTGGATTTTCGAAGGTTACCGCTAGTGTATATAAATATAAATAAGTATAAAAGTAATCTCAAGAGAAAAAAAAAGTTTTATAAGAATAATTAATCTATTCATGTAATTCTGGTAGCAGTCCAGTATCTAATGTAGTAATAATTGTTATAATGAATTGTATTTTTCCACGAAAATCAGTGTTTTTCAAGTAAAAAATATTTTGATCAAATGGCAGTTAAGCTCATTGGGAAGAATTAGTTTGGATATTGCTATCTTTCATAATTATTTGTGGCTGTTCAGTAAATTGATTGTATTATCTCAAAATGAAAATACTTCCAATTTTGAAACGTCTGATGTTAATAAATCGTTTTGTTATTAGTATTTAAAAGAGTGGAGTATAAGTTTTCCGAAGTTAGTAATTGAAAAAATTCATGCAATATTTGTAAACCTTGTTTTATTTTCTACAAAAAAGGGTGTAACCATACATGTTTCAATTACATTATGATGCCGAAATTTTTCATATATTTTTAACCGACTAAAATTCTTATTATTTCTCTAGTGTGTGTGTGTGTGCATGCACACACACGAGAAAACTGGAGACCCAATATATATTCAAGAAAACCAAACCTGACAGAAGAGACTCAAAATGATATATTACAGATTGATGACTCATACCCTACCGAGCATTTGGGTATAAAGACTCGAAGACATTGAAGAACGTTCATAGACAGGAGCTGGCAAATTCCCTATCGTATTTTTTTCGGACAAGCAAGCACATTCATGCGCACACGAAGGCAACTTACTCATATACGAACACTAAGTATCTAAATACCACGTATACACGTTCGCTGCATGGACTAAGTAAATATTCGCCATAACACTGGTTATAATACTCCCATGGACCAGTAGAACACCGCCATTACTCTTCATACATTGTTGTGCGCATGCGCAGAGATGCAGCTTGTTTAAAGGTAAATTTAAAAACGGAGATTAATTCTTTTTTGTATGGGGGGAGGTGAAAGAGAAAGCACAATAAAACTTTAGAGGCAGCGGGGAAGCGTGGGATAAAAGTGAGGGAAATAGAATAGAAAGAAGGTCGACTAAGGAGAATAAATAGCTTTGTTGAGGCAATAATTCATTGCGTCACATAACACTAAAATTTGATTTAACAACGGAGAAGATTGTCCTTTTGTCATATTCTCTAAATGTGAAAGTTGACGGTATCTTTTTTTTCTATATCCAGACAAAGCCAAGATGTTTTTAATGCTTGAAACGTACTTTAGAACCAAACGAAACCTTATAAAATGTCATATTTTTATACGACCGACTCTAAAAAGAGAAGAATTTCTTCACATTTATAACGTGTCAAGTTATAAACACATTTTAATAGATCAATTATGCCAGATTATCCACGCTTAGTAATTAAATGAGAGAATAAGCATATTTCAGAATATACATGATAATTTTTCATACGAATTGCTATCCAAAAGTTCGAGGAATCTAAACCAATTTTAGTTCGGAATCTTTCTGCTACTCATAGCAAGCAAGATCCTTTGAGAGAAAATGTTGCAAAAGATAATAGGTAAGGAAATCGATAAATACAAAAGATAAGTAAACATCTAAACATCAAATATCTAGTTGTAATATGGTTGTGTTAGGGTCTGAGTAAAAGTCAGGTATTTTTAACGCAGATTCTCAAGGCAGGCAAGCCCATTTCACTTGGGAAATCGGTAATTCTTTTTATCCGCTCATTTCACTTTCATTCGACCTAGTGTGAAAGTAAGCTTTCTACTTGTATATATCAAAGTATTTTCTGAATCTGATTTGTAAGAGCCTGTAAACTATTTGGACTAATAACACTAACATTACTAAAGGGAAAAGAGAAAGTATATGACACCATTACTATCAATGAGGGTACTCAGTAAGTTTAGCCAAGTCTGGCACAACGCTACAGAATCTGGACACGGTGTACGATAGAAATCTCTACCGTAGTAATAAACTTGCTAACCCCTTCCCCCAATGAATAAATCAGAGCATCAGACACAAAAACACAAATACCACAGACAGGAACCTAAACGCCCCCGACAACAACTACTAACACCCACCGGGTCTGAGCTTTACTTAACAGCAAGAACAAAAAATGGCATTTGTGTTAGGATTTGACATTTGTTGTTGTTTTTTCAAGTCATTAAGGCGAGACGATTGTAAATGAGTGCAAAAGTTTGTTATTAGCCAGGAAGAAGCAGATGAGGGCAGAAAGTCACAGCTGAGCGATGATTAGGGTCGGGTGGATGGGGAGAGCAAAGAAAGCATTTCGCCTGGTAAGCGGAGAAAATGAAGAGTTGGCAGCTGCCAGGACTTTGAATAGGTCTTGCCAGACAGTTAGGTTCAGCACGACTACATGGTGAGAGAAGTTTTATCATCTAATCAGTAAAACATTAATCATAAATTTTATCATTATACCAACATAGTAACCGTGCAAAAAAAAAAATAAAAAAGTTGGCGGGATTATTTACATACGGATCAGCACTTCTGCTTTGGACCAGAAGTGTAGTAACGGTGTATTCATCCAACATTCAGAGTACCTGTGCGCCCACCGAAAAGTGTTACACACGTTGTATGAAATTTTGTTCTTAAATCCCAAGAACAGTTACAAAGTAAGCAATGGATGATCCCAAAAAGAAAAATTCACACATAGTACCATAGTATCTAATTCGTGTGGAACATACTTGAAATAATTTGATAAACAAATATTGGGGAATAATTGAATGGAATGATTAATTTTTTAAAAAGAAAGTTCCATTGTTTAAGGGTCTGAAGCTTTCTAGACACACCAAACAATATATATATATATATCCCAGTGCCCTCTATACGGTTTCAAAACAGTTGGCAAAGTTCTCTTTCGAGGTCACCACCAGCTGCCTCGTTGCGTTCTCCATATCGTCCACAGACTGAAATCTTTGGGAAAATCCCAAAGTTGCAGGGAGCCAATTCTGGACTATAAGTGGCTGACAGACTTGGATTATGTTGTGTCAATCACCCAACATGATACGTGAAGAATGGGCAGGTTGGCCACTGTTGATGTGAATGTCACACAATACACAAGCTTACTTGTTTATCGCTGCCAAACCAAGTAACCTCACGGGAGATTGGGTACCTTACGGTGTATGGCTAAACAATCAGTGGAGACCTATTTACATCAAGGACAAACAGCTCTCGAGTAATTCAAAAATGGCTGGATACTTTCCGGACAGACCCTGTATATCTGATATGTTTTCCAGCTTTAGATATCCATGCATTAAATCATAAACTTAAGAGCGAACTGTAAGCACTTTCACGCTTGGCAGGTTAAACAACACAAACAGCAGAGATTAGAGGTGAAGAACATTTTCGGTACAGCACACACTATCCTTATTTACAACGTCATCGCTTAACAGCATACACGTGCGTTCTCTCGAGAGTTCGAATTTCCTCAAG
Source organism: Thysanoteuthis rhombus (assembly GCA_963457665.1). Taxonomy (NCBI): domain Eukaryota; kingdom Metazoa; phylum Mollusca; class Cephalopoda; order Oegopsida; family Thysanoteuthidae; genus Thysanoteuthis; species Thysanoteuthis major. The sequence continues at coordinate 14,960,117 of OY735205.1, forward strand.
GTGAGAAGTATTCTAACGTCTAAATTCTTAACTAGAAGCTTCCTTCGATGTGTAACTTCGGACTAGCCACAATGGTCATAGACTGCTGAAAAGGATCAAATTTCGAGCCCGTCCAAAGGCTCCAATTATAAGTAAACAACTTAGATTAGACATGACCTTGAGAATTGTTCATATTTTCCCTAGACCAGTTAACTGTCAAGAATTGTTTCAATGTTGTAACTCCCGTGTCAGAGATAAAAAAATGTCACTAACAATGAAGTTGGAAGAGTTACACTATGTTGTAAAAAGTATCCAATACAATAAAAAAAAAGCAGACCAGTCAAATTTCAAAGTTAAAAATGAGTGAGAATAATTTTGACCCTCAGCCAAAAATCCTAAATGCAGATTTGGGGTATAAAGCGGGGGTGGGGTCTCAGGAATCTGGGGGCTTCCCCAGAAAATTATAAAAATGATGTATCCAAAACTGCCCGAAGAAGTCATAATAGCTACTGAAAGTAGTTTTTTCTATAATAATTTAATTTAAAGTACGTTTCATCTAAGATTTTTATGAGAAATCTAAGCCAATTGAATAAATCAAAATAATTCTAACGTTTTATAAAATGCATGAGGATTTTTTTCTCATGTGTATGAGCGTAAGAATAAATCGAAATGAGCGTTTCATTTTTTTCAATCAATCTCCCAATTGCCAATTTCGAAACTATGCAAGGATGCTAAAATCAAATTTTTAAATTGCATCGTATACTTTTTGCACAAGTATTTGAAAGATTATGTGGCACTGGACGAACAACTGGACGACTCGAAAATTAGGGAACAAGTTCGTTTTTTTTTCAAGATAGCAAATGATAAACAAATTGGAACAATTTACATTCATTGTTCTGGTATTGAATTCAACGTGATAAACAACTTGACAATTAACATGAATTATGGATAATTTTGAATTCATTTAAAAAGTGTTTCGGAATGATTATTTTGGTAACAGTAAACGTTTGATAGCACTATGAATGAGTGTAATACTCAGCTCCCTCTATATTATCGAATGTGGAATGTTGTCCGATTACCTGTTGGCGTATTCCATAGATTATCAGAAGCATTGTCTGTCGTTATCACTGCAGACCATGAAGATGACCACAAAAGATCTAGAAACCATGTACCAATGCCATTTCTCCGAAGAATTGACTGAAAACCAGTTCACAAATACCTACGATGCAGAGGAGGTAATTATAGAAATTTCCTGGATCCACTCGAAAATTAAACCAATTCTTCCTTACCTCATGACATAGCCTTCCTGAAAATTTTTCGAGGGTTATTGGATATTCTATGGATATATAATGCAGGAAAGTTGTGAGGGTAACAGTATAAACTACTTTATCGAGCCATACAATTAAACACTTCTCCGGTGATCCATTGTCTACGGTTCCACAAAATTCTATTGAAAATTCATTGGAGATATTGTGTGGAGAGAAAGTCGGGCACGAGTAAATACATATCACCACCCCAAACTTAGTGGGCAGAGGTAAGAGGAGAAAAAAAAGGCTGGTAGCTAACTGCAGACATTAAAGATTTCTGATCCTACCCCACCAACTAATCTGAACGTGGGTAGATCTGCACAGATCAAAGCACGGATTTCCAGTGCTAAATTTGATATGAACATTCTCAGTGGCTGTCGCCGAGAAGCAGGTCCTTTGGAATATGAGCACCCCACACCCAGCTACAATTCTTTCCTTTTTGTCGATCCCCACCCCATTTTTTTTCTTTGACTTTCTTGCTCCTACCCTCAATGGCCAGACTTTTTTTTTCACTTTTCTTTCTCGTTTCTTATCGCATCTCTTATTCTTTTGTTTTATCACTCACTCAACCTTTCTTTCTCTCCTTCCTCCAGCCCCACATCAAAACAAGTGCCTTATTTCTCTCTCTCTTTCTGTTATCTAATACTCCTCCCCTTAACTTCCCCTCCCTCACTTTTGTATCGGCCCCTTCCCCTTCGTTCCCATCGCACAACTCCCTCATCAACGACACATGCGCACAACAAGTTCCTATTAAAAATCCATTAAGTTTTCTTTTCCGACGAGCGTTTTGACTCTCGGCGCATAAATAAAGAACTGGGTTAGTGCCTGGGTCAGAACGGGAGAGTGGGTGGAGACGAAAGGGCAGAAAAGAATATTTGATGTGAGAGTAGAGACACGACGGTACTTGTTCGAATCTACTTGTTCATGATGTCGGATGCATCAACACCTAACTCAGTTTGTCACAGCGGGCGATTAGTGCGACTACAATCAAGTAAATAAATTCATCTTCTCACACATGCTCTCTTTGTTTGACAGAAACAATGAAGAAAGGAAGTCATGTTGTCAGGAAATTATGGTAATCGAAATAGTACCAACGAAGATAGTACAAATTGTGTGACTTGTTCAAGAAAGTTGGCTACACACCATCCTGCTTTTATAAAACACCTCCACTTACCATGGCTTTGGATAGTGTCTGTGAGCATCAGTTCTCTATCACATATTGTGCACGCTTTAGGAACGTGTTGTAAGATAAGAAAAACACCAGAGAGCATCTAAGGCAGTTACGTTTAATGTAAAACTGGCAGACAGAGAAGTTTATTTGGGGGTCTGATAACGCTCTTGAATGTTCCTCTTGCATATTAATGATAATTGCTTTTTCGCTTCGTATGAACACTATTTCAAGATAAGGAAGATAATCTGTAATAGCCTTATACCTTCAGTCAAACACTATGGCCTGGCTTCGCGATCGGAGATTCGCGAGGGTGCCCAAGGTCTAATAGCTGTTTATGGAAAAGGTACTGCGAACGATCGAACGTGTCAAAAGTAGTTTGCAAAGTTTCGTGCTGGGCATAATTGCAAATATAAATATTTGAAAGTAGCGTGGCAGTTCTAGCGTCTTGTGAATTAATTGTTATCTCCAGACTATGTAAACACCTTTCAATGGAGAGCAGACACAACCCGATTGACAACTAGTATCGTTTCAGTCACCACTGATTGACTATCAGCTTCAAAACAAATTTTCTCTTAGCGCGCTTAGATGGATGAGGATCACGCAAACAAAGACTAATCATGCAATCCAGGGTTAATAATAACAATAGACCGAAACTATAGTAGCAAGTAAAGCCGATGGAGTCTAGGAATGCTTCCATTCAAAAGTCAGTGCGTATTCCCTACCTCAGAGCTCATCAGTTTTCTGCTCGCATATTAACGTTAACAGAAAACAAAAACCCAAAACAAACGAATATACATTGGCAGCGGTGAATGAGGTGGGTACGCAGAGATATGGTGTATACCTACTTCAATGTTTATTAATGGAAAAATTAGCGTATACCTAGTTTACCTCGTTCTCTGAACCCATTTCTATTATTGCACTAAAGTATCAATAATAGGTAGAATTTTCGATCAATAATTACCCTGCTAACAGCCCACAAGATACTTAGCGAACTTTTTACTGACTGAGCTCATCATGACTAGCACATCCGTATGCTTGTAAAATACAGGAAAAAATAACAAAAAGAAAAAACAAACAAACAATGAAAGCAAAACGACAAACCAAACATTTAGCACCTGCAACACTCATGTAAAAACTATGTCCTAATGGTGTATTCTGCAGGAAGGCCTGTTCTTTGTTTCTTAGACGTTTGCAAACACGACTTGAAGGCAAGGAGCATCGACCCGGTAGGCTGGGGGCTATGGTCGCAAACTGCAGTTGATGGAGACTTGCCATCTAGGCACGTATCCAGAGGAGGGAGAGAATCAATGGGAAGCATAGTGAGAGCGCAGACGGCTGTGAAGAGCGAAAAGCGCCTACAGAGCTATGCACAGACTACACCTGCGAAAGTTGTAGCTGACTGTCACTTGAGAACCAGGCTACAGAGCTCCAGCTGGCGTTGTAGCTCAACCATTAGCTGATCCTCGGCGCACGCTTCATCGTCTTCAGAGAGAGAGAGAGATTGGCCGACAACAACAAAGAATATCCATCCAATCCGTGGAGTCAGACACTAACTGATAACAGTGCATCAAATGCGTCATCACAGAGAGGTGACTCAGCAAAAGATCAAAGTCGAGCAATTCTGAATATGGTCGATAAATAAATAAGAAGCCATTTTGTAATTCCTAGCCCCCACCAAAAAAAAAAAAAAAAAAAGAAGCCCTGTTCACATACTTCAACACCATAACCCTTTCCTCTCATTCGTGTGAATTCAGAAGCATTGGAAAAGATACATACTTAGGAATTAGCCAACATTGTATTCAAATAGTATAGAACGTATTTTGCAACGACTGGAGAAAAAAAAACAAAACCCTACGATATACGAACAAAATCTTTCCTCGAGACAATATTTATCCTTTAACAACTACCAGTATTTCCTGAAATGCATCTTATTTGCTATCAGATATGATAATCCAAATGTTTGTTCGAAAATATCAATATTTCCCGTATAAATATCGTGTATATTCAATGACAGCATTTTCTGGAAGTAAAATAGCGAGCGAACAAATGGAGAGTGCTCGACGAAAAAAAAATGCTGCGCAATTTGCAGAGAGACTGATCGTATTACATGAAAGAAGCAGATGAAGTATGATATTTTTGCGAAAGATTCAGCCGATAAGAGTCAAGTTATTTTGGCAAACTCTGAGATTGGTTCTGTCAATTGATTAAGAGATTTCAAACTGGTGACTATTGAATACATAAATAATAAAAAAACATGTTAAATTCCATGAACGTCTACTATCACCTTGCAAATACAATATCAGTGATTTTACAGAACAAAAAGATTTGTATGATTATTCAAACACATAAACATATGACGTGTATAATAAAAATGGACGCCAGCTGTCGACCGATGGTTATTAATCTATTCAGAGTTTACTCTCAATCCGAAAGGAAAGCATTCCTATAAAACGTAGACAAAATGGCGTAAATCGAGGAGGCAATCACCACTGATTTATATAGGAAAAATGTTTGAGCGTTTCCTGTCCCCCAAAAAGTCGGAGGTGGAAAGCTCAGGAAGATGAGACGTAGTAAAGAGAGAAAAAGGAGTACCTCAATAAAGTTTTGTTCTATTGTAATGCGAAAAGTGTAAATCAAACTTTTGAGAAGCGGGGTATACCATACATATATAATATCTATCTTCTGCCAATGACGTTTGCATTAATTCATGGCCGATGGCAATCCCTTTTCTCACAGATTTTCAATGTAAGGCATACAGACTGAGATGGGAAACTCTCAAAAACTATGTCAGAAATTGCAAAGTTCGGCAGTTGAATAATCAAATTTCATTTTTAAGCCCTAATGCAACTGTAGTAAATATTCGTTTAAAGCACTGTAAACGACCTTCACCTTGAACTAAAACCAACATTCACCAAGAATGGACTTATTACACACATTCAAGAGTGAAAGAAAGTACACCACACTAATATGCATCTTGACTTAATATTAACCAAGAATTTTCTGGTAGAAGATAGATAAATATTCAATTATAAACTTTAAATTCAGTTTACATTTGTTATATCTGTTCACATTCTAAATGTACAATTGAAATTCAAATACCTCACTTCCTGTATATGCTTTTAGTTTTTGTTGTGTCTTTACAAGATGCAAAAATTTGAATGAAAAGGAAAAAAAATATTTGTTTACTAAATCCTAGCAGATATATCACAGGCTACATGAACATCTGGCCTTACAAATCATAACTTATACACTGATTTCGAATATTACAGGGCAAAGCTTGGAGACTTGTGGGCCAGGAGCTTGGCTCATTGGGGGGCTTTATAATTCGATGTGATTCTTCAATACAAATGAAGTAGGTGAACTACTGTTCACAGGGTTCTGAGGACCCTTGTCAATTGGATTTACGAGTGGTATTTCCAAATAGACCCCTCGGAAACATCACCAGCTTCATCTTTGTCGGCACCTCATCATTTTGGCATTGTTGCAGCAAATATCTATCATAGGACCTGATAAAGATTAGGCCTCAATTTAAATGTTCTGATGCAGTGGGCCAATCTTGCATCCGATTAAACCAGAGAGTCCAGGCTTTCATTTAATATAAAAAAGAGCAAGAAAGGAACTTGAAAAGGATACTTGAACAGACCGCCAATTAACCGGTACATAACAATATAAAGCATCGTTAGCAACAATATTAAATGATGAGTCTTAAAATCCGGTTATGAATACGTAACCGAATCAGATTATCGAATGTCATAGGTCATAGTAAGAACACAGAACACTTCTGACCAACTTATTTATCATTCCTAAAGTACTAAGTACTATGGGTGGATAAAAACAATAAATAGGAGTTGATCTTTTAGATCAAATTTTATCCACGTTATATTCAAGGTTGAACCTCAGAGCTTTTACCAGTGTATAGATAGTGCCGTATTTTCTTTGAGTGTTCATTGCTACAATAGTTTACGTGTCATTGTTAGTTAAAACAAACGATAACGTCATCAAGTGATTTTGGTGAAAGGCTGTCATGACAGGTCATTGGGTATTTTGGAACTATATTGACAGTTATTAATGTTTAGACTATAAAAAAAAAAAAAAAAAAAAAAAAAAAAAAAAAAAAAAAGAAAGAAATTATTTAATGATCAAGCTGGATTCTATCCTTTCTGGAGTGGCTAAGTAATTACAAGCCGCTTCATAAAGCTGAGCAACGGACGTATTGTTTAATACATGTACGGACTTCTTATTCCAAGATTTCTGTGTGAATACGTCAATGAATAATTAATTCTATTTCTATCATTGATATCGATTATTGCTATGCCAGATACTATCTATGAAAATAACCCTTAAATGCTGCAATCAGCATGGAGTTCAATTGAATACCCTATCTCCTTGTATCAAGGATTCTCGGTCTCAATGACAAACGTCGATTTTGAGTTTTAGAGTTTCAGGGGACGGGGAAAGGGTTGGCCATTGAGAAAAGTAAGCTTTGGCTCAGAAGGCAGGATACATTACCTCGGTGGGGGTGGAATAACGCCCTCAACACTGGAATGTTCGCTCGTTAAGTTCTGATGCTAAATTTATTATACACACATTCTAAAATAATAGCAAACAGTTCTAAGACAATTCGAACTCTTTTGCAGTCCGTTGCTCATCCGACAATGACGTTGATTTGATTGTTTTCTCACCTCCGTTCAATTCATGGCTACTAGATCCATCCGAAGTTTCTGTAGTATCTTCAATAAAACCTATTTGAAATTAAATAGCAATAAATTGAATGCAAATTTTATCAGTACCCGTTTTATATAACCGTAATGTTAACTATTTCAAACACACGTAACTTATATGATTGTTCCTGTTGTGTTTGAATGCATTTATCAATATGTATAGCAGCATTCCAATAATAAATGTCGATTTCCTGAGAACGATTATGTTTCTGATATCCAAATTCAACCCTTGTCAATGAAATATTCATGCCTTACAAGCAATGGTAACTTTATCGACCCGGGACTACAGAAATATATAGAATCTAATAGAAAATCCCTTTATGACCAAGTTATAGTAAAAATGATCCAATCTTATGTTCCCATAACACTGCAGGAGGTGATAAGTGTAATAGTCACCGATTGCTAGAGAGAAGCTCCTGTCCATTGGAAGACAAAAGCCGTGACCCATAAATACAACTGAGTTGCCACCAATCACAGTAAAATGGAAATTTAATTGAATTAGACATAGAACAGCAATGACGAAAATTTCCGTCCCCCACAGTTAATGGATCAATCAAATATAGATTACTTGCATGTTTCTCGGAGTTACCTTTATATAGAGTTTTAAATTTTGTCTGAGCTCGTTTGTAATGTTTACAAGTAGATTTTCCTGTGTTTTTAATTTCATTCCTGCTTTAACAGCTGAACATTTGTTACGTAGGGGCGAACGAAAGGAAGTAAAGAGCAAGGAGAAATTTCCACCATCTTGCAATATGTAAGAGCGTGGCTTTGGTAAACGAAGATAGGCAAGTCACAGAGCGGGATGTATGTGAGGCAGTGGTGGTGGTATGGACGGGTGGAACTGGTGCAAGAGGCTTACATTTTCAAAACTTCCACAAAAAAGGTCCCAAAAATGTGGAAGCAGATGTCAGATTTTCGCTGGGCACTTACAACGGAGAGAGAGAGAAAGAGGAAAAAAAGAAGGGATTTATATTTCAGACTAGCAGGGGGAACCCACTTGTCCTAGTGCCGACGGCCCGAATCTGTAGGCGTGACGAAGAAACTCAGTCTCAGCATTTTCGCTTTGAGAGACTTGATGAAGTTCTTAAAAAAAAAAAAAAAAGAAGAGAGAGAAGGGCGTTTATTTGCTAATATGCAAGCCCAGAAAGAAAAAAACAACAACATCCGAACAAAGCCACAAATGTATCCAATGACCCTTTACAAGTGAATTAAATTTTTTCCTCAAACTCCAATAAATTACTAGTGTCTTGACGTACATCGACACCTCTACAGAGGTCATATAGAGCAAAACTATTTTTAAAGAAAGATTTTCAAAATCTGTAATTCTATATATAACTTTTTTTTCAAAATCCAGAATTTTTCATTCGTTATTGACAAGTGGTATATCATGCCTTGCAGTATTCAAAGGGGAAAAATTATACAATGTCAGAGAGTATCCGGTCATTCAGTAATGAGAAAAATAATAGCCTACCTAGGGCAATAAAGCCCCGTTTCCCTTCAAAATACTACTCTTGGGACTGCATATTAATTCCAGCATCCAGTCCACTTTTCGGAAGTTTTTTTTTTTCGGGATTGCCAGCATAGTCACGTTCACATTAATCTCTCCCAAGGCCAGAGTTATCATCCTTTTAACAGTAAAAAGAAGTCGTTGGGAGGCAAATTTGGGCCGTAGTGGAGCTTACAGACCTGGATGTGAATTTTTGCCAAAGAGCCTCGCACGAGATGTGGAGAATAAATTCTAATCCTTCGTTAATGCAGCGGTCACCCAGTACACAAGCTCGAATAGATACTTCTTACTACCGACTGAACAATTCCACGAGAGAGCGTGTTTACGCATCTGCAGTTCGGTCCCCTCTGTTTGGTTGGCAAGATACATCCAGGCCGTGCAAGAGGTTTTCGAGATATCAAAAAAAAAAAAAAAAAAAAAAAAAAAAAAAAATGAATGACTGGATACTTTCTGGGTAGACCTAGCATTAAAAAAAATCTGCTTGTTTCATAGACAAGTGATTCCTGTATAGATTTATTCCACAAATTTAGATCTCAATTCGGTTCAATCCCATTTTTTCTTTGTTTGTTAAATGTCACAAGTTTGCAAAGTATTAAAGCTGTAGACCAAAGCATCGTGGATGTCCAAGCATTACTGCTCAACTCTTTGGGATATCAAACATAACTGGTCAAAGAAAATCTGAACGTAACCCGTTAATACATGTTATATTTGTGTTTACCAAATAAAAATGCCTCCTGGATTATTTGGTCGAATCTCTTTCAGGCTGTTCAGGAAAGAACGTTGGAGAGGGTTACCGCAACAATTTAATGTCTATAACGAAATAAAAAGGGTGTGTGTATGTGCGAGCGAGTATAAGTATTTGAACTGGGCTTTGTGCTTGGGGTGGGAAGCAGCGTTCCACCGACACTGCCAACGAGAGAAGATGGATCGTTGTTTGTATTTGAGCAGCGACGATCTTACGCCTGACAACACACATACACACCAACCTACAACGCAGATTCAAACACAGTACGTACTGCGACCCACACAAACACTATAATACTATTAGCTACTAATGATTTCCTATAAAATACACGAACACTAAAATATTCCATACTTTGCCCATTCATATCAGAACGCCTCGAACTGGAGCCGTTACTCCCTGAGTGTTTCTTGCTACAGGTTTAAACAGGACCTCAGAGTTTCTGGGGTATAGTTGTATAAAGAAACTCACCAGTCGATTCGATAAGTTAATAAATAAAATGGGTTGACTATCGGTTACCGGCGAGCTAACATAGAATGGTATACCAAGAGATTACAGCAGGGGGACAAAACAACCATGCACTGCCTCATCAAATCCCGCTTGGAGGAGGGCCGATATCTGAATTAGCGTCCCCAATAACCATAGTGGTCTCAAAATATGAAACTCACTAAAGTCTTTTTTATTTCACGCCCACGTCCGTTCAAGACTTAACAAAATCACACGTATGACATTCTCAAAATGAGCCATTTATTTATTTTTGTATCCAACTTTTAAACATTAATATCACTCTAATTTGCCTTTGAAAATATTACTCAAGTATCATAGTGATAAATTCATTGAAATTTCAGTTTGGTTGAATTAAAGTTTACACACGAACTTTGAATAGGAATATAAAGCTAGAGACCATGTTTGGAGCATACTCTGATACTCTTGAAAATATGTAATATATCATTATACCTTTCGCCAATAGTATAAATGATCTCATTTTGAAATATGTATAATTCAGTATTTCAAAGTAGGTTATTGTTACCTCTTGAGTAAACAAAGATTTTACCAAAATTTCATCATAGAAATTTTGATGAGTTTTAAGAATGCCGTACGGAAATCACTGGAGTGTTGAGTCGAATAATTTGGCTGTTTCGTCTGCTTATATCAAATCACAGGAAATGGGCTCATGTCGAATTGCTATTCTAGGAATTCAGCTATTACTGAACAAAAAGACTGCATTAATAAAATATATAAAAACAAAACAATCGTGCTAATTTCTTCAATCTAAAAATTGTTCGCGTGTCAATGACTGGCTATACCTAGAATCTTTTTCGAAAGTATCGTTTCACCAGAGATCAAATAAAAGATGGCGCCCATAATATGTGAACGCTGGTGATAGGATAGTGTCAGGAGTTTTACAGTTCAGGGGATAAATATTTCGACAGGTTAACATTTTTCAGGCTATTATATTACTGTCCAAGATAGCTATCAAGATATCGCATTGGCGACAAAAAGAAAAACAATTTGAAAGTATGACTATCTTTTATGAATGAATACACACCCTGACCTTTTCTATGCTTAGCGTTGTCTGACGAATAGAGTTCAATCCTCACTGGATGCTTAGCAAAACACTGTAGTTTTACAAGACATCAACATGCAGTTTTGAAATCATGAGATTTAGTATTTTCATTATCACACATTTTCTTATAATAAACAAGAAAACAAAACGAGTATTTATGTAACAATTAGAGACCACTACTGCTATAAAGACATTAATCCACATCGTCGCTTTGAAATGTTGGGAGTTGATCTTGGTAAATATGAATAAACGTTTACTAACAGTTCGTAATTTCAATATCAAAGGGAGGCGAACGATTACGTTAGCTTATGGGCCAGATATTACTAACGTACGAAATGAACGAAAGCAGACGATTTGAACAACAAAAACGTGCTAAACAAAAATTACGGTGACAATTTGGTACATTGGTAAACATTTTTCCGGCCATTCACACGAATTCCTTTGAAAGAATAGTACCAGAAACGAAGAAAAATGTTCAATGAATTCTTGAAAGATAATTGCCTGTGTATATATTTTTTAGCTCTACGATGAAGAAAAAATGTTTGCGTGCAATCCCAACCCTGAACAGATAATACCCTTTATAATTAGATTTAATAAAATATAGTTTTAAATGTTCAAGTAGTCTGCTTTCGTATGTTAGTAGTAGCAGCAGCAGCAGCAGACGTATAAAAAAACGTAATCGCTTACCTTCCTTTGATATTGTATTTACGAACTGATTGCAAACCACTACCAATTTGTATAATTACGAAAAATCAAAATAATTCAACTGCTTCAAATACTATTCGATAATAGACAGTGTTAAAAAGTCGGAAGATCGATACGTTGTCAGAAAGAATTGAAATTAAAATCATGCCTAATCTTTAGTTCAGGTACTTCGATTAAATCATCAGCTTTTAAATCCAGGCTGACAAATCAAGAGATGCGTGTTCGAATCATTTATTCGGAATTCCTTCAGTCGAAATTCGACTGTTGAATAGAAAAATATATATATATATATATATATGTTATGTTGTTTAATCAGAAGTAGTAAACGTAAATGACATTTCTCTCTATTATGAAAAATCTGAAAACACAGGTGTGTCTTTTATCCTGCTGGAAAACAATAAAGGAGTAAAACCTAGCAAAGGAATTGTGGCGTGAGGAGAGGAACAGAGGCAACATTTTCATTAGTTTCCCCGATACTGACCAGAATTTGACAAGCAAATTTGCCAAAACTATATATATATATATATATATATATATATATATATATATATATCCAGTGCGAATGATGGCGAACACAACTGTCGACGACGACATCGTTCTTCCATACTTACACGGCGTCTGTTAATTGGGTTTGCTTGGATGCATCTAATTATGGAGAGTTTTTTTGAGATAGAATTGCTCAAGTGGTGGGCGGAGAAGCCGATTCACTGTAACTGAAGTAGTCAGTACGAGAGAGCGCAGGGTTGGGGTGGATGAAAGAGGATTAAAAAAGCGGAATAAAAGACGACGACGGAACGGGGAGCTCAAAACTTATATTTCAAGAATCTTATTTTGAGAACTGCGATGTATTATATACTAGCTAGGCAACCCAGTATTGCCCGGATAAAAATCGTTTCGATGATCATTGATGTCTAAACAAACTGCTTATAACTAGCATTTTCTTCTGCAACTTCCACTAAGATAGTTCTTATTTTCCCAACCTACTTTGCTTGTATGAATTTCAAAACCAATGGCTCCGTTATTGACAGACCTTCTGTGTGTGTGTGAGTATATATATATATATATATATATATATATATATATATATATATATATATATATATATATCAATAAGACTAATAGCAATTACTCCACGATATATTGGTACAAGAATGGACAGGATTCAATATTCCAATGAAGGAGTTAATATATCCACTAACACCAAATTCTGACGAGTTTCTGCCGTCTTGGTGACTTTTTGACAACGTTCAACATCAAATACTCTTTCCGCTGTTAAAGTAAGCTGAGAGAATTGCAGCTTCCGTTTAGACTTGAATTCGGATTCCATGTACCAGAAATTCGTTTAACAAGGACGGCACCTTGACCAGTCCGGCGACGCTAGACAGTTCAAATCAATAGTCCTATTGCTACCCCTTCCTTCCTATTCTGTCCCCTACATTGTGAATTTACTGTTGCATAATAGTGATATCGTGGGGTATGACTAAATAGCTCACCAGAAGCCACATTTTTTTTATTTGGATTTTAACCCAATTCAATGGGCGGAGATTATCAAACCCAGAAAGTTATGATCAAAAATAACAATATGACGGAGAAAACTAGTCAAGAATTAATAATGAAAATGCCCCATCACATAATCCAAACAACTAGAAGCGGTCGTTTTGTTTCGTTTCAGGATTATTCTTGTGAAAAAGATGACCAGGACAGAACAGCGGTTAGGCCAGTTGGAATGGCTTTACAATTTTAAAGGGCTTATCCTCCTGGTAGAAGCCAAGGAGGGGCCCTTTGGTGAAGAATATTGATGCTGTAAAGGGAGCCGAGGCGTAGGTGGTCTTTACAGTAAAATAATATTTCAAAGAAGATTCCTAAAAGATTAGTATAAATAAAATATTGATTCACCATCACTGTCAATAAATAATTGAACCACCGTGGCGTCAAAACTCAAGACGTGTAAAAGAGATTCCCCCGAAGAATAGATATGGTCAGACTGAATTATATTTATGACATCACTGGTGTTTTCTAACATCTAAAATGGAGTCAAGAAGAAAATCTTGAACAGAAATATTCAGATTCTGGAGAATCTAGATGTTATTGATAAAATCATCAGAAGAAACAAATCTAAGGAAGAAAAAAAAAAAAAACAAAAAAAAAAAAAACCAATCAAACAAAAACGAGAAAAAACAAAACAAAACAAAAAATTTCCAGTCCGTAGACAAAGCAGTATGGCTGAAACTCACGAATATATATAAGAAGGATATAACCCTTCGCCATCTTTGATGGCTACGGTCGTTCAACAGAGAAATGCAGATAACTTAAACCAACATGTTCTAAATGTATCTCTTCATTAAATTTAAGGAAACTTAGCTTTGACAGCAGGCGAATGCTATTACTTTGAGTAGTTTCAATGCTTCTTGCTGAAAGATACATTGTTGGTTTTTAAATTAATTGTTTCGTTATTAGCTTCGTTGTTTAGGGCTGCCTTTTATGTTTCATACACTCTTGTCTGTACAATCTGTTCTCTTACTCGTAAGTACATAATGTAAACTACACGTACGAGTATGTACCCACATAAATCAGATGTATGTCGTCCCGATTACAAAATACTTAACGAACAGCTTGAAATAGGTCTTACATTTTCCATCTGGCCAGTTTTTAGTGCGCTAAACTCTTCCTGGAATCCACTTCATTACAAAATAACTTCGAATTCAAGTAGTAAGTCTGTTCCGTGAACCAAGGTTGTCAGAGATCTTTTGCTGCACTGATTCAAATTTGTATGGCCTTGGGACCAAATCGACTAGCTTCAGTACCAAAATAATCGAATAACTTGAAATCTATTACCGGACCAAGTTAGTATGGTGTTGGGACCAAATTGAGTAACTTCAGTACCAAAATTATCGACTTGAAATCTTATCAGAATAAGCTTGCAAAAATAGATTAGAATGCATAGTTTTAAATATTGTTCATTCATGCTTATTCCTCTTGTATAATATTCGTGTCAGAGATCAATCTTTCATTATATTTATTACAATAAATAGATAGGACTTTATTCGTATAGTAATCATAAATAGTAGGAAAGCAATTACATTTTATTAAATTTTCTTCAGCATCAAAATTTTCTCTTTAAATTCAAATGGCTTTGCTTAGTACGAAGTTTGCCCAGTATTGGTCTTCGAAAGTACCAAAATGGCAACTCTGCCATGAATCCACTGGGTCAGTTTAAAATAACTTTGAATACAAGTCGTAAGTCAGCGAGCGACCCACGCCTCTGCCAGCCTTAAACGCCAGTCGTCTACTTCACTTCTATTCATACGGGTTTTTGTCATTTCCCAGTTCGTTGATCAGGCCAACGAGTCAACATATCCTGACTTCTTATGAAGGGTTATCCAATCGGTACAGCAACGAGAAGACACTTCACTCAGATTAAAGCAATAAACTTATCCATCATTGTTATTCTACGTAAAAGATCTTGATACTTCCTTGGGGTAACCTCTTCACCACTAAACAGTGAACCCGAAGTTCGGAACAATCACATTTGATACAGCTGGCTTACATGAATAGAAAATACAAGATAAACCTGAGCATCAAATGAAACATCGGTTGAAAATGACGACTTCTATTACTCGTCGAAACAAGATGAACGAGAAAGTAAGTATCCTAACATTTCTGATATATTTCTTAATTCTGAGATGAGCAAATAGTAATTCCAAGAGTATTTTCGAACTACTGAAATTATTCTTTTTGCTACTCCAGTTGTCACATTTTGGCTCATTTATTCTCTGATCTTTCATTCGAATTGTATACCTGAAAATGGCCGTTGAATCGATCGACCGGAATGTTGAGGTAACAACAAGGAGAATGAATTCAATAGCCCGATCTTCAGTTGGAATGGAAACGAATCTATTTGATAGGTTCCACATTGTTATAAATCCAACACTTCCATGGAACTGAATGCAAGTTGAAAACTAAATAAAAGTAAGAACTATACAAAAAGATTATTAGTGTGTGGTTCATAACGGATTATATTGGAAAGGTCTCCTCCTTTTGAAGTCAATGATAAGACAAATTTTCATGTCTCAGTTGTAATATATGTAATATCATTTTCCTGCTTTTCATCATGGTTATTGCACTAATAAAGCACGCTCAATACCAATCATAATAAATATCACGAATAATTATGTGAAAATAATGAAATCATGGATATAAAATAATGGTTTGTAAAAGTAATACCAAATGAATGATGGGTGCTCTCATGTTTGTGTACTTGCAAGT
The DNA here is from genome assembly GCA_963457665.1 of Thysanoteuthis rhombus. Classification (NCBI taxonomy): domain Eukaryota; kingdom Metazoa; phylum Mollusca; class Cephalopoda; order Oegopsida; family Thysanoteuthidae; genus Thysanoteuthis; species Thysanoteuthis major. The sequence goes on from OY735205.1 coordinate 14,976,082, forward strand.
TGATATGGTTTATTAATGAAAATTATAAGATTGCAGTCGTCTCAAGACTCAGCAGAGCATTTGGTTGGTGTCTGGTGGGGTTAGCTTGCAAATACAAACCAGACCTACAAGTAAGTACAGACAGTCTAGCCATCAGACTCAGACATACGCTGAAAGAGAGTGAAAGATTGAGAGAAAGAAGCGATAAACAAACCCGTAAAGTATCTAGAGAAGCGAGCAGAAGGAAAATAAAGGAGGTGGAAAGATGAGAAAGTAATGTAAAGAGTAATTGAGCTATATAATGAAAAACAAAACAATCTCTGCAAACCTAAAGGGGCTCATGATTTCCCGTCCTGAAGTTTCACATTTTTTAGTTTAATCTTTTACTATCACGTCCAAATATTTTTCAAAGCTTAGATTTTCATTTGTCTCGCTTCCTCGAATTATGGAAAGGCTCCTGGGTTGAGGAATTCAAATGGATCCCCTGGTTTGTAATCAGAGCCGTCCTTTTCCTAGACAGGTTGTCTTCCCAAGGCTAGAGAGTCCAATCTGCCTTACTATAGCTGTTGGAGAAGTAATGGATTCATGCCTTTTCCAAGGGAATCTGTGTTAAGTTAAACAGTCCCAACCGCACCTCGATTCCATACTAGTGACACAAAATAGACAATGCTGATTCTATCGATACTGCAAAAAAGAGAATGATTGTAACCATCTTACATAACTAGTTCGTGTAGCGAGAACAGGAAAGCTGATGAGAATAATGAACTCTAAATAAAAGCATCATGTATTCTATTGAACACTGCTGATGATGTGACTGTACAGCTTACATAAATTAGAGCCCCAAGGGCAACATTAATTACGATAAAATAACCCGCAGAGCATTAACTACAAAAGTCTCAGATTTTTACACGAATTGATAAATATTTACTTAGTAAATCACTGAATTAATAATTACATACTAATTAGGACACTCCTTCACCACACACATTAAATATATATATATATATATATATATATATATATATATATCCAACATACCTCGTGTGTGCTATAAAGAACCCAGACATTAGATAACAACGAAAAATATATCCTTCCCAAGGCAATAACGTCGTAGCCCCCTTCAAAGTACTCCCATAGGGACCTTTTACATTTATCAGTGTCCCCCCTCGCTTTTAAAAACCACCAGGCGCCTACCTCGATGCATCCTCCCTAATCTAGTCAACTGTCTGAAATCTTTGGGAAAAAGCCAGAAGTTACAGGGAGCCAAATCTGACTGCAGGGAGCCGGGGGGGGGGGGGGCAGATCTGGGAGCTGCTATGTTTTGCCACAAAAGCCGGCGATTTAGCTGGTTCAGTCACCAAGAATGCAGCAGTCGTACGATATACGAGCTTACTCAACAGCATTTCACTGACGACTGAATAACCCCACAGAATATCGTCAGTTCATACATGCGCAGTAAGGTCACCTCTAATTGGACTTTTAGTTACATCAAGGCTGTGCATCTGGTTCTCTATAAACATTAGACTACTATCAAAACTTTCCGTCAATATTTCTGTCACTTACTCTATTCACCCCCCCCCCAAACGCGTCTGGTCGGGAATTTTGAAAAAAAAAAAGTTTTTAATTAATCAACAGCACAGTTATACACACCAAGATCACACACACGTTTTCGTGCACACACCAACACCGTAGAGAACAGATATTTGATACGCCCTGTCTGGTAGCTGAATAGCAAGTGTATCGAATGCTGGTTTCAAATGCAAGCAGAACATCCTCACTGGAATAATGGTGCAGTACAATCTTCCTAAAATTTCCAACCAGTCCATCCCATTAGCCTCTAAAATATGTATAGAGATATTCAATCATTAAAAGCGCTCATAAATGCTAGTTTTTAAGCACATTTATCAGCACACACACTTTAATTACGTTTCTATCAAACCCTATTAAGATCTTGACCTATCTATCAGCTCATCTTCACAATGTTCCGTTCATACAAATTTCCGGGTTATTAGCATGGAAATCTGTAACGAAAATGGCCATCATCACTTCGGCCGCTCTAATCTGATGTTAATAATCAGAAAGTTGGCAGAGTTACAATTTTTTTTTTCCTTTCGGAACTCATAGCCAAGTAGAAACGGTGATTTGAATGACGGCCTGGAAGCACGAAAAGACGATCAGCCACTTTCCGTTATTTTTGGAGGATTTCCTTTCCTTTGAAAGCGAGGTGACGACGAATAGATCCAGCTTATTAGAAAATGGAGAATGTGTATATAGAACTGTACGCTAGCAGCGTTTAGATTTTTTTTTTTACTCCCTGATAAATAAGTGCGCCAGCCGTTGAATGAGGCTTACGAGGTTACTCTCGCAAACCATTGCGAGTAAGTTTGCTCCCTAGTAAGTGATTCACTGTCGTGATAGGGCAGACAAGGCAAATCTTATATATATATATATATATATATATATATATATATATATATATATATATGAAAATACAATTATCTACGATTTACTGTGTGAATGAATGTGCATTACAGGATATCCAGTATATATATATATATATATATATATATATATATATATATATATATATATATATATATATATATATATATGTGTGTGTGTCATCCACAGACAGCTGTTTCGATGTATTAAATCTCTTCTGGGTGGCTATAGACTTTCCATTATCCTATCCAGTACCGGTTTATATATATATATATATATATATATATATATATATATATATATATAAAAACCATTCATTTCGATATTTTATCTCATGATGTATTGACAATGTACGCTCTGAATCTTGAAACAAGTGTCCAGTTTGTTCAAGCCATGAATTGTGAAAAAAAGCCATGGTTAAAACCCATACATCAGACAGCGTCTTCCTATCACACTTAAAAAAGGAGAACCAACGTATTTTCTAATGCATATAGTTTGACCCCGCTGCCTTTGTTTGGATAGGCCTTATGTAAATTACTAGACCTCGTAAAAAAAAAAAAAAATTAGCATTATGTTGGCTTGCAAAGTCTAGTATCAATTTACATACTCAAAGTTCTATCCTAATCATATTCCTGATAGCTTCTCATCATTTTACCCATCACAATGCAATTCAAATATACTCACAGTGATCAGTGTAACTGATAAGTGGCTTGGACATACGCGAATAATTTTGACCAAACTCAGATAGAATGAAGACATTGTTGAAACACTTCGAGACAGCAATGAATGCACAGTAGTAAAATTACATCGATTTAATTTGGACTATCAACTCAAAAATATCAAAACGTATTTGCTTTTACACGGGATGACTTTTGACGCCCCTTTGGTTAGCAAGCTCGTTTCGCAGACCGTTACTACTGTAATGAGTTCTATCCTCACTGGATGCTTCGCCATAGTGCTGTTTAAGCTTAGTGAATATCGATACGAGACTCGATAGAGATTTGGGAGGGAAAAAAAATCTCGTTAACTTCGATAAGAATCATTACCAAGTATACAAAACTAAATAAAAATAAATTGTTGATATGTATGAATCAGCATAAAAGCTGCACTGGGTTAGAGAAGCGCTGAGTCTATAATTATAAGACTACAGCAGAAATTATAAAATTGTTATAAATTATTAAAAATTGGAATGAAGTGTGTCAAGCTTATTAGCAAACGTTAGAATCCCAATATCATTTCAACATATTTCAATGAAGATTACAAGGATATTTACTGAACAACTTAGTCTAGCACAATGCTCGTACAGCTAAGCATACTGTTATGATCGAATCTACGACAATTGTTACCGTCTGCATGATGTACTAACTGGTGCTTCACGGCAAGGCGACCAAGATAAAAAAAGTGGCATACAAAACTTAATGCTAGCTAATCATAAGTTGAACTTAATCTATTTCAAATAATTGTTAAAAGATATTGGGCCAATTCTTCAAGGAAATTCTACATTCATAGAGGAATTTTTTTAAATGCATTGGAAATCCTGGCTTTTTATACATGGACTCGAACACCGACCGCCGAAGCCAGTGAGAAATATACAACTATGTAATCCATCAAGCAAGTTACGGGCTGATACAATATTTTGTGCTCCATTTCAGGCCGACGAAAATAATCGCAGTTTGCAAGCAGGCAATGCTAGTGCATATGAGAAAAAAAAAAAAAAAAAAAAAAAAACTAAAACAAAGAAAAGATTTCAAACTGAAATGGCTCTTTCAAAATTAATTCGATACCTTTAGAAATATCCCTAAGCATCCGTTACTCATCCACTTCAATTACATTACAATATCAAGAAAAATATTGCAGATGAATCATTTATCGATGAATGATTGACTATCTGGCCTCAAGTTATTGCTCGGTGATTACAGCGGCTTCAAATAGAAAATAAACTTACCACACAATAAACCATTTCATTTGAAGAAATAGAATAAACCATAATAGTAATATCGGTTTATGATTCACAATGTCATGAGTAAAAATGTCAATAAAAATACTAAGACTATAGGAAGTACGAAAGAAATTCAAGCAAAATATTGTTTATTCCTATTTATCAAATGAAATTCAAACCAAGCGAAGAGCATAGAAATATAATCGAAAACTCCACACTGGATAAACGGCGAGCAGCATTCAATTAATTTATATAATGAACTGTGAGATTCCTTGTTTCCGTTACAATGGACTATTCCAGTTACAGGTAACAATTCTGCTAATTAAAAAAAAATGCCCACCGACCATTCAAAACAATGGTATTTTCCACTGAAATGGGTTCAATTTTTCTTTTTCAATGAAATCTTCTCATGGAAAGTCAAATATATAATAATATATTTTTTACAAGGATTACCTATTTGTATTTAAATATATATATATATATATATATATATATATATATATATATATACTTATTCACAAAATAAAACCATAAGTTTCACTCGGGGAATCTGCATTCTCTCAGACACCAAAAACAAATAATATCCTTGAAAATGCAGAGAAAAATAATGAACATTGAATTAAAAAACTATGCTGCAATGAGAACGCATTTACTCATAACTGATAACTTAATAGAGACTTGGATTATTCCGCAATTTAAGTATTTTACTGAATGGCAATAAATCATTATTCTCAATCTTTTGGAAGAGTTTCAAAGACCCTAAAATGCTGAAAAAAAGATCCCCACCCACAAGAAAAAATATAAGGGGGAAATATTAGGAAAAAAAAAACCCAGAATATATCACCTAAAACAAAACTTGTCTAATCATACTCAGGGGAGTACGTGATAAAATATTTCTAATCCATTCTTGTTGCTACCATTTTTTGAAAATATGTTTTTTATCTTGCAAAAAAAACAAAGACAAATAATGACAGTATGAAATACGATTAACAGAATGCATTAGAATACAATACAATCAATAATTTTCAATAATAATGTTTGCTGAAAATCACTCAATCATGCCTTTTTAAATGCTTACTTTGGACGTTCGTCTCTTGTTTCACGCTTAATTCAACATTTGCTGAAATATTTCAGGTAGTTTCCATTAGGATGGAATCCAAATACTGCCCAAGAATCAGTTTTGTGGAAACCAAGACCGGTGTCCCTTCACTATCTAAAAATATTACTAAAATATTCTCTATTCGATCGATTCCATGATAGGAATGATAGCCAGTGATAGTCCAAATGAATATTAATTCCGTATAGTCTCAGAATATCTCAGAAATTAGTTAAATCTATAAAACTTGTCTTGAGGGTGGAGGCTTTAAGCAGACAGCTCTATATTCCTCTATTAAAACTACACCGCTGAATAATTATGCAAATTTCTCATTTAGAAATTCACGGAGGATGAATATGATTGACTGTGGAATGAATAACAAAGTCGCATAAATATTAATAACCTACATAAACACAGAAAAATCAAAGATTTTATAATGAACTGTGCATTAATTGAAAAACCCACTTCTGAATGTAACTAGCCATGCATACATGTATGTAATTCATTTAAATAAGAACCAAATCTGCATACGTGTGTTAAATGCTAATATTACACACTACCTTGAGCATTAGAGAAATTGTATCGCTGGATTTCCATTATACATGAATGTATAAAAATTGTGTAGAGAATGAGTATA